>JAEIFV010000289.1:0-360284 GCA_018904265.1 Lordiphosa collinella | reverse complement strand
AATGAGATAAAAGAAATTCGATTCGAAAATTTGGTCCACCTAAATCTCAGCATTCATAAACTCCATTGTCTGGCAACACTGTGACATTGATAAATGTATTTATTGAAACAGTTGTTGTACAATATGTGGATTTGAGCAGAAAAACTTTATTATAGGGACGCCTTATTGATGTTTGTATAGATCTACTATCTCATAAGGGTTTTATTGTTCAACTTATGGTGAAAAATTATCTCTAAATATTAATTTTTTTTATACCCTTGCAAAGGGTATTATAATTTGTACCACAAGTTTGCAACGCATAGAAATTTTTATTTCGAACCCCATAAGCTATGTATATTCTTTCTACCCCAGCAAAAATTTTTTTCGACTTTTTTTTTGCATTTTTTTATAGCTTGGACATTTAAGAATATAACCCTAAAAGGGTTTTTTGAAATTCGAAATACTTTAGAAGATATGGCCTTTTAATGACCCAAAGTGACTCGATTTGCCTAGCAACTGCAAACTTTAAACGCGTTTATCTCGAAACCACGTTTTCGAGCTGGCGGCCACGATTCCGCCAGTTCTACTGAACCGATTTGGTTGAAACAAAGTTTAATCGACGTAGAATTGTCACCATTCTGGCCCGTAGTAAAATAAAAATTTTGCGATTTTTTTTACTATTTTTTTTTTACACTAAACTACAAAAAAATGGGTCCAAATTCGATTTGTCAATTTTATTTTACTACGGGCCAGAATGGTGACAATTCTACGTCGATTAAACTTTGTTTCATCCAAATCGGTTCAGTAGAACTGGCGGAATCGTGGCCGCCAGCACCATGCCTTTTTTTTGAGGGCCAACTTTGACGGTGCCATCATCTATGGACAGCCCCTATATCGCGGCGAAAAATTTTTTTATTTTCTTTCATTCATTACTAATTCAATAAAAAACAAAATTCAAATATCTTTTTGCGTTTTCAAATGAGAATTTTTTCAAACAAGGTCCAAAAACAGCAAGCTGAAGGAGAATAGGGCTTATAACTATTGAATTATTCATGTATTTCCCAAAATTGATTGCTAAAGAATAATCATTTTTACTTACAAATACATGAATAATTCCACTTTTCAAGCACAATTACTCAATAATCCACCTTTAAATGGTACAATTACTCAAGTAATTATTCAGTGATTTTTACAAATTGTAATGACTTTTTCAATTATTGAGTAATTGTACCTGTAAAAAGGGGGATTTATGAGTATTTGTGCTTGAAATATTGAATTATTCATGTCGTTTGACCTACAAATACATGAATAATTCAACTTTTCAAGCACAATTACTTAAAAATTCCCCTATAAAAGGTAAACATTCAGCCATGCTCCCATTTTCGCATTCGCAAAAGTTTTGCGATTTGAAGCGCAGATTGTGGTCGAAAACCGGTTTTAAATCGCAAAACTTTTTGCGAGTGGAAGCATGGCTGATACTCAAGTAATTGTAAAAGTAATTACAATTTGTAATAATCACTGAATAATCGTAATTCCAAGTAACAATTACAATGACTAAAAAATTGTTATATGGAATTCATTTTTCCTTATTCGATTAATCGAGATTACTGAAAAGTAATATATACGGAAAGTAGTGATTACATTAAAGCTCTAAGATAATTACCCCCTTTATTGAGACTTTATTGAAAAGCTTTAAACTTTATTTATATACATTTTCTATGTCTCCAAGTTTTTGTCTAGACACTTTCGCTTCGACAGAGCAATAGCAACACACGAAGTGTCGACTTCTTGCGCTTATCGGCACACAACTTTTCCCTTGCAGAATCCCCATAGGGTTTTCATATTTTCAGTCAGCTCACTGGGGTCTAGCGAGCAGGTTGATTTGATCGTTAGAAATGTTTTGTACTCTCTTGTCGAGAGTTTTGCTCTCGTTGGTTAGTGAGGAGAATGAAGAACTCTTAGACTTGGTATGGCAAATCACAGCATTCGCACCCACACGCTTTGTTTCTTAATAGAACTTGTCTATACATTTGTATATTTAAAAACACAATTCGCGCGAATGATTCATCTACTCTCTCTCTCTCGTCTCTCATGTTCAAAATTTTATAATCTCATTTGTTTATTATTTTTTTTTTACGGTCCAGACCTACCGGCGCTTTGACGATGGCAAACGCAGCGTGGACTTTGTATTGGCCTACAATGGTGAGAATCTGTTGGAGGAGCATCGCCGCAAGCGAGAGATTTTCGAGGCGAATCTGAAACGTGAGGGCCTTGAGCTGGAACACTATAAAGGGCAACGTGTGCACTTTATCAAGTTGCATGCACCGTTTGAGGTTTTGTACCGTTTTGGGGAAATACTGAAGATCAAGGTACCGCTCAAGCCCATACCGGGTCAGGAGCAAATTGTGGAGGAGACGGAGCATGAGTTTAAGACCTGTTTGACCCGCATGTGTCGCAGTCTGTTCAGCTCGGTGCAGTTGAATACGGCACTGTTTCCGGAACGTGAGGCACGCATACATTTGGAGTTCTCGCAGAAATATTTGGAATTGTACGACAAGGAGCATCCCAACTTTTTTGATGCCAGCACGCGTTATTCGATAATCAATTTTATACTGCAAAGGCAACATTTTGTGGAGGGTGAGGAAACGGCGGATAATTTGGGTATAGAGAAACTGGTGCAAGATGGTGTCTATACGTGTGCCTACACGCTGCATGATGTGAGTGGAACAGACTTAATTTTGGGAAAGATTTATACATTTTTGTTGTCTTTTACAGAAAGCGGATCGGGATAAACTGCTCAAGGAGTGGGCCAACATTGGCAAATGGAAGAAGTAAGCAAAAATTCAAAAATCAAAGGCAATGCTGTTGGCTTTGTTGATGTAGCTTTTGTATGCTCATGTCTGTTGCTTGACTACTCCACTTCTTCTTTTCAGCCTTCAACCTCTGGACCACATTAAGGACTATTTCGGTGCCAAGGTAGCCCTCTACTTTGCCTGGCTGGGTTTCTATACCCAAATGCTAATTCCCATTAGCATTTTCGGTATTTTATGCTTTCTCTATGGCTTTATCACCTGGAGCAGTGACCCGATTAGTCGTGATATATGCAATGATAATGGCACCACCATCATGTGTCCACAATGTGATCGTAATTGTGACTTTTGGAAACTCAGCGAGACGTGTACCTCATCCAAATTCAATTATCTAATTGACAACAACATGACCGTCGTCTTTGCCTTTGTCATGGCCATTTGGGCTGTGGTCTATTTGGAGTTTTGGAAACGTTACTCGGCCGGTCTGGTGCATCGCTGGGGTCTGACCGGTTTCAATCATCAGGTGGAACATCCGCGTGCACAGTATTTGGCGAAATTATCACGCTCCAGGAAATTGGCACACAAGGAAATGGGCAAAAGTGGTCTCGATCCGGATGTACCCTTTTGGAGTATTAAATTCCTGCCGAATTTCACCAGCTACAGCATTATGGTGTTGTTTGTAAGTAGACTGACTCTAAGGGAAACCCCCAATTGATTCCAAACCGTATAGAAAAATTCGCTTTAAAGATCAATTTAGATACCTTTGGCTGCTGTCGCATTGGTCTCATAAATCCAGAAATTTGTACTAAATTACAAGAAAAAGGGAGGAGAGAGATAAACTCGTAGGATTAAATGGGCTAACCACACAAGACGTTTCTACTATTCCTGCACAAATAGACAAGTTTCTGGGGAACTACCTTTGCATTTGACTTGGCTTTGTTACATGTTCTACAAGGGCAGACAAAGAAGATGGAGCTTAAGCCATTTTAAAAAAAGCGTTTACAAGTTCACAGTGGTTCCACAGCTCTAGCCACAAAATGAAGATTGTTTTGATTTTAATTGGTCTCAAAAAGATGTCAAAAACCTTTTTCTGCCTTTGCTACATTCCTAACTCTAGGGGTTGAACTAGATGGTGCAAATTGCATTCCAATTGTTTTGCGATCTAACTAGCAAATCCATCAAGTCAATGACTGTAATAGCCCCCTCGTCAACGAATCTCGGACAGACAATGAATATATGTTCTGCGTCTTTTATGATCCACACTGTGTGTTCAAAACGTGTCTGTCTTATATTGAAACTTACAAAGATAGAAGTCAGTAGTTGTGTTAGGTAGTAGTCAGTTTGTCCATGCAGTCTACCCACCCACCGTATTACACTCCCGATCAATGAAATAGACTCACATATTTTTTTTTCAAAATTGTATTCGCAAAATCAAAATAGGAATGAATCATAAAAAACAATATTTTTTTATTATTCAGCACTTAATTCTAAATCATTAAAACAAAAATTTAACACTCTATGTCTTCAGATTTTTTTTTAGTATTTTTTTTTGTGTAGTTACATTATTAATACACTAATTTTTATCGGTCAATGAAATAGACTCAAGGCCCAAAAAGTATTTTAAATCACAACTTCATTCGAAAACTCTGTATACATTAGATTTTTTATATTATTTAAGACTAAACTAGTAATGTGTGTATCCACCTTTATTTGAAATAACTTCGTAAATTCGGTTAGGCAACGAATCGTAAAGGGACTTTAGGTAGTTTAGTGATAACTCACTCCAGGCAAGTTTAATGGCATTCTTCAACGATTGGACATCTTCAAATTGTCGTCCTCCTTCATAAACCTTCCTCGAGAGCCATCCCCATACATTCTCAATAATATTGAGATCTGGAGAGTAAGGCGGCCACTCCATTAAAGGAACATTTTGATCGCCAATCCACTTCTTTACTACTCGAGCAGTATGTATTGGGGCATTATCTTGCTGAAAAGTCCAGGATAATGGCCCAAAAATGATGGCAAATTGGGGAAATGCCTTTTCGAGAAGTTCCTTGTAGCGATTGGCATTCATTTTAGAAGAAACAAACTCGATCTCGACTGGTCCAAAGTAACAGATGGCACCCCACACCATTATGCCACCCTCACGACTATGGTGACGGGTCAAATGGTGTTCTTCCTTTCTTATGTCATGGAAGTAATAATTAAATCCATCTGGTCCATCCAAATTGAAGCGTTTTTCGTCCGAAAAACGATATTGTACCATTCGGTCTTCCATGTCATATGATACCGAGCAAAATCAGAGCGAGCTTTCTTACGAACATTTGTTAGCGGTGGTTTTTTTTTTTAATTTTAATCTTTTAAGATTCTTGGCGCTTCTAATCACTCGGCGTACGGTAGATATACTAGCTTGAACTCCCAATTTTGACCGGATATTCACCGCAGAACACATTGAGTTTGACGCCTCTCGGAGTATTCTTCGCTTTTCGCAAGGCGTGACTGTTTGTCTATTGGGAGTTTTCATATTATTTCCATAATTTGATGGATTTTTTAGGAAATGACACACTACTGACTGACTTCGTGCGATTTTTTCTGCTATTTGTCTGGTTGACAGGTTGCTGTCTCGATACGCCAATATTTTGCCTCTTTCCTCAGCTGTTAAAATTTTACCGCGACCCATTTTATATTTAAAAAATGGAATAATTTACACTGTAATTAAATTTGCACATTTGGTTTGCACAGCCTATCAGCAACTAAAATTACAGCCTCTGAGTCTAGTGCAAAGAAAAATTGAAATAAAACATAACTGTAAAATTTCTTTGCGCTCTTTTTTATGTCCAAATATTGTCTAATGTAACACTCTACAAAATATAACAAGAATTACGGTGATAGCTAACGGCATAAAGGAGAGAATCAAGAAAGAACACAAAAACAAAGCTGAGTCTATTTCATTGATCGGGAGTGTAGGTACAATACTAGTGTATTTCTGATTCGATACAGTTTTAATAGAGATTTAATTCAGGCTCAATTCTGATTCAATACAGTTTCAATTCAGCTTCAATTCTAGTTCAATACAGTTTCAATCGAGGTGGAGTGCTGGTCAATTTAGGTAAAATACTGGTTTAATACAGATTCAATGAAGTTTCAATATAGGATCAACACTGGTTCAATACAATTTCAATAGAGGTTCAATTCAGTTTCATTTTTTGTTCACTACCGTTACAAAAAAGGTACAATCTGTTTCTATATGGGTTCAGTACAGGTGCATTTCTGGTTCAACTCAATTTTAATACAGGTTCAATACAGTTTCAATAGAGGATTAACATTGGTTGATTTCAGATTCAGTACAGTTTCAATACTAGTTCAATTCAGTTTTAATAGAGATTCACTGTAGGTTCAATACAGGTTCAGAAGAGGTTCAATACAGGTTTAATTCAATTACAATACAGGTCATATAAATATCAGTTCCAACTGAGGTCAGGTTCGATCCTATTGATTCCAGCTTAAAAGTTATGTACAAGATTTTCAGTGAATCTTGTAAAATATTTAATTATCTTGTGACTTTCTATACTCGTATATAATCTCAACCCTTTCTCTCTCTTCTTTCCCCTAGATTTGCATATCAGTCATAGCCATTGCGGCGATTATCATCTATCGCATGGCTCAGCGTGCCTCACACAGTATTTTGGGTAGCGAGAATTCGATGACTTTCAAAGTGATGATTCTACCCATGACGGCGGGCATAATTGATTTGATTGTAATCTCGCTGCTGGATTTGGTCTATTCCCATCTGGCGGTAAAGCTGACCAACTATGAGTACTGTCGCACCCAGACGGAATACGATGAAAGTTTAACCATTAAGAACTATGTGTTCCAATTTGTCAACTATTATTCCTCGCTCTTTTACATTGCGTTCCTCAAGGGCAAATTTGTTGGCTATCCGGCCAAATATAATCGTATACTGGGCTTCCGGCAAGAGGAATGCAATCCGGGCGGTTGTCTCATGGAGCTGTGCATGCAACTGGTGATTATAATGGCGGGCAAGCAGGCGGTGAATGCCATAGTGGAGATGCTGATACCATATCTAATGCGCACGTTCAAGGAGTGTAGTCATCGTTATGGCTGGTATAAGCGTAATGGTGAACAGAATCTGGTGCCGTGCAATCAGTTTACGGAGGATTATAATCTGCTGCCGGCGCAAAATGATTCGTTGTATTCGGAGTATTTGGAAATGGGTGAGTGAGAAGGGAAAAGTAAATGTGTGTGAGTGAGTTTTAATGAGTCTTCTTTCCAGTTGTCCAATATGGCTTCATTACACTGTTCAGCTTGGCATTTCCCTTGGCTCCCTTGTTGGCCCTGTTGAATAATGTAATTGAGGTACGTTTGGATGGCATCAAAATGCTGCGTTTCCTCAGACGTCCCGTGGGCATGCGTGCACGTGATATAGGCGTCTGGCACAACATCATGACCGTAGTAACCCGCATTGCAGTGGCCTCCAGTGTAAGTTTTGATTTCGATTCTAATGTGAAAGGTAAACTAATCTCTTCTTCTTGTCCATCCCCACCCTTAGGCCATGATAATAGCATTTAGCACCAATCTCATACCAAAACTTGTCTACAGGGCCACCCATGCGGATGATGAACTGAATAATTATCTAAGGTTTACCATGGCCACATTCAATACCACGGACTTTCAAATGCCACCGGTTTTAGCCGGAAGTCAGTATGAGAATGTGACGCAATGCTATTACACCGAATTTCGCAATTCAGCCACTGAACCCAATCCCTACAAGCGTCCCATGGTCTATTGGAAGATACTTACAGGTCGTCTGGCTTTTATAGTCATCTATCAGGTGGGTAAATCTTGAATATTGAAAGGATAACTTTTAAATCTCTCTCTCTCTCTCTGTCTCTAACTTACAGAACCTCATCAGCATGCTGCAGGGTATCTTACGCTGGGCTGTACCCGATGTCAGCGGACGCCTGCTTAAACGTATTAAACGTGAGAATTTCCTGCTACGTGAGCACATTATCGAATATGAAAAGCTGCAGGCCAAGGCACAGGCACAGGCCCAGAACCCGAACCCAAATCAGACCCCGAATTCGGTTAAAACTGACCAGCCGGAATCTATACTAAGACAGCGTCAGCCGCCGCCGCCGCCGCAACAACATGAGGACGACCAGGCCACCTCGTTTGTCTGAGACAAACCCTTCTCGCCCCACACAAAACTTCCTACTGCTCTCTCTCCGCGTGTTGTTAACGATGATGATGATGATGATGATGAATGGCAAAACCAAGTGCATTTTAGTTTAAGCTCGAAAGTTGATTGTTTTTTACAACCTGAATTTATATATCGGGGGTAGGGGGAGGGATTTATATACATAACTTATGTACTTTTGTATATATGTTTGTACGATGTAACCTGCTGCTGTTGTTGTTGTTGTTCTTGTTAGCTGTGCTTCGTACTTAAGATGAGATTTTTTCCATTTTTTTTTTTGTATACTCTTTTTTTTTTTGCCTAGGAGGGAAATGCTCAAGGAAAAAACTTTCCAGTTATGTCTAGGGGTTCTGCAAAGAGCTTTTGACCCAATTCCCTGACGATTTGGATCGAAAGCAATTTGTAGAACCCATGGGATTGTAGTTTTTCCTACTTTTTTTCATACACAACGAACCATTAGAGGTTTAATGTAGTTCTTATAGAAGTAATTTTAGTTCAAACGACATTTCCGTTCGGGATGGAATTTGTACAAAAATTTTCCATAGTTAACAAAAACTATGCGGTTTTACATATGTATAAATAGATAGGCAGCAAAATGGTATAAAAACGACCCTCTAAGAATCTGTTCAACCCATAAAATTTTAACTTAAATCAACTTCTTCAAGAGCTTAAACAATTTTATATATATTTTCTTATTATTGTCAAAATATTTGTATAGTATTTGATGAATGTCTTATTAAGTTAAGAATCGCATTGAAAATTGTATATTTTAATTTGCTTTATTGTGTTTTTATACAACTTCACAAAGGATTGAGAATAGTAATACAACTTTAAACATCTTAAACAATGTAAACCGAAGCTTAAGGTCAAACATCAAATGTTAACGACCAGGCCCCATTTTGATAACCATAAAAACTTACTAACACCTATGATACATGTTGATTGAAGATATAAAACTGAACCATTCGACTATATAATGTCTTAACCAAAAGCTTGATAAATTAGATGTTAGTTATAAATATATATATCTGATATTTTTTTAACATTTTGAGTGAAGTTAAACTACTGCGGTCAAATTGAAAGGTGAATTTTCTTATATTTTCTATTTCATCCTCTATGAAGTAATCCCCCTTCCGCTGCAGTACTCTTATGCCAACAACATAGCACTTGACAAAATCCTCCTTCGGAATGGCCTTCTGCAATTCAGCTGTTATCATCTCAATCGAGTCAAAACGGTGTCCCCGGAGCGGTCTCTTGAGTTTGCTGAATAGCCAGAAGTGACACGAAGACAAATTAGGTGATGCTCACGAAAAACCACTGCCGTTTAGTGTTGGGTAAAAGGTTGTTCATTTCATTGAACATGTTCACTTGTTCTTTTTTTCAAAGTGAGTCAACTCACTCAATGTTCAGCTGTTCAGTGTTAGGGCTTTGAATTATTTAACCCCCCCACGGGGAATCACACTGCGGAATGTTGCCCATTTGTTAGCCATCTCTAAAATGGTTGTGCAGTTTTATTAAAGATTTTTTAATGAAAACATTCAGACACGCGGACAAAAGCTGATGCAGGAGTAACCAAACAAGAGCGGCTGAATAGGAGCAAGTGAACAACTCACAGAGCACGAGAGACTGACAGAAACAAGATCAACTCACAGAACAAGAACAACTGAACAACTCTGACTGAACAAAAATGTACAATTAATAAAGAACATGTTCACTTGCTCAGTTTAGTAAGCAACTCAATTTTGTTCACTAACTCATGAACAACCCAACACAAGTGCTGTGTGAGATGGCGCATAAGAGCGACTTAAGGCCCTATTCTCGCTTCAGCTTTGCTGTTTTTGGACCTTTTTGAAAAATTCTATTTGAAAACGCAAAAATTTGAATTTTGTTTTTTTTATTGAATTAGTAATGAATGAAAGAAAATAAAAAAATTTTTTCGCCGGATATAGGGGGGCTGTCCATAGATGATGGCACCGTCAAAGTTGGCCCTCAAAAAAGGCATGGTGCTGGCGGCCAGTTCCGCAGTTCTACTGAACCGATTTGATGAAACAAAGTTTAATCGACGTAGAATTGTCACCATTCTGGCCCGTAGTAAAATAAAAATTTTGCGATTTTTTTGACAAAATGGCGGCTACTTGAAATTGACAAATCGAATTTGGACCAATTTTTGTATTTTAAATAGTAAAAAAATCGCAAAAAATTTATTTTACTACGGGCAAGAATGGTGACAACTGAACAACTCTGACTGAACAAAAATGAACAATTAATGAAGAACATGTTCACTTGCTCAGTTTAGTAAGCAACTCAATTTTGTTCCTGTGTGAGATGGCGCATTATCATAATCAGAGATCTGCAAGAGTGCCTGTTTTCTTGACTCGAGTGTACTTGTGGTAAAAGCGTATGCGGTATGATTCGACACTCAAAATATGCAGTCAGCTTATAAACTTACTCATCCCGTACCAGTATTTCTGTGACTGGGTGTCTGCGTAAGCTGGAGTCAGATTTGTGTTATGTGTTTGGAATGCGTTTTCGATGGTTGATTTTTTTCCAGCAGCAAACGCACTCTCACAGCACACACACACACACTGCTAATGTTTAAGTACCCTGCAGAGAAAGTGTCTAGTTAATACCAGAAGTATACCAGTCTTTAAAAAACTCGCAACTGGTTGCACTTCGTATCCAAATCAATGTATTGAAGTCGTCCATTTTACACATAGGCATATCATAGGAAAAGGACAATTGTACCCGGCAGCAGCCATTTGGCCTTTGTGTAGCCTTATGATTGATTACTGTGTGTAATGTACTTTAGGATTCACAATTCACCCACCCGACAATCGACCTCGAGAACGGATCCGTGTTCCGTTTTCGGTCCGAAAAAGTATTACCTGTCGCTCAGTTTGTGGCAGCATAACGTCAGTTTCGGATCCGTTCTCCACACTTTCTCGATAGCGAAAACGGTTAAAAAACGGATCGAAAACTGAATCTTTACCGTTTGAAATCCGCATCTCTAGAAGAGAAATTATCGTAATAACTGATGACCGTTTGAAACTCGCATCTCTAACAAAAAGCGGACATTGATTTTCAGAGAAACTTACGTAATTCTCGTAGGTCCGGAAAGATACGAGAAATTGTAGGGTGGACAAACTTTCCCTATTCACATTGGGATTTTCGATTACTGATTTATGAATGCCGATTTTAAGCGGTGAATACAGAGATTGCAGATTGCGACTGATAAATTTAGTAAAAGTAAAGTAAAATGGATTGTCAGGTGCACACAGCCCCAAAGGGCCAAAGCCGGCTTCTCTCAATCTCTTGGCTTGTGCGCTTCTAATTTTCGCACAAAGAAAGGGACCTACAGTTTAACGCCGAATCCGAACGGCAGCTTGAGAAGCTTTTCATGGCTAATTACTACAAAGCTGGCGCCAACAGCAGAGAGGGGTGACCGGGTATAAAGTTTATTGAAAGAAAAAACTTTTCATTAGATGTTCCGAGGCGGGATCGAATCCACGACCTCTTGCACAGCGGTCGCGCACACTAGCCGCTGAGCCACCCGGCCACCCACTGACTGATAAATTTGATAATCATAATTGGTGAGCCAACTGTTAACGCCAAAATTGAGAATGAAGTCCTCAAAAAATGGTGACAATGTATTTTTGACCAGGGATGTAAACCACTCCAAAATAAGAACTGGTTCGGTTCAGTGGTTCACTCAGTTTCTGAACCGCCGGTTCGGTTTATTATATGGTTTTTAAAGCTAATTGAACCGCGGTTTCGGTTCGGAAAGGCATATTATGCAGTACTATGATTTCTGTCGTAATGTGACTTAAAAAAATGAGAAAAAATTTCCCAATCTTAAACCTTGTTTTGAAAATCTTTAAGTACGACTAAACTTTATGAATGAAACTGAGTATAAGACCCAAATTTTTCCCCCAATCAAATGTCTAGCCGATTTAATGTGAGAATCTTTTACCTTAACTCAAGCCAGTATCGAAATACGTGATCCATTGATTATAAAGACCTTCTATAAGAACTACATTAACACCTACACCAATCAATTGCAAGGAATATGAGAAGTATATCAGATAAAACATCACAATTTTTACCTTTTTACATCCCCAACCAACCAACCAACCAACCAACCAACCAAGTCCAATCAAAAACTAATAAAAAAAAAAAAAAAAAAAAATTGCCAAATTAAGAAAAAAATAAAGTGTTCGTAGGGGCCCGTTCGACTGATGCAAAGTTTAAAATCAAATCACAGATTACAGATACAGATACAGTTTAGGTAGGGGTAGGACAAGTAGAGAACTTTAGGTGCGCACATTCAGCTTATAGTACGAGCACATACACATTCGCTTTCAAATCGAAGAAGGCACACAAAAAAAGTGCTTTACTAATACATATAAAAGGGGTATTCATCAATTGTACCTTTTCGGGGTTAAATACTAAACACTAAGAAACAATCCAATGTACCTTACCAGACACACACACACACACACACACACACACAGACGGTACACCAAAACACATGCAATCAATTGTTTTTGTTGTCGTTTATTGTTTATTGCCAAGCAAAAACAGAAAAGTGCACACACACACACACACAAACACACATTGAGTAATATTTTATACAAATCTTAAAAAATGCTACTTACTAATAGTGAATTGTTGTTTTGATAAACATATTTATACCTATACATATACATATATATATATGTGTATATATATACGATTACGAATAGAGATTATGAACCAGAAATGTGTTGTGGAAGAAGAAAAAGAAAGAAGAAACAAAAAAGCAACAACAAAAAAAAAACGCTTTGCAACAAAATCAAAGAGAATATATATATATATATATAATATACGATGTATGAGAAATTGGAAATGATGTTTTATGTACTGGAATTAGAAGGTTTGAGGGGTGATTTTTTAGCTATTATCTTTATGGCAACACTGGTTTAAACAGCTCACGCACGTTTCGTGTTTTGTATCACTGTCAAACATCTTCAGTTTGGTCTATAATTTAACCATGAATCGTCTTACAAACGAACAACGCTTGCAAATTATTGAATTTTATTATCAAAATGCGTGCTCTGTTAAGAAAGTTCATCGCGCGCTTCTTCCATTTTATGGTCAGTTTAATCGACCCACTGAAACGGCTATTCGGGCTATTGTGAATAAATTTCGCACCAAATTTACATTGTTGGACATTAAACCACCAACACGCTTACGTAGAGTGCGAACTGAAGAAAATATCGCAGCTGTATCGGCCAGTGTTAATGATGACCATCAATTATCGATTCGTCGCCGTTCGCAGCAATTGGGCCTCTGTTACTCAACAACGTGGAAAATTTTGCGGAAGGATTTAGGTGCAAGAATTGAAGCCGAACGACCTACCGCAACGTAGAATTTTTGGTGAATGGGCTCTTGGAAAGTTGGCCGAAGATCCACTTTTTTACCGAAAAATTGTGTTCAGCGACGAAGCTCATTTTTGGCTCAATGGGTACGTAAATAAGCAGAATCGTTTGGAGTGAATATCAGGCAGAAGCATTGCAAGAGCTACCAATGCATCCAGAAAAAGTTACAGTTTGGTGCGGTTTATGGGCTGGTGGCAAGAGCTTGACTTGCATGACATGTGGTTTCAACAAGACGGTGCCACATTGCACACAGCACGCGCAACAATGGACTTATTGAGAGGCGAGTTCGGTGAACATTTGAATTCACGTTCGGGAACGGTCAATTGGCCTCCTAAATCGTGCGATTTAACGCCTTTAGACTATTTTTTGTGGGGCTATGTTAAAGCTCATGTCTATACAGACAAGCCCGCTTCAATTGACGCATTGGAAGACAACATTGAAGCATTTATTCGTGAGATACCGGCCGAAATGTTGGAAAGAGTATGCCAAAATTGGACTAAGCGAATGGACCATTTGAGGCGCAGGCACGGTCAACATTTGCATGAAATAATCTTCAAACATTAAATTATATGGACCGTACTATCGATTCAAATCGAATTTTATGAGTTTTTTTTTTAAAACTTTCCTATAGCTCTTAAAAAATCGCCCTTTATAAGTCGTGCTTCGAAAAGTTGGGATTTTTTTTAAGAGTTTGGGTGCTCAGAAGTTTCTTTTGCAATGCAGCGCATGTCTTTGGGTAATGAAGCTTCCAACTAGGTTGGTAGCTCCAGTAGTATACTATACTATACTCTTCTTGCTTTATTCAACTGCAAAATATTTGATTTTCATATGAAAGACTCTATTAAGACCTGATCTTATATTTAGATACTGTGTAGATACTGGATTTCGACATTTCTCACCAAAGTAGGGAAAGTAGCGTATCTTTTGCGAACATGTGACCCATAAATGTTCTACAAATAAGTCTGGAAGTTACGTTGTCTGAAAGTCAATAGTATTAAGTATACAGAATTCCGAGAGATAAGATACTTTCGTCTTACTTATTGTCAACAACATTTATACGAGAATATATTATATACAGTTTTGTTCTTAATTACGCTTTCGCAAAAGTTATGTTGAATAGAGACTAAATCTAGTACGAAAGCAAGGTTACAATCTCAATATTGTTGCTAAAATGGAATTGAGATCAAGGATGATAAGTTTGAGAATATACAGAAAATCCTAGCTAAGTTAGACTCGTTACTAAATCATTATTCGAAAGGACTAAAGTCGAAATAAAACGATCGTCTTAACATTAAATTTTAAAATAGAAGTCAAAGTGAACCCGGAAATCTTCAACCTCAAGAGCTTTTGTGCTAGCGTCAAACCCTTCCACAAATGTTCCTAAATAGAACAAGACCGGACCTTTGGGGATTCTTAACATTCCTTTGAGTTTTGAAGCTGTTTAAATATTTTCTAGAAATTATTTTTAAATTAAGAATGAAAATGCGAAAAGTTCTTACAGGAGCAGTCATGATTATTATCAAATTAAGTGCAAAGCACTCATGTTATAAACTAGAGCCCCGCATGAGTTGAATCAAAGTTTTCGTTGATTTTGTTACTTACAGCCGAGGCAACACACCTCAACTGAGGCAACACGAAGTCCTCAACCGAGGCAACACGAAGTCCTCGACCAGAGGCGACTTCAACCATCAACCTCAACAAGAGGCAACATGATCCCGGCTCAATCCTTCTTGCTCATCGACGCCCACTCGAAGCAAGCATCAACCTCAACGAGAGGCGACATCATCCGGCTCGAAGGACCAATGAAAATATGGTAGGGCAGATTTTCAGCTGGCTCTGTTTGCACTTTGGGCTGTGGGGTTGGGAACGGATTGTACGGGGGATATATAAAAAACACGACTTGTTGCTTCGGTTTCATTTGCAAAAGAGAAAGTTGCATATGTATGTTTATTTCACTTTCAGGGATACTTTCGATAACTCCCAGTGTGAAGTTATCGCAAGTAGGACTTCTTAATCTACTTATATGTACTAGATTTTTGGGACGAGCGGAATGAATCTTATCTGAACATTAGATAATAGCTCATGGCATGATCAGTTTGAAATGATTCAGCTCAGCTCAGCTCAACAAAGCAACTAAATTAGTTATGCTCAACGCAAACAGCTCATTGGTTCGTTGTAGAATTGGGGGGGGGGAGAAGAAAATCCAAAACTTGAGAAGTTTGCTGATACGGTGATAGAACTTGTAGCGACGTTTGATATTGCGAAACAATAAATGCGCGGACATTGTTGATCAGGTAACATTTATCTTGACCATAGCAATGTGGCTGCTGCCATAGACCAAAAATCAAAAAAATTAATGTCAAAATTTACGAACAATTGACTTTATAAACAGTTAATTGTCCAAACTTTACATCACCATAGTGGTTTTGCTTTGATTCTAACGGTTCTTTCTTAAAATAGCATCGAAAGTGTGGCCAAATATTCGTTTGCTTTGTACAGAGTCAGCAGCACGCTGCAGCGTGTTTTTCTCGTCTCTTAGGGACTTATGAGATCATAAATTTAGACTTTAATTAAAATCCACCGTGCGATTTTAGAGATATTCAAAATTTCAGGGATTTGTAGCATTCTTACCCATGTTTAAAGGGAACAGGGTATACACATCTTTATAAATATATCTTAGTGTCTCTTGAACGACAAGGGCCTAACGGGCCACTGCAAGTTCAAAGCCGATAAAGACTCTGATGAGAAAAATTCGCATAAAACTTTTACAATCAATTTATATGAATGGAACACCATTTAGTAGGTCAGGTCAGTTACAAAACCGGAAACACTTGTCCCGTTGCACAACTTGTCTATAAGAATATCGAATGGCATCGAATTCCGTCAATTGGAACAATGCACAACACTTTAGCAGTGGGACGACCAATTGAATGGAACAGCCACACCAAGTCAATTGAGGCAGATCAGACACTGACTGAGAGAAGCAGCTGCTAATCTAATCTAATGCAAAATAAATTGAAATGCATGCCGCCACCTCCCGATCTCAGCGATTGTCTTTAGGCTGTCAGCAGCACCTTTCCATTTTGCAGCTTAGTTACAAATCTGTGGCGCAAGGCAGCCAAGGTAGACGGACTCAACGCTTGAATGAGATTTGGTTTTGCATAACAAATCCCTCCTCAACCTCAACTTTGAACCTTATTTGCATCAGCTTAAAGGGGGGCTGAGAAATGTCAACGGTGAGTGGGAAAACAGTGACAGAAATGTGGCGTCAGCGTCAGCTGTGGCACTGGCTGCCTTTGCGACCTACTGTACCTATCACAACTCTCTTCCAGTCGCCCAGGTACATCAAACATTTGACTAAGGAGGAGCGTAAGAGATTCTTTGACTCCTTTGATGTAGTCTTTTGTGATTGCGATGGTAAGTTGATTTCCCTTAAACTAATCTCTAGTAACTTCTGTTTATATAGGCGTTGTGTGGTATCCCCTGCGTGACTTTATACCCGGCTCAGCGCGTGCCTTGGCCCACTTGCAGAAACGTCACAAACAGTTGACTTTTGTCACCAACAACAGCATCAGTACCATGGAGGAACATCTCCAAAAGTTTGCCAATCAGGCTTTGTCAACCATAGGCCAGGTAAGTAGTTGGACTTTCTGTTCATTCCTAAATCTTAAAGTATTCAATTCTAGCATCAAATTGTGCATCCAGCTCAGACCATTTGCAATCATCTGAAATCAATAGATTTCCAGGGTCTTATCTATTGTCTGGCCACTGCTCCTTTCAAGCGATTGCTCACCGAGGCGGGTTTCCAGCTCTGCCAGGAAGTAAGTTCCAGAATGCCTCATACTTTCTTTAAGTTTAACTGCTTACTCACCCCTTACAGCGCCCTTTGGAGCTTATTACCTCCGTAAGGGATTTGCGTGAGGCCATCTATGCGGGTCCCTCGGTTCAGGCGGTCATCATGGATGTGGATTTCAATCTGTCGGCTGCCAAAATGATGCGTGCCCAAGTCCAGTTACAGAATCCCAATTGTCTGTTTTTGGCTGGAGCTGCCGATGCTCGCATACCCTTTGCTGGTGGTGAAATCATAGGACCCGGTGCGTTTATCCAAATAGTGGCCGAGTCGAGTGGACGGCAACCCACGGTGCTGGGCAAACCCGGTGATGCTTTGCGTGAATTGTTGCTGCAGCAGCATCCACTGACCCCAGCGAGTCGTGTGCTCTTCATTGGAGATAGCCTGGCCAGCGATGTGGCATTCGCACGTGCCAGTGGCTATCAAACGCTGTTGGTCCTTACCGGTGGACATCGAGCCGAGGATGTGGCACTTTTGCCAGCGGGTCATGCACAAATGCCCGACTATGTGGCCGAGTGTTTGGGTGAACTGGCCGAGGAGGAGCTGGATTTGAGGGAAACCTAAATACAAATGAAGTGTCATGCAATCACAAATGTAGGGAAGCGTAGGGATAGTGTAGAAATAAAACTTGTTACCCTTTTATCCTTTGACAACTGACTGTAGATCCGACCTGGCCAGCCCATAGCAGCGGAAAACCTGACACAGACGCACAGAAGAGCAAGATAACCGCACTTGCTCTCTCACCGCCTCTTATATAAATGTCAAATGAGCGAGAGCGAGAGAGCGGAGATGCTTCGCTCACGACTGTTGTTCACACACAGACCAACAATAACTCACTCCTCTCTGGTTCACAGACTGACACTTAAGCGGCTCGCCGTGGCGAGCAAAGAGGGCGAGAGAGCGAGTGCGGCTACCTTGTTCTTGGGACCGGCCAAATAGGAGGGCAGAAGAATATGTCTGTCTCTCTCTGACACACAGATTGACTTCGGCAAGCATTCAATGTGAATTGATCTGGCCAGTGGCCAGGCCTGATTTAATGCTAACCAACATAAGCACAATTTTTCTGTACTCTATATTTGAAGAGGTCTTCCATAGAACTTAAATATATTTTACTACAGTTTTGAGGTTATAATAATTCGAATTTTCCCGCCTATCCCACATACATACATACATACAGAGAAGCATAGTCAGAAGTAGGAAGTATCGATAAGAGTATCGATAAGTTTCCAATTCGACCCTCACACTAAAGCCCTGTTTCCACTTGTAAAGTAACGAAAAGTTAAATACATTTTTCATCCAAAATGTTTGAAGGAAAGCATAAATAAAATTGAATTTAATGAAAATTTGACTTTACTTTTCGTTACTTTACAATTTAAGGTGTCTGTTCCTGTTGCTAAATTTCCCAACTTTATAGACAGAAGCCTTCGACTTCTTGCCATTTTTATTTAAGATTAAACTCTTTGAAAACCCTCAAATAGCTTAATATTAATGAAGTTGCTATGAACTGGTCGTAAAGTGACCCCAGAAGAAAACATTTAAAATATCCCTTTTTTTATAGTATAATGTTCCGCAAACTTGAGTTTTTCAATAGTGTTAAAAAAAAGAACAATTCCTGTCAAATTACAACTGAGCACAGCTCACAGAGAGTGTTGGTCTGTTGAAACAAAAACAATGCGTTGGTCTGCTCAGATATCTTTGTGAAGTGTGTGTGTATTGGTACAACTTTTAATTCTTTATCAAACAATAAATAATTACAATTAATTTTTTTTTTTGCAATGGCGGGGTCTGAATACTCATACGAACATATGTAATAAATTTTGGGTTAATTGAATTTGTTTTACTATGCTAAAAAGGGGGCCGTACATTCGTATGAAAAAATCTTAGCGTATTAATATATAGATTTCTGAGTTTAATCAAAAAAATCCAAAAAAAAAATCCTTAAGTAGTATTTTTTATATTAAAAATTGTAATCGTTACAATCTCTGATTTAAACACAATTTTTTCATCTTTTTAAACTCTTACGTCAATAGAAAAAATTCATAAAATTATTAAATTTACGTTTTTAAATAGTTTGATCAATTCCTAATAAAAGTGATCAATAGATTTGCCAAATTCAACAACTCAAAATTTGATTTTGAGCAACGAGCTTTTGAAAAACGAGCCGCTGTGTAATCCTATAGATTGGAGTTTCTAACCAAAAGCTCCTTTAAAAAATCGTTGCGGATCGAAACTTCATTTAAATTTCAGTGTTTTGGTAGTTTAAAATACAAATTTTGTGATTATAGTTTTAGGAATTAAGTTTTAAAATGAAAAGTCTTAATTTATGTTCAGAAAAATTGGTAAGTTCGAATAACGAAATGGTTTCTGTTTAAAAATTAAACGTGAGCTTTCAAACCCAACTAATTAAATGTGAAACTCTGAATCAAAGCAGTAACGAAAATAAAAATGTTTTAGTTTGAAAAAAACTTGCCTCAAAGGGAAACTTAAGCTTAGTTTGGACAAATTTGGATACACATTTGACTAAATATGCCAAAATAGGGTACTTTTCAAGTTGTGCAAAATCTACCATTATGCCAAATGTTCATTGACCCACTCACCCACAACCTGATCTTCTGGTCTAGGCGACTGAATTTTACTTGTTTTTTAAAGACTTGTGGAAAGAAATCGGTAAAAGATTTTGTAATTCGGATTATTGTATTTGGTTGCACAATTCAATAAAAATAATATAAAATTAAAAATGTTTGAATGCGAGGGCTGTTCAAAAAGTTCTTGGCCTCCAAAGTAGTGTCTTGTTCAAAAAGATGTGTTGATGGTTCGCAGCTTTACGGTAGTCACCATAATCGGAAAGCAAAACGGAAGATGGAAAGTTGTTTGAAATGAATGCCTTTATGACCCGAAGCAGAATCATGAAAAAAAATTGAGCTTGTAAGAAAGGTGGCCATATCAAAATGAGAAATCCATTTTTGACAATTTTCTTTTGCAGTCCATTGAACAAAAAGTAAAGTCAAAAAATGTTGTTCCCAATGATCGAGGTTTGGGCCATAGCCACATTAATTCTGCGTCCATTAAGCCCTACATCTTTCAAAATCGGTTCAGTAGAACTTCAGAAAAGCTGCGAGCCAGTTGGAAAAACGTGGTTTCGAGAAAATCACGTTTAAAGTTTGCAGTTGCTTGGAAAATTGGGTCTCCTGGGGTCACTAAAATGGTTATATTTTCGTAAGTATTCCGAATTTTGAAAAATCCTTTTGGTACCTTATTTTTGAATATCTAAACTAAAAAAAAAACAAAAAAAAAAACGGAAAAAAATATTTTCTAACTTAAGGGGGTCTTCTCATTGAGCAACTTTTTTTTTCGACTTTTTTTTTTGCATTTATTTATAGCTTGGATATTCAAAAATATCCCCCCAAAAGGATTTTCGAAAACTCGAATTAGTTTAGGAGATATAGTCCTTTTAGTGACCCAATGTGACCTAAATTCCCAAGCAACTGCAAACTTAAGGGGGTCTTCTCATTGAGCAACTTTTTTTAAACCCTCGTATTTTGACCTATCGTTAAGTTTTCTCCGGTTCTACGGACCGATTTTGATGAAACAAAGTGAATTCGACGGAGAATTGTCGCTCTTTAAAACTGCATTTAAACATTTTTGATTTTTTTTTCCAAAAAATTACTTCAAACTTTAAACGCGTTTATCTCGAAACCACGTTTTTCGAACTGGCGGCCATGATATCTCCAGTTCAACTGAACCGATTTTCATGAAACAAAGTGGAATCGACGCAGAATTGTCACCATTCTCGGCTGAACCTCGACCATAATTTTAAAAAATTTTTTACTATTTTTTTTTTACACTAAACTACAAAAAAAAGCCCGAAATTGAAATTTTTTTTTGAATGGCCGCCATTTTGTCAAAAAAAATCACAAAATTAAGTTTGAGGTTCAGCCGAGAATTACATCTATACTGATTATAACCCCGTTTTTTTTTTCATTTCGGACGCTCCGGAGACCCGGAATCGTGGCCGCCGTGACGACACCTTTTTTTTTCACCACCAACTTTGAAG
This sequence comes from Lordiphosa collinella, assembly GCA_018904265.1. Lineage (NCBI taxonomy): Eukaryota > Metazoa > Arthropoda > Insecta > Diptera > Drosophilidae > Lordiphosa > Lordiphosa collinella. Next base: position 338,956 of record JAEIFV010000289.1, on the reverse strand, counting down.
TCTCATTACTTTTTGAACAGCCCTCGTATCGAGGCAAAAAAAAATTTTTTTATTTACTTTGAACCTTTTGTAATACAATAAATAAAAAAAATTTTCAATTATTCTTTGCGTTTTCAAATAAGAATTTTTTAAAAAGGGTCCAAAAAACGGGTTTTGAATGAGAAGGCCCCCTTAAACTTTTGGAAGTAAATAAAAAATTGTGACTCAAACAAAATGCTGCTACTTTTCTAAACGCGAAAGCCACTTTCAGTGTTATAGTCGCAGCCGATAAGTATCGATAACTTTACGACGAAACTGTACTTGCAAGTACAAACTGATCGATGTGGCAACTCCTCCCCTTTGCTGTCATCAGATTTCGTTCTTTTCGAGTCGCTCGTCGAAGGCACCGGGTGTGTTTTCTTTCACTTGTGAAAAAGTTTTACTTGAAGCCACAATTTTAGTTTTTCCGTTTTATATTTTTGTACAATTTTTTTTTTTTTTTTTTTTTGGCGTTAATTGGAACAATCTGGAAAAGTAAGTGAATCCCTCGAGGGCGCAGCAGCAGCGAGGACATTTCTAACCTTAATTTTACTAGTCATGCAAAATCAAAAGGCAGCGTATAATAAATTTTTCACACCACGCAACAATTGGGATCATATTTCGAATCAGGTGGTCGTCCCCTTTGTACGTCTGGAGGATGTATTGAAATATGTGGAAATGTTAAACCTTAGGACGCAGGAAGAGTGGTGGTCGCGTTTTTGTAAATTATATTCAGCGCCGAGACTAGTGCAGACAATGGAACAGCCGGTACCAACAGTCAATACTTTGGTGGCCATGGCCAGTGCCATGTCCAGATTGGACGAAAATAAGCCGTATTTTTTTTGCAACGGGGCGTTGTACAATCGCATGTACCTGCAGCCGCCGCTAGAGCCTGAAGAGATGTCGGAAATGCATATAGATGATCTTTTGAGTGAAAATGAGCTGGATGATGGATATGCCGAGGGGTATGATCCCATGCAGGCGGTAAGTTTTATATATATATTTTTTTTTTCGATGGGATTCCCCCCTCTACATGCTTCATATTCTTAGCCCAAGCCCGCAGAGTATGGCAAACGCTTTTTCAATCCTAACCACGAAGCCACCAACATGCATAACTGTGGCAATCAGCGTGCGGAAAGTGTGAATCGTCAAGTGACGCCAAATGGTGGCGATAAGCGTCCTACTGCCCCACCCATTCCGGTGGCCAAGCCTCCAGCAGCTTTGGCCAATGGCCAGCCCCACTTCCAGGGTCGTTATATGCAGCTGTATGAGCATCGCTTGGCCAATGCTGAGGACTATGGAAATACAGCATTTGAGCATTTGGAGCTGAACCCACTGCAGCCGCCACCAGAGCCTGAGGTAAGCACTGGGACCACTGGGATCGAGGCTAAACCAGAGACCTGGAAACGCTTGTTACCTCATCAATTTCCATCACAGTCGCCTCCAGCAGCTGCAGTCGCCTCCACCGTGACAGGCGATCAGTTACAGCTGCCAAACATGTCTAAAAATGAGGCCTGGAAATACCTAACCCAACCGTTTGGAATGCCCGAGGATAGGGAACACTTGGGACTTGCTGAGCCAATGGCTCAGTCCCACCAAAACTGGGAACATGTAATGCTGAATCAGTCTCAGCCCCCAGTGGCTCATTCCGAAATCGGGGAGCACTTGGTGCTTACACAAGGTCAGTCACCAATGGCCTGGGAACGCAGGGAGTTTGATCGTTTACGGGCGCAATCTATACCCGAGGCATGGCTACATACGGAGCAGCCCTTAAAGCTCGATCAACATGAGCAACAACTAACTAATCCCAAGGCCTGGGAAGAGTTTGGGCGAAAACAATTTCAATCGCAGCCGTCAGCAGCCGCTAGGCCTCATCCTGAGGCTTGGGAAAAATTCCACGTTAATGGACAGCGAACACCAGAGCCAGAGGTTGAGGCAGAGAACTGGCCACACTATCAGCCTAATCCATATAAGTCATTTGAGCCGCCGAAGCAGCCACGAGTGGCTAATCGCAATGCCTGGGGACAGTCGTTCCCAAAGCAGCCACGAGTGGCTAAACGTAATGCTTGGGAACAGTCGCCGCCAAAGCAGCCACGATTGGCTAAACGTAATGCATGGGAACAGTCGCCACCAAAGCCAAAGGCCTGGCAACAGCCCAAATACTGGCAACATCGCCAGCCGAAACCATACAAGTCATTTGATTGGGAGAGGCAGCCACGAATGGCTACTCCTGCCCCCTGGGAACAGTTTCCCGCCGCAGCCTCGCAAGACCTATCCACACTGCCAGCTGAATCCATTTCAGATCAAGGACAAGCCACAACGACAATTGTCGAAATATGAGCAATGGCTGCTGCTGAATGAACAATCAGATGGCCAGCAACCATGGGAACACTTGCAGCAGGCGCAATCCCCGTCACCTATAGCTAATCCCAAGCCCTGGGAAGAATTTCTATCGCAGCCACCACCAAAACCAGTGGTTCAGCCCCAGGCATGGAAAAGCATTAAGAAGCAGACACGTCCAAAAATGTATAGCTCCAAAACCTGGCAACAATCTCAGCCGCAGTCGCAGCCGCAGGATTACCCCCAATCCTGGATGCACCAGCAACAGCAACAGCAAACACCTCAGCCACAAACCAAGCACAAACGTAACCATGCCCGGGTCACCCGTTCCAAATAATTTGCTGACAGACTGGTGTGAAATGGTGGCTGCCATGATGGTTCAGCAGTCCCAAGAGAACCCAGAGCTTCAAATAGTATCACCCGTTGCTTCACCAACACCAACACCAGCTGCTTCCCCAGCTCCGTCAACTGCTCCATCTGATCGCCCAGCTACTCCACCTGCTGCTGAGGAGCCACCAGCTAGCAAGGCTGTAGTTAGCCCCACCCGTAAGGTGGCAGCACAATCTCAACGTCAAGGTCGCAGTCGTTCACGCGGCATCACCAAAATGTTTGGCATTTACACTCCAACTCAACGCTCGCCGGTTCAGCAGCAGCGCAGTGCTGCTCCCAAGGAATCCACTGCCGAGGTGGCCACCACGGTGCTTTCACTGTTCAATGATAAAACCAAGCAGACCACCACCACCACCACCCCGACCACCTCTATCTGGGAATGGAACTCCAATGCTAATGCTGCTGCTGCTACAGTTGGTGCTGCTAAAGCTGCTCCTGGCGAAACTGCAGCCAAAGAAAATCGCAATCCATTCTTGAATACGGAATGGCCCTCGTTGTCACGCACCGGCAAGAAGCTGAAATTTTAACTAAATTTGCGGTAGAAAACCTTTTTTAAAACCTAATTTTTTTTTCGGCAAAATATGCTAGGACAAAAAGACGCGAGAGTTTCTTGATTATTAAACAAAAAAAGGATGTATTTTACGGTATCATCCACAGATTGGCTTAAATTGTATTTACTTTTTTTTTTATATCAGAGGAGAAGGGAGCAATTTGAAGGGATTTACACGATGAAACTTTTTTAAAGATTCTTTTTTTTTTTTAAGAAAAAAACTTTTATAGAATAACTTTATCTTGTAGATCTGGTCTAAATAATATGAAATTATTCTATGTTCGATCGAGTGCTTTTAATGATAGTTTGTGCGCCATCGTGCACTCATCTTATATGTTCAAATTACAATTTTTCAACAATTTCTGATCACATGCGAGTCTTTTTCGAGTCCTCGGTCTGATAAGTAAATGCGCTCGATTTTGTATCATAGATTATTTTGACGGGAGATAATGGTACCCTAGCCGCTACTCTTCATAAAGATTCCGTCTTAACCGGCTTTTCTCAACAATTTCGACTAAATTTGGAGTCATATTTCCCATAATTTGCGAGTGTTTTTCGAGTTCACCATATGAAATAGTCTTCAACTAGTGAAGGATCATTTTCAGCCAGTTTTGAAGACGTTTAGAACCAGTATTTAGTCCGATTTAGTGGAGAAAATGGTACCCTAGCCGAGACTCTGCTTTTTAATCAATTCGTTTGATTAGTTTCAACTTCTTTTAAAGTCATTTCAGAGTCTTATTTTATTTAATCGCATTTTGAGCATATTCAAGCGAAATTTTCGAGTCTTCTTTGATTCGCACATGAATTTAATATACTAATTATCAAAAGGGCTCCTGAAAGACTCGTCAAGGTGATTTTTGTCAAAATGATCCTCCAAATGTTAGGTGGAATAAAGCAAACTCAATATAAAGCAAGAACTTAAAGTTTTCTCAAAAACCCACCCAACATTTGGAAGATCGTTTTAACAAATATCACCTAATGAGCCTTTTTCGAGCCCTTTTGATGATTAACAAGAGGTTAATACCTAACGTTAAGGCCCTATTCTCCTTCAGCTTGCTGTTTTTGGACCTTTTTTGAAAAAATTCTCATTTGAAAACGCAAAAAGATATTTGAATTTTGTTTTTTTTATTGAATTAGTAATGAATGAAAGAAAATAAAAAAATTTTTTTCGCCGCGATATAGGGGCTGTCCATAGATGATGGCACCGTCAAAGTTGGCCCTCAAAAAAAAAGGCATGGTGCTGGCGGCCACGATTCCGCCAGTTCTACTGAACCGATTTGGATGAAACAAAGTTTAATCGACGTAGAATTGTCACCATTCTGGCCCGTAGTAAAATAAAAATTTTGCGATTTTTTTTGACAAAATGGCGGCCACTTGAAATTGACAAATCGAATTTGGACCCATTTTTTTGTAGTTTAGTGTAAAAAAAAATAGTAAAAAAAATCGCAAAATTTTTATTTTACTACGGGCCAGAATGGTGACAATTCTACGTCGATTAAACTTTGTTTCATCCAAATCGGTTCAGTAGAACTGGCGGAATCGTGGCCGCCAGCTCGAAAAACGTGGTTTCGAGATAAACGCGTTTAAAGTTTGCAGTTGCTAGGCAAATCGAGTCACTTTGGGTCATTAAAAGGCCATATCTTCTAAAGTATTTCGAATTTCAAAAAAACCCTTTTAGGGTTATATTCTTAAATGTCCAAGCTATAAAAAAATGCAAAAAAAAAAATCGAAAAAAATTTTTTGCTGAAAGAGAATAGGGCCTTAAAAAAATACTAAGAGTTTCGACCCTTGAAAGGGCAACGAAAAATAAGACTCGAAAATTACTCATGAATATGCTCAAAATGTGTTTTATGGAACTATGACTAGAAAAAAGAGTCGCAGAATGATTCGAAAATGACTCGAAACTTATCAGAAGAACGGGTTAAAAACGACTCTTGAAGAAGAGTCGCGGCTAGGGTACCATTTTCTCCCGACAAAAGTTTAATTTCTGATCAGAAAAATAGCGCATTTATGAATATTTTATTCAGACCGAGGACTCAAAAAGATCGAATATTAAAATTAAAAAAAAGGTTTGCTGGGAAGCTTTCCTGTTAGGAAAGAGTTGTAGAGGGGCAATCTATACCACCACAAATCAGAAACTTCAGGAATTTCGCTTCATCTCCAGTAAATCCTGACCAGGAAAGCTTTTTTTTTGTAAAGAAAATTTCATAAAAAACCATGCTCGCATTTTCACTTTCTCAAAAATTTGGCTATTTCAAACCGGGTTTCGGTCTAAACATTGACTAAGTGTAATAGTCAATCTGCGAAGGATTTTTATGTATGAAAAGCTGCATGAGAAATAGGCTGTCTGAGTTCTAAGCTAAGTTTCACCCAACTCATATATGAGATCTCCGAAAAAACAGAACATTTAACATGTTTTTAAACATTAACTTAAAGTTTATTAAATCTACTTACATATTTATATAGTTAAATTCTAGTCATACTGGTCAGTTTCGGTTTTCGAGTCGATTTTAGTGTAAGCGTTAGGGTTTTAAGTTCAAGTTGTATTAATGTGTATGTAAGTTACAAGACAATCTGTAGTTACCAGATCTAGACGTAATTTTCTCTCAAATTAAATTAACTTAGCATAAGTTTCATCTGCTCAAACAATTTCATTTCACATTTTATGCAACGTTATTCAAATGGTAACGTTTAGACAAAAATCGACTCGAAAACCGACACTGGGCCCTTAGTCTTAAGCAGGGATTTTATCCCAAGACTGGTTTCCTATACTTTCCGAAAGAAGTATTTCATTTAAAGAATCTATTTCAAGATCTATTCAACGGAATTCGAAAGGGAATTGACGGTTTTAGCTATTCTAGTCCAACTTTTTATCGATCTTGTATTTTTTTACAAAAATTATTTTAAAATGTGATATTTTTTTTTTAATGTTTTTAAGAATTTATTTTTAAGTGGAAGTACAACTTCTAAAATTTTATACAGTTTTGAACTTTTATTAAGAATATGTAGTAAGTTTTAGCTAAGTTTTGGCTTTATTTTGATACTCTCAGCTTGGTCCTGCCTTCTTTATATAGAGCTTAGAATCTGAACTAAGCATAGCTTAAGTACTTTTCTAAAGTCATAAGTATGACTTCAATATATGATTGCACTTTTACAAAGTTTCAGCCCTCTAGCCCTCTATTTTGAGAGCACTCCCTTACCGATGCTTGAATCCAGCAGCCAGCCAGACTCTCCATATACGATGATCAATTGGACTAAGATGTTTTTTTTATATAAAGATTATTTATTTATTAAAATGTTTTTAAAAAAAATCATAAAAACTCTTACCACTTCTCTCTTAAACAAATAAATATATGTTGATGAAAAAGCTAAGATTAAGTCATATCTTTTACTGCTGTGCACATAAATAACCCAGTGATTGGTTATCTACACTTAAGTGGGGAGGTATAAATAGTTATAAAAAGTGCCAAAGAACAAACGGGAATGCAACTCATTCATTTAAATGTGATATATATACTATAGTATAGTAAAATAAACTACAATTTCTAAGTACCATTCAAAACGTGTTCATTATTTAATAGGCAGACGATATATGTACAATGTCAACAAGTTGTTGCCGTCGCGACGTTCAATTCGACACTTTATTAGTGGGATGCCCCCGTTTCGGTTACAAGTTTACAACGACGACGACGACTTTCGCTAGAAAACCACTGACTAATGCTGGCTACCCCTTTTCGATGTATCATATAACCCAAATGCACCTCCCTTTGTTTTGTGGAGAAGAGAAGAGATAAGCGTATCGAGTGCCGGGGTAGCATTCTTATTGGTATACCCTGTGCAATATAGTTTAAGGGGTATAATAAGTTTAGGCCAAGGTATGTAGCTGGCCGAGTATTTACAGATAAGCATCAAATGTCGAGCCTAACAAGAAAGTGATACATAAAAGTCCGGTCGCTATACTAAACCGATTTTCTTATATACTGACATTTCTTTTTGTACCTTTTTAAGAGGTGATATATATCACTAAAGTCCGGTCGCTATACTAAACCGATTTTCTTATATACTGACAAAATCTTATTGTGTACCTTTTCAAGAATTGGGGCTAGTTCGGTTCAGTGGTTTACCTATCCTCTACAAAAAAAACACAATTTTTGAGGTTATAATGCAAAAATACTACCAACATCGTGTTGTAATTTGTGTAAAATTTTTTATATTGTTTTCTTTTTATGGTCTCCGAGTGAGTATAAAAATATGTCGGTGCATCATTTTGTATCTCAGTTGTGCTGCAGACGATATTGTGCGAAGATCCTTCATATTTTTAGATTTTTTTTAATAAGAATTTTGAAAATTGAGTAACTCTAACAGTTATTGTCGCCAGGCTAAATCCATTGATAACTTAAGGGGGAAACACACTTTGCGATGAGCAAAAGTAGATGGTTTTTAAAAAAAATTCCAGAAAAAAAGTATAAGAGATTTTTATTTTTGTTTTTTTTTATTAAATAGTTAATGAATGAAAGGAAAATACAAAATTTTTTTTTGTCAATATGAGGGCCGTTCAGAAAGTTATCGGCCTCCGAAAAATGATGAATAAAAAAAAGGTGCCCACATGGTGACCATGGTTGCAGCACTTGGGATGATCTGAAAAAAAAAGAAAAATGCGGCTATGTTTAGAACTAATGTGGCTATCGTTCGGCCCTCCGAAAAAAATTGAAAATTTTTTTTTGACAAAATGGCGGACATTTGAAAACAAAAAATTTTTTTGGCCTTTTTTTTGTAGTGTAGTGTAAAAAAAAGTACACTTAAAATATAGGTAGCCAAAAGTTGGAGGGCCGAACGATAGCGACGACAATTCTGCGTCGTATAAGCCCTTCCGGAGCAAAATCGGTCCACTGGTTTCCTCTGAATCGTGGCCACCAGTTTGAAAAACGTGGTTTCGAGATAAACGCGTTTAAAGTTTGCAGTTGCTAGGCAAATCGGGTCACTTTGGGTCATAAAAAGGCCCATATCTTCTAAACTATTTCGAATTTTTTGAAAATCTTTTAGGGGATATTTTTTGAATATCCAAGCTACAAAAAATATGAAAAAAAAAAGTCGAAAATTTTTATTCCGCAAAGTGTTTTCCCCCTTAAGGGGGTCTTCTCATTGAGCAACTTTTTTTCGACTTTTTTTTTTGCATTTATTTATAGCTTGGATATTCAAAAATATCCCCCCAAAAGTATTTTCGAAAACTCGAATTAGTTTAGGAGATATAGTCCTTTTAGTGACCCAATGTGACCTAAATTCCCAAGCAACTGCAAACTTAAGGGGGTCTTCTCATTGAGCAACTTTTTTTAAAAACCCTCGTATTTTGACCTATGCGTTAAGTTTTCTCCGGTTCTACCGGACCGATTTTGATGAAACAAAGTGAATTCGACGGAGAATTGTCAGCTCTTTAAAACTGCATTTAAACATTTTTGACCAAAATTTAAACGTTTATCTCGAAACCACGTTTTCGAACTGGCGGCCATGATATCTCCAGTTCAACTGAACCGATTTTCATGAAACAAAGTGGAATCGACGCAGAATTGTCACCATTCTCGGCTGAACCTCGACCATATTTCAAAAAATTTTTTACTATTTTTTTTTACACTAAACTACAAAAAAAAAGCCCGAAATTGAAATTTTTTTTTTGAATGGCCGCCATTTTGTCAAAAAAATCACAAAATTAAGTTTGAGGTTCAGCCGAGAATTACATCTATACTGATTATAACCCCGTTTTTTTTCATTTCGGACGCTCCGGTGACGACACCTTTTTTTTCACCACCACCTTTGAAGTCTCATTACTTTTTGAACAGCCCTCGTATCGAGGCAAAAAAAATTTTTTATTTACTTTGAACCTTTCGTAATACAATAAATAAAAAAAGTTTTCAATTATTCTTTGCGTTTTCAAATAAGAATTTTTTTTAAAAGGGTCCAAAAAACGGGTTTTGAATGAGAAGACCCCCCTTAAAATGCATTTTTTTTTTGTGCGATGACAGTCTTGAAGTAAGTGAGCAACTGTTTTAGTATAAATCTGATATATAAAATTGGATGTCATGATTTCGCATTATTCAAGCTCAGCTGGAAGGTCATTGAAACTGGCCGCGTTCAGCAGAAACATTGATCGCTGAGCAGGTATCAGTAAAACATTTACAATTGCAACTCATGGCATCAGTATCACTTAAAAGGAGCGTTCTTTTTCCTCGTTACATGCTCCGCTATCGTGATACGTAAAATTGGCTATTGGATACCTGGTATCTCTGGAGTTCAGCTGGAAAATCATTGGAAATGTAATAAGGGATCAGGTTTTTGCTAAAATTTTCCCTCAAAAGTACAGGCTCGTTTGGTTGAGTGGTTCATACAGTTTCTGAAGCGCCGGTTTGGTTCATTACTAAGTGTTATTGATGGGTGCTATTCGTCGGTTTGTGGGCACCTCTGGTTTGTTTTCAGACTAGAAATTTCGTGGACTCTTATTTATGTATAGACTAGATGGCCCGGCGAACTTCGTAAACGCCAAACAGTGAATGAATGTAGGGATTAACCTTTGGCTAATCTTAAATTATAAAATTTAATGAACGTAATTAAATGAATGCATTTGCTTTGTTAAAATTTCCTTTACAACAATTCTTAGGCTTATGTCGATGAGGGCAGGTCAGTATGCTATCACTATTCTTTAGGGTATCAATATAGTCGTGCCTGACCAACTGGGCATTTTTTTTTGTTTCGTTCGCCTCAACCACGAAGGTGCTAATTCAATAGTTCGTCCCGCTTGCCGCCTGTTGCGTTCGCTTTATGATGTCTCGCTTGGAACTCTTCGCCTCAGTTGGGGAACGAACCTCCCATTGATAACAACAACAGCAGGCGGCGTCGTCGATTTCGCTTACTTATCATGGCTAGCAGCAATGTGAGAGCTTTGGTTTGTCCAAAACAAGAACGGTTGACAAATCTCCTAATCTCCCCCACAGCCAAAGCCCACTCCCCAGCATATTTTACAGCTGACTCAGGAGCAGCGTCAACGCTTTTTGAGCTCCTTCGATCGGGTGTATAGCGATATCGATGGCGTGGTCTGGAATATGGAAGTCAATGTGCCGCGGGCCATAGAAGGCTATGCCGCTCTGGAGAATGCCGGCAAACAGTTGACCTTTGTGACCAACAACAGCGTGAGAACTATGGATCAGTGCCTCAATCGTTTTGCCAAACTGGGCATGAAGTTGACTCCTGAGCAGATCTGGCATCCGGCACAGTCCATTGTGGAGTATTTGCGTAACATCAAGTTTGAGGGTCTCATCTATATCATTGCCACCAAACAGTTTAAGGCGGTGCTACGTGAAGCGGGCTACCAGCTGCTGGATGGGGTGAGTGGTTCAAGTCAAGAGTGATAACTTGCTTACTCATAACTCCCCTTTCTTCTTCCCAGCCCAATGAGTTCATTGAGGAGAATTTCGAGTGTCTGGCCAAACATATTTTTGATCGTCAACCCGTGCGTGCCGTAATCATTGATGTCGACTTCAATTTGAGCTCCCCCAAACTCCTACGTGCCCATCTTTATCTGCGTCAACCGGAGTGTCTTTTGATAGCCGGAGCCACAGATCGCCTTTTGCCCGTGGGCAAGGGTATAAATATCATAGGACCTGGACCTTTTGCCTCGGTCCTTATAGAGGCCAGCGGACGTAGGGAGGCCATTACCTTGGGCAAACCTGGACGAGAGTTGGGTGATCTGTTGCTGAAGCAACATCAGGTCACGGTGCCCAGTCGTGTTCTGATGATAGGCGATATGCTGGCCCAGGATGTGCAATTTGGCCGCCTTTGTGGTTTTCAAACGTTGCTCGTCCTTAGCGGTGGCTGTACTTGGGAGCAACTGCAGGCAGAGACCAGTCCAGAGCTGTTGCCCGACTATTATGCCGATAGTGTGGCAGATTTGGCTGATCTAGTTAACGATCAGGTGGTGGTGCACAAATCGCATGTGTAAACAAGGGACAATTTAAATAAATTTAAATATAAATGATTTTTGTTATATTTACATACTTACAGGTCGCTTGACCGACAATTTTGTACCTCAATCAAGCCCACATTTGGGGTCAGCTTCTCCACCCTCTCCACAGGCAGCTTCAATACACCAAACTGAAATCGGGATAAAACACAAATTTTTATTTACACTTTTGATATTTCAGCTAAGATCAGGTTAAACATTTAATAAATATGGTTAAAAATGTCATTCAAATGCACAAGAAGATTAGGAGATCTCAAAGCTTTGGTTTTGGTAAACCAGAGTTGAATAAACATTTAAACATTGTGTTAACTAGGAATATGTGAGGGTAGAGTATTTTAATGCAAAACATTTGCTAAAACTAATCTTTGGAATTTCAGAGCCGCCACAGTCGATTGCTATTGCCGCCCGCCGCACCCTCGGCCTCGCCGCGCAGCTTGTTGTCATCGGTGCGCCACACGAACGGCTCCAGTCGGTCCTCATCGTCTAGGAAATTATTGATTGCCTCCAGGCTGGCAATATTCTCGTGCAGCAGCGAATTGCAGCGACTCAGCTGCTGGGAGATGCCACGTATCTTGGCAAACTGCTCCGCATACGAGGCGTACGTCTTCTGCATGTCCACAAAGCTGGCGAAGAGTGTGGTTATCGAATTGCTAACCACTTTGGTGCGTTCCACCAGATGATTCTGTTCGCTGGCCACATGACTGGCGCACAGATTCAAATGCGTTTGCATGCGGGAGCAGATGTTGATCAAATGCTGCGAGTGCAAACGCTCTAGAATCTCCACATCTCGCGTGTAGGTGGCCGAGGTGATGGATTCCCGGAGCACGGGCAGGAATTGGGGTATATTTCGCAGACGGGCCAAGTCCGGGTCAATGTCATCGTTCGAGTCGCGTGCCCCCGGCTTGACAATCACTATGCTGTGACTGGAGGCCGTCGACTGGGGTCGCTTAGGTTTGATGGAGGTGGTGAAGCCGCCAGGATGAGATTTTCTAGCCGCCGCACGACTGGCCGAGCTCTGCTGCAGCATATGGGCTGGTTTGTTGCGTATTTTGGGTGAATCACCTATAGGGCGATCTGTATAGGACACATAAGGCAGATCCGAGCAGACACTTAGCGGCGGTGAGGGTGGCCGACTCATCTCGGAACTCGTGGGCGAAGCTGTGTCCGAGAGAATCTGTTTGCTGGCTATCACAATGCTGGCTGGACCAGGACCCGGCAGGTGGTTCTGTTGCTGTTGTCTGTGCTGTACACCACCTCGTCCACGTTTGTTGGCCGCCGCGGCGGCAGCTGCCAAGGCCAAGGAGGAGGAGCTACCATCGCCAGCAATGACAACATTACCAGCGGCTCTGCCCTCAAAGATCTCATGTCCATCGGCCTCGGCACGCTGCTGGGAGTGCTCAGCACCCATTTGTGTGTTTATGTAAAGGTATTTCTATATCGATTGATTCAGCGAGCAGCAGCAGCAGTCCGAGCCAAAGTTTGTTTATTCATCCTGTTGTGTGACCTAATTGTGCATTAGTGTGACTGTATTGCTCTAGTGTCTTTATGGCAGTGCTGGCCGTTTGGCTTTTTTAAAGCCAATTTGTAGCTAGTTGTCAAAATCGGATTTCTGCTGTCATTGGAACGATCGGTCGAAAAACTAGTTAAAACATTCGGCGCTACATAAGTACCCACCAAGCTGAAAATCAGTAAGATTGTTAAAAATATGATTAAAAATAAAATTTCAAAATTCCCCATCTTTCCGCTGTATGGAAAAAATTGTATTCAAGGTCAAAGGAAAAATAATTTTCGCAATTTTCAGCAAAACGGTAAGTTTTATCATAAAAACACTTTAGACAAAAATTGTAGATCATAAAATTATCTACAAAAAATGTCTCAGTACTTTTTTTCTTACGAGCCACCGTTTTTGAGTTATAACGATTCAAAAAGTTGTAATCGTCATAATATGCACACGTTTCCACGCCACCCATGAGGTAGTGCACTTAGCGCGTTTTTTTTAACGTGGTTTCCCCAGTAGGCCTATTCCACGGTTCTGTTTACATCTTTTTTAACACGCGCAGTAAGACAAGGCGTATGATGGAAGAGGAAAAAACATCAATTACCAATCCCTTTCCATTGAGCTCATCTTCAGCATTGAGCAGAAGGAGTAAGACAAGGCGTATTCGTGAGGAGGAAAGCAACTCGTGTCCGGCATTCAATACGCGGAAAACGAATAGAAAAAAAATTAAAAAAAAAAATTATTAAAAAATAAGAGAGCAGAACATCACACTCCAAGAGTGAAATGATAACTGAGAAATTTAGACTGCCGGGGCTATGCTTTATTTTTGGACAGCAAATTGTCAAGGCCTACTATGAAATTCCCATTTGCTGTGTAAGAAACAAATTGTCAAAGCCTACTATGAAATTCGATTGAGGAATTGAATGAGAGTCGAACTGGTGAAGGCAGAGCATCTAACGAAATTAAATTTCCGTATGAGTTGCGAAAATCTTTTGGACCCGCATATGGGCATCGACCGGAAACGAAAACGCCGACCATGCAGCCCGATATCCTACTCATTGGCACCAAAGGTCACGTTCGCCCCGCTTGTCGATAGTCGCATCCTGTAAGCGAAAAATTTGTCCAACACGCTACTTGCACTTAAGATCAGTAGACTGGTACATACCTAACCACCGTGTGTACAAGAACTTTATCTCAAATGCAGAGGAATGGCTACCACATAACATATCAAAGTGGTTAGTATAAGGTTAGAGCTATAGGAAAGTATTAAATTTCAAAAAAAAAAAGCAGCATAAAATTCAGAAAAATGCTATCAGAAATCTTTATTTGAATCGATAGTACGGTCCATATAAATTTAATGTTTGAAGATTATTTCATGCAAATGTTGACCGTGACTGCGCCTCAAATGGTCCATCCGCTTAGTCCAATTTTGGCATACTCTTTCCAACATTTCGGCCGGTATCTCAACGAATAAATGCTTCAATGTTGTCTTCCAATGCGTCAATTGAAGCGGGCTTGTCTCGAGATAGACATGAGCTTTAACATAGCCCCACAAAAAATAAGTCCAAAGGCGTTAAATCGTACGATCTAGGCGGCCAATTACCTGAACGTGAAATAAAATGTTCACCGAACTCGCCTCTCAATAAGTCCATTGTTGCGCGTGCTGTGTGGCATGTGGCACCGTCTTGTTGAAACCACATGTCATGCAAGTCAAGCTCTTGCATTTTGGGCAAAAAAAGTTGGATATCATCTCACGGTAGCGCTCACCATTCACAGTTACGTTACGATTCGCATCATCTTTGAAGAAGTACGGTCCAATGATGCCACCAGCCCATAAACCGCACCAAACTGTGACTTTTTCTGGATGCATTGGTAGCTCTTGCAATGCTTCTGGCTGATATTCACTCCAAAATCGACAATTCTGCTTATTTACATACCCATTGAGCCAAAAATGAGCTTCGTCGCTGAACACAATTTTTCGGTAAAAAAGTGGATCTTCGGCCAACTTTCCAAGAGGCCATTCACCAAAAATTCTACGTTGCGGTAGGTCGTTCGGCTTCAATTCTTGCACCAGCTGTATTTTGAAAGGCTTCACACCTAAATCCTTCCGCAAAATTTTCCACGTTGTTGAGTAACAGAGGCCCAATTGCTGATGGTCATCATTAACACTGGCCGATACAGCTGCGATATTTTCTTCAGTTCGCACTCTACGTAAGCGTGTTGGTGGTTTAATGTCCAACAATGTAAATTTGGTGCGAAATTTAGTCACAATAGCCCGAATAGCCGCTTCAGTGGGTCGATTAAACTGACCATAAAATGGAAGAAGCGCGCGATGAACTTTCTTAAGGGCCGCTTTTGATCAAATTGAGCAAGACTTTTTTTGTAGGGTTTTGGGCTTTGCGTTTTGCATTTATTTATAGCTTGGATATTCAAAAATATCCCCCCCAAAAGGATTTTCGAAAACTCGAATTAGTTTAGGAGATATATTCCTTTTAGTGACCCAATGTGACCTAAATTCCCAAGCAACTGCAAACTTAAGGGGGTCTTCTCATTGAGCAACTTTTTTTTAAACCCTCGTATTTTGACCTATGCGTTAAGTTTTCTCCGGTTCTACCGGACCGATTTTGATGAAACAAAGTGAATTCGACGGAGAATTGTCAGCTCTTTAAAACTGCATTTAAACATTTTTGATTTTTTTTTCCAAAAAATTACTTCAAACTTTAAACGCGTTTATCTCGAAACCACGTTTTTCGAACTGGCGGCCATGATATCTCCAGTTCAACTGAACCGATTTTCATGAAACAAAGTGGAATCGACGCAGAATTGTCACCATTCTCGGCTGAACCAAGACCATAATTAAAAAAAAATTTTTACTATTTTTTTTTTACACTAAACTACAAAAAAAAGCCCGAAATTGAAATTTTTTTTTTTGAATGGCCGCCATTTTGTCAAAAAAAATCACAAAATTAAGTTTGAGGTTCAGCCGAGAATTACATCTATACTGATTATAACCCCGTTTTTTTTTCATTTCGGACGCTCCGAGACCCGGAATCGTGGCCGCCGTGACGACACATTTTTTTTTTTCACCACCAACTTTGAAGTCTCATTACTTTTTGAACAGCCCTCGTATCGAGGCAAAAAAAATTTTTTTATTTACTTTGAACCTTTTTGTAATACAATAAATAAAAAAGTTTTCAATTATTCTTTGCGTTTTCAAATAAGAATTTTTTAAAAAGGGTCCAAAAAAACGGGTTTTGAATGAGAAGACCCCCTTAATTTGAATCAATAATTTGCAAGCGTTGTTCGTTTGTAAGACGATTCATGGTTAAATTATAGACCAAACTGAAGATGTTTGACAGTGAAACAAAACACGAAACGTGCGAGCTGTTTAAACCAGTGTTGCCAAAAAAGATAATAGCTAAAAAATCACCCTTTAAGATGAAAACTTTCAGCTTGAAATTTCCAGCTTTAGAAACCGGTTCCAAAGCAGTTCTAACTGTTGACTCAAAGTCTTATCTCAGATATTATATAAGCTAAGGTTTGCACTTTGATGAAAAAATAATTTCCCTGTTTCTTCAATGTTTTAAAAGTGATTTTTTAGCCTCAGCTGAAAAAGAATCTAAGTTAGAAACTTGAACTTTTAAGTTTGTATCGTTTTAGCAGTAGTTCTGAAATGTTTTAAAATGATGAACTATAAAACGATTCAGAAAATACCATTTGTCAAAATTTGTTGAAAGAATAGTATAAAATTTCGTTGAATAAAACTTCAATCTGTCTGTTTTTCTTGGTTTTTTTGTCATATAATTTTGTTTGTATACATCTATGTATTTCAATATATGTAACATACATATTTTGTATAATTAGAATTATTTTGTATCTTTTCCGTTTCTTTGTGTGTTTTTTTTTTGCTGAATGCTTTCGACACACGCACATTCAATAACTGGTAAACGATTTTTGTTTTGTGTTTCTTTTAATATTATTTTATATCTTGACTAGCGTTTTTTTTTAGTTATTAGTTAATTGCTTTTTGTGAACAGCATAAAATGTAACTCTCTAAAAAAAAAATCAACATTATTGCACATGTTTAGGATTAGAACATAAATAAATAGATAGCTGCTGCTCCTGCTCCTGCTGCTTCTCCTGCTTTTGCCTAAAAAAAATGGTGAGGGCGGTGTCACAGGGTGAGGGAGTGATTTGGTGTGGTGTGGTGGTGATATGTCAATTTTAAAACAGCAAAGCGGCTCTGGCTGCTCCGGCCACGCTTAGCGAATGATGATGCTGCTGCTGTGTGGTTGTAGGCGATTTGAGTTCCTCCACAATGATCGCTCCGTGCTCGTCCACCGTGTGATTTAAAAGTAAATTCTCAACCTGCTCATCGGATAGTAATTCTTTGGGTTCAGAGGATCTGTAAAGTTTAGGTACATAGTTGCGGTTTTTGGTAATTGTTTGGTTGGGTTTGATAGTTACAAGATAGATAGAGAGAGAGAGGTAGATGGCGATAGTGAGTGAGAGAAGTAGCGTGGGCGAGTGAAACAGCAATATGGTGACAGAGTTAGAAATGGTTGCGAAATGTAAGCGAAGGCATTCAATCTTTAAGAACATACATACACGCACACTTACAAAACAACAAACATACCATGGGCGCAGTCGGATTAAAAGGTACAAAAGGATATAATAAAACATGCAGAAGGAAGCGTCTCCCTTTACTCGTTTAGGTTTTTCTTAAGTTTTGGGAAAAAATGCAGAAAAGATATCAAAAATGCAAACCATTAATCAAAAATCCTTTCAAAAATGTATCTAAAATACTTCGGGTTGATACATTTGATAAATGAAAAGTTCAGAAAGTCCTCAGATACAAAACATCAACCACTTGATTTTGATCAATACTGAATTAAACTCATTGCAAGTCACTTAATCTTCCCGCTTCAGAATTAACTTCAGAATTAACTAATGTCTGAGAAAACACCAAGAAAATTTATAAAACAGTTATTTCATAATTAATAACATTTAAATTTTAAACGTATTTTTTCTAGGTATTTTAAACACTTTCAATATTTAATCTCTTCCGCCGTAGTATACAAGTAGAATTCGGGGGTTCCCAAAATTATAAATTTAAAGAGTATTGGTCCTGCTCATATTAAGCCACTGAGCTAAAAATATCAAACTTTTTTTTCCGGAAAAGTTTCTATTATTTAAACTAAAATATTAATATAAATTTTCCCCCAAACAATTTTTATGCTAAAAATATACATACAAATGGCCAAAGAAAGTAATTGCATACATATTACACAAAAAATACAAGTATTTACAAATTTAATTTAATTTTGTGAAAGAAAATGCCATTGCATTTTATAAGAAACATGGAACCTAGGAACATCCACAAAAACCCAAAAACATAAAAAAGATAATTAAAATTCCACGAAAACCCAAAAACCATAAACAATATAAAATAGAGTAACGCGATCCCTTCTTTGACTTCAGACGCAAATCAGAGGTCAAATGGTGGCAGATTATGGCGTGAATGTGTCAGCCTAGACCATAAGAAGATGGCTATACGAATTCGGGTTTGATGGAAGCATTGCCCGAAAAAAAACCATTGCTGTCCATTAAAATGTTAAAAGGCGCCTACAATTGGGCTACAGAGCATATGGAAAAGGTCCCAATTTTGAACATGATTGTTTGAGCGATCAATCCAAGTTTAGCTGTCTTTGGGAGTTGAACCCCAAATACATGAAGAAGACCCGTTAAACATGGTGGCGCTTCGATTATGGTGTCTGGGGCTGCTCCACTCATTGGGGCGTAGGTCCCCTAGTGAAGATAGAAGGCATTATGAACGGCGAAATGTACGGGGGGACATCCTTATTAACAATTAATTCACGGAGAATATGCCGATTTGTCACTCGGCCAGGATATTTCAACAGGACAACGACCCCGAAACACACCAGCAAGATAGTCAAGAGGCAATCACTGTTTGGTAATGGCCACCGCAGAGCCCCAACTTTGAACCCTATAGAGAACTTGTGGGGAATTCTTAAACAAGTCGTTAAGCCAAAAAAACCAGCAAATAAAAAACGATTTGTGGCGAATTTAGCAAGAAGAGTGGAAGAAAATCACCCCTCAACAGTGTGCGCAAGTCTTGTGGATCACACAGTGTTGCTCCGCTGTTCTTTAAGCAGAAAGGTCATCCCACCGACATACAGTTAAATTTATTAAAAGTATAAGTAATATTGGGCAAATTTTAACTTTTTCAACCATTTTTTCCAGGCGGTTAAGTAGTGAGAGGACATTTTGTGATGGTCCTCGATTTTTGGTTTTTTGTTGAATATATATTTTTATAACTTGGTTATAAAAATGTGACACAAAAAAATTGGAGCTGTGAAATAAAAATTTTTCTACTACTTAAATTTTGGTTGAAGTCTAGTGGCTTAAGTCTATATTACCACTGTACGTGTGCCAGAAGAAACTGAAGACCCAAAAGTATATATTCTTGATCAGCATCAACAGCTAAGCCGATTTAGCCATGTCCGTCTGTCTGCCTGTTTTGCACATTTTACGATTATTGAACAAACAATAACAAGATGAGCTGTACCGAATAAAGTCTGACAGATAGTCACGATATGTTGTTTTCAAGAACGAAGGAATAACTAATGGAAAATCTAAAGCATCAGCATTTGTCTTTTACTTCTGATTTGTGGACGGACGTGCATACCCAGAAAAGCTTTTAAAGTTTAAGTTCTCATTACATTAGCGATCAATTTGATTTGAAAATGGCAATTTTGGGTGTAAGAGAATAAATATATTCAATTGATTATTTCACTTTAAATAAAGTCGTGCGTGTCGTGTTTTTAAAACCATTCGTGTTAGAGTCGTGTCGTGTTGGAAAAGTTCGACACGCGCCCATCTCTAAGCCGAAGCAGTACTGTCTACGCAACCAATTTGTAATCTTTGTTGATTTCTGCTGATAATTGAATTATAATCAATCCTTCACTTTGAGCCAGCTAACAGCTACTTTGACTAAGATGGGTTTGGTGTAAAATGTACTTAATCTCTAACGAAAGTAAAGAATTTTATACATTCGATTCTAATAAAGCTGTTAAAAAGGGGCGAGAAGTTTTAAGAGCGCGGAATTAGGCATTTTCCCCCATGAGATGGGCGAAAGTGGAACCCAACTTAACGGATTGGAATAAAGACTTGGGAATTCCCAAGACTGTAACATGCAAAAAGAGTGAAGTTTAGCTTTAGTTTTCTATGTGAAGCTACTTTTAGAGGTTTGGTTTTTGTGTTCAAAATGTTTAAAAGGTGAATTTTGGTATAACGTTTCGTGCGCCCATGGTAAAAAATAATGATTTAAATTGGATATATTGGAGCAATACATACAGAATTGGATTGTAAATGCTAAATTTTTCGATTTTTGTGGGAAGAAGCGTGCGAGCGTGCAAAATGCAGTTAGTTGTTGTTGTTTTAGTTGTTGTTGTTGTTCTTGTACTTGTTGTAGGAATTGTGTTGTTGCAAAAAGCAGAGCCAATTCATGATAATTGAAATTGAAATTTAGTTGTTGTAGCTTTGGTAGTTGTTGTTGTAGTTGATGTTGAGTTGTTGTTGTTGTTGGGTTAGATGGGTGCATAGAAATTTGGAATTTGATATCTCGCTGTATTCGAAATTCTCAATCGTTCAATCGATTTTTGTTTTTTTTGTTCAAATGAGCTTGGTCAGGCGATGCTGGAGCGTGTTTAGCAGACTGCCACGGCCACCACGACCTCTGCCGGCTTCTACTGACCTGCTGAAGATAAAGAAATCGCTGGTGCTGCTGCCGCTGCTATTGCCAGCTGCTGCCGCTGCTGCTGCTGCTGCCCCGCCTGTGGCTGAGGAGGAACTGGTAATAGGATGGGCATCCAGCAGAGCCTCCGATTCAGAGCCACCCTCATTGGCCATCTCCGATTCACTGTTGCGTCGCTCCAGGGTGCGG
Organism: Lordiphosa collinella; assembly: GCA_018904265.1. Classification (NCBI taxonomy): domain Eukaryota; kingdom Metazoa; phylum Arthropoda; class Insecta; order Diptera; family Drosophilidae; genus Lordiphosa; species Lordiphosa collinella. Next base: position 318,186 of record JAEIFV010000289.1, on the reverse strand, counting down.
CCCACCTTTTGGAATCCATAGCTAAACACATCCTTCACCTTGTCCCCGGCATCGATCAACAGGTCCAGACTCTGGCGTCGTCCGCTGTTCTTGAAGCTATTCGAACGCGACAGCCACTGACTGAGACTTTGCTTGCGGCTCATCTGCTGACCTGCTCCTCCACTGGAACTGCTGTCATCCTGAAATATGGTAGTGCAGGTCACCTTACGCTTGGGTTCATCCGAGGACGAGGTGGAATGCTGTGACTGGGCATCGGGATCGAGGGCGCCCAAGGTCCGTCCGCCGCCTTGCTGCTCCAGCAGCGACTGATTCGAGTAACTGGAGCTGGTGCTATCCGAATGCGAGAGTCGTATCTCCGTCCACTGTTCGATATCATTGTCGGCCGGTGGTCCCGAGGCAGCGGTCGAGGTCAGCGAGCCGCTGCCCGACTCGGAGCGCGGTTTGACCTCGTAGGGTCCATGCAGACCCTGTGCCTGGGCAAAGAGATTGTTATCGCCATCGGTGGTGGCCGATTTGGGCATCAGCTTCTGCGGGAATGTCAGCACCGCCGCCTCAAAGTCATGCAGCAAATGGGGACAGTCGTGCGGATCGGCCAGACGTTGACGCGGCGAACTGGCACCGCTGCTCAAACGATCCGGCATGCTAAGATACTCCTCCTCGTCGTCGTCCTCCTCCTCGTCGACCACATCCTCCACATTATCTTTAGTGGTCATTTGCTCGGCAGCAGCCGTTAGCGTATCCACTGCATCCACTTGCCTCAGCATTGCCTCATAGTTGAGCAGATTGTTGCGCTGTTGCCGCTGCCTATGGATATCCTCCGAGATCTGTTCCAGATTCTTCAATGCCTCATTGTAGGTCAATTTGGCGGAGCTCACTTTGGATTCCAGTTCGTTCACCCTGAGCTTTTGTGCCTTCAGCAGTCCATTGTAGTTGGCGCGCGTCTCGTAGTAGGGCCTGCAGCAAACCCCGGAACCCCCGCAAAGATTAGTGGGCGTGGCAAGGTCACAGGACTCGAGAGAGAGAGAGAGAGAGGTGAGGCAGAATACTCACGAACAGAGGGTACAATACAAAGCGTGCAAAAGGCTAAGGTATCTCAACAAAAGGTAATTGCGCTTGAGCTGCAATCTAAAAAAAAAAGGAAACGAAAAACGAAACACAAAATAAGGACCGAAAGGAAAATAAGAAAGAGAAAACGAATAACGGAAGATGGGAAGAAAAGAGAGTTAAAACCAAAGAGAAAGGGAAAGTAAAGGGCAAACATAAAGTTAAGCTTCGGCCTGGAGCCGAAATAGCAAGCGATTTGCCCTGGCAGAATATAAATCAGGCATGCAATAACGCCCATTGCAATAACGCCCAACCAAACTAACTGGATTTTGCCGCCAGACAAACTTAGCTAAGCTCAAAGCATATTGTGTGGAATAGCCTTTATTTTCTGAATTGAATACGAAAAATTAATATTCCCATATAGCAAAATGCACCCCCAAGTTCGGATATATGATATACATTCGGATATTGAAATACCAACTCTCAAAAAATACTACATAATATTGCTAAATGTTAAAAATTTGACCAGAAAGCTAACTCTCAGATACGAAAATGATTTTAGAACTTCCAAGTTCAGCCCTTATTTACATCTCAAAACTTTTCAATGCTATACTCCAATGTGGTATACTTATGCAGAATTTCTGAGGTTTCCAGCCTTGGCTTTAAATGAATGCATTCTATTGTTCATTTCAGAGTGAAATGAAAATGAAATCTATATTAACGCTAAAAAGCTTCCATACGAATGTACGGCCTCCTTTTTAGCATAGTAAAACAAATTCAATTAATCCAAAATTTATAACATATGTTCGTATGAGAATTTCAGCCCAGCCAGAGCAAAAAAAAAAAATTAATTGCAATTATTTATTGTTTTATAACGAATTAAAAGTTGTACTAACACAGACACACTTTACACAGATAGGTGAGCAAAAAAAAAATATTTTAAAACACAACAGCAATAGGCCAACACTCAAGGGTGTGCTTTGCTCAGTTGTATTTTGAGCTTTGTAAACAGAGAGAGTGGCTCTCAGTGCGCTCTCCCTGTGAAAGAGACGATCAACGGGGAAAAAAGCTTCTACGCATATTTTGTTTTTGTTTTAAGCAGATTTACAGTTGCTGGTCTGACTGAAATCCAATTGACAAGAAATTTTTTTGCGAGGCAAGTGCTGTTAATAAAATGTATTTTGGAGCGTAAACAATAACTAATATTCTTAAAAAATTTGTTATATTGTTAATCCTATTGATATGTTCGTCTTTCTTTCTAGCATAGTAATGTTGGAATGAGTATTAAGACCAAAAAAAATTGTATTCCAATTATTTATTGTTTTATAGCGAATCAAAGATACATACGGTGACATGCAGATGGCATTAAATTCAATTGACTAAAAATTTAGTGCGAAAATAGTCAGTATTGTTCGGGAAATTTAATAAGATGACAGGAATGGTACTTTATAAGGAAACATTCAATTCGATGGCAAATTCACTATTCAAATTTAAATACACCGAGCACAATTGGAGACTGTGCAGTGATCTTGAGATCGAATCGGTATTACATCGAATCGGAAATACATCGAATCTATGGATTTAACGCCTGTGGTAGGGTCAGCCACTATCACTGCGCTACAAAATCTCTTCAAAAAAATGTATATATTTTGTCTTTCCACACTTTCTTTGGAGCCATCCTCAAGCAACATTTCCCAGGCTGTCGGCTTCAAAAATAAAGAAATGCATTGAAAATTGCTTTAAGACTTACACTTTACCAAAACTTTAACAAAAGATCAAGGAAAGAACGAAAGGATGATTATAGCTTTCTGGGAAGTACCAAAAAATGCAAACTAGCAAGTTAGTTAACCAAATGTTGGCTGACTGTTCAAAATTGGAATATTTGTTAATCAGGTTTTCCAGGGTTTCTAACCGATTCAGATACAATTATTTTTGGACCAAAAACTATGCAAATATGAGACTTTTTTTGACATATTATTTTAGACTTAAAAGTGTCGTTAATGTTAAGTGTTAATTTGTTGGTATTCTAATCCCAACCCCAGGCGAGTAGAAGAGAATAAATTTCCTCTATAGAGTACAAAAAATAATAATACCCAAATAGCAAAATGCACCCCAAGTTCGGATTACTAAAAAACGAAAGGCGGCGGGGGTTCTTATGATTAAGGCGATTATGTTCAATATAGTGCAGGCTGCATGTCGGTATAAACATTTTGGACCGTTCGATTTCCTCTATATATGTACTCGTCTTCATGATAATCTAAAATCATGAATATTTTGCAAATTTCGTGACTTTTTGACCGTTTGGTTAATACCTCCTAATGACCCATCTGCAATTGCCGTCTATCAAATCTTCAAATAATCCAGGCTCAAATCAAAAAATTTGCAAATTTCGCAATATTGTGGACTGCTTACTTATCAACGCCGGCATAAGCACTAAGCGCTTTCATAAATACTCATAAGGTTATTTTGCAAATTTCGCGATTTTTGGACCTTAGAAACCTTCTCGGGCAAGCGTTGCCCAAAGTTTTATGGCAATCGGATGAACGGAATAGTTTTTGAAATTTCGCGGTTTTATGACATTCCGGCTCATTTCTTTAATTTACATACCTTCGCGGGCAAGAGTATAACCATTCCTCAAAGCTTCATCAAAATCAAACATTTTTCAAATTTCGCAGTTCTTGGACCATTTCCCGCCCATATCTTCTAAGTGGAAACCTTTCCGGGCAAGCGGTGAACCACTATCCAAAGATTTACCGAAACAGCAATTTTTTTAATTTTCACGGTTTTTGGACATTTTTCTGCAAATTTTTTGCTCAACTTAGAAGCCCTCCCGAGCAGGCGCTCGATTCATTTCCCAAAGTTTGATTGCAATCGGATGAACGGTATAAATTTACGAATTTCGCGATTTTTGGACCTTAGGAACCTCCGCGGCCAAGCGTCTAACCATTGACCAAAATTTCATCGCAATCGGATGAACGGTAAAGTTTTTGAATTACGCGGTCTTTGGACTATCTAATGCACATTTCTTCAAATCAGAATCCTTCCGCGCAAGCGTCAAACATTCTCAAAGTTTTATAATAAACGAACATTTTGCAAACTCGCGGTTTCTTCTACTTGGAAACCTTCCCGGGCAAGCGTCGATCAATTTCCCAAAGTTTTAGCGAAAAACGTAAATTTTGCCATTTTCGCGGTTTTTGAACCGTTTTCCGCAAATTTTTTCAACTTGGAAACCTTCCCGGGCAATCGTTCAATCATTCCCAAATTTTCATTGCAATCGGATGAACGGTATAATTTGGCAAATTTCGCGGTCTTTGGACCATTTCACAGACTTGAGACATAGCCTATGAAACTTTCCTGATCGACATGAACATACTGTGAAGAATTCGTGAAGATCGGTTCAGCGGTTTAGACGCCCATAAGGGACAAACATACAAACATAAAAACATACTTTCACTTTTATATAGATGTATAGATTGAACAAATTTATTTTGAAGACAACTTCTTTACTTGCTTGGTTCTTTAAAAGAATGGCCAATTTAGTCATTGTTGAGCGGGATCATTATTGAGTGAATTCACTTTGCTAGTTTTCTATTCCATTTCATTCCCTGTTTCTTCAATAAGTTTTTCTTTGAGAGAATTGTAAATGAATATCATTGTTGAGTTCATTATTGAGCGGGCACATTGTTGAGTTTATTCCAGGGATTAATACCGAAACTGTTTTCGGTTCCGGTACAGGTACCGGTACGAACCGAAATTAATGTTTCAGTAAAAGGTTCTATTTCGGTTTTTCATTTATTTCGGTTTTCGGTTTCGATACGGTACCCAGTTTTTTATTTCGGTATACCGTAAGTATAAATTTTATGTTTTGAAACAAGTAAGTGCTGATATAAGTCCAAATCATTGTATTCTTTTGTAATATAAAGAAACAATATTCAACACAAAAGTTCCAGTCGATTGACATTTAAAGTAAAATTAAAATCGATTTTCACATTTCGCATTATTTTACAGAAATTACAACTTTTGAAATCTCATACAATTCTGGGAACTTTGTGGAGGACTCTGACCACCATTTTAGAACGTTTTCATGCTTTCGAATACGTTTATTTGCTTTTTTGTTGACAAAACTAATGTGATTTTGTCACCAAATTTCTTTTCTTGCATTATCACAAATGAATCAACTTCGTCGCCGCTTTTAGATAATCATTATAAGGTGATTGATCAGCAACGGACGAAATTTGAGCAAAAATATTTGTTGAATGAGTAATACAAGATTTTTTTTTGCTCAAGATTTGGCATTACGTTATACCTTGGGTCCACAAATATGCCACCTAGAAAAGCATTGTTTTCAAAAAGGATTCTCTCACTTTTCTATTTCCTGAACGAGTGATTTCGCCAGAGATGACGTATTACAACTTGCAGTGAAACCAAATGGAATAAAAATCTCCCATAACTAGATTTTCGGCTTAAAATTTAGTTGTAGCCACCATAGTTGGTACTAATACGCTTACAATTTCGCGAACTGAGTCTCACACTTTTCAAAAATCTTAACAAATAAACGATGAAAGACAACTGAATTTCTTATGTATGTACGTATGTATGTACATGTGTTGGTATATTAGTAAGGGATACTCTACTAATATTGCGGTAAGAGTACTCGTCTAACAAAGAAAGGATCGATAATTTGAACATATGTATGTATTTATGTACATATGTGGCGTTGGCCCGTGTTGAAGTTCACATGTAAAACTGATGTCCCAGTCACTGGTTTTAATACATGCACACGTACAATGTACATGATCAATACATGCACATACATATTATATTTTATTGCCAATGTAAACACATAACATTCGTTATGCACCTTATAGAAGCTGCCAGATTTTTGTGCAAGTCATTTAACAGAGGGGTGCTTGAATTTAACGCTATCTCAGAAAAGTGGCAAGAATATCTAACATCGTGTAAAGGACGTCTTAGTATTTCTTCTTTGCGTTACAAACATCTGACCAAAATTCCTCTGCAAAATAAAACAAAAACCGAAACAGTACCGGTACCAACGTTTCGGTTTCGATCCGGTTCTATCGGTTCCAATAATAACGGTAAACGGTATTCGGTTCTCAAAAAAAAACTTGTATCGGTTTCGGTTCCGGTACGTAATTTGAAACGGTTTATTACGGTTAACGGTTCCGGTACCAGTATTAATTCCTAGTTTATTCACATTGCTCGTGTTTCATTCTCCGTTCTGCATTCCATAAAGTGGTTTAAAGTACAATTTTTCGCGCTCCTTTCTCTTAGCTCTAAAAGTCTTCCTAAAGCTCCATTTACGCGACCTGATCGCTCAGGTGAGTTTTCGCCTGAGTGACTGTCAGCTCGTGTAAACAGGCGACTGAGTGCCTACTCAGGTGAGTGATCAGGCGAAATAGAACCGGTTCTAATTGACCTGACCACTCAGCTGAGCGTCATAGAGTTGCCTGATTGAAGTGGGCGAGCGTTGCCACTTCCTGGCTTTCGATATATTTACAATTGCTATTGATTTTTGGCTATCGGTTTTGTTTTTTATTTATGTCAAATCACGGTTTATTAAAATAAAACATTAAAATTGACGTAACGCGCCTTATTGACTTCTACGAGGCTGAGCCTGCGCTGTATGACTCCTCCAATCCCACCTTGTAGGTGCAGCAGATCGTACGGACTCCCACATTGGGAAAAGTTTACTGCAAAGCTTGAGAGCAAATCACTTGTGGATATAAAAACCAAAATAGACAATCTGCGAGGCCAATTCACAAATGAACTAGATAATTTTCATGACCAATGGTTCTGTAACTGACTCAACTGAGCTACTCAGGCATGTATAAACGCTGAACTGAGTTGCCACTGATTACTCAGGGACAAATGGAGCTTTATACTTGGGAGCAAATGTTTACTCTCCAGATATAAAAAAAACATATGACATTTGCCAAAATAGACCAATATAGGTTGTAATATGCCAACATATTTTCAAATATGAGTTAAGGTCAAAGATATGTAAATAAGTCAAATATGCAAAATTAATAATGATTTAAAATTATCTACGATTCATGAAACAAACTTCCTTTTCAAAATATAATTTCATCTAAAATCCGATGTCTATTCATAAACTAATAAATGGTCATATCGACTCTGGATTTCTTTAGAGCCAATTATAATTTTCGATCTCTCCTAGATCTACACGACAGTTCCGTTGAATTATGTTTAAGTAGATCTTATTTTGAATGTTGTCATAATCTTTCGAACAATTGTATATCATTGCATTCGTCCACTGGATGTGCGTCGGAGCACATCGTAAAAAATACTCCTAATTCCATATGTAATTGATTTACGACTCAACTGACTTTTGTCAAAGTTAAGAATGAACATTTAAAGTTTAATCAGCGATTGTTATTCATATTTATAGAACCAACATGAGATTAGACTAGAATTGTCAAGAAGTTTAATCTAAATAGGTTGATAATGGTCACGATGAGACCGCATTAGGGTTCTGATTATATTATTACTCAAATCTCAGACATTAAGTGGACGAATTGGAAGTGGAATCGTTCCACCAACTTCTTATATAGAAAAAGTTCTAAAACTCAAATCAGTGCGCCAGCGATTTGGTAGTTTATAACTAAGATACTTCTAGAGACTTGGTAAGAGCACATAATATGATTCATCATAGCACCATAATCTAGCATTGAAACCTCTGTCTCACATTTCTTTCTCTAACCCTGAAACATCATTCGATTTCTCTATAAGTTTTGCCTTTACTTTTCTAAGCCTAAGCTTATTTCTTTGGATTCATTCTGCCAGGGCACTTACTCCTCTTCTGTTCCCACTTCCCCCTTAAACTGTTCCCACCTCCTTTACCTGGATGCCCTCAATGCCTGTTTCAGTTGTCCTTGCAGTTTGCCCACACGATTGTTGGCCACCTCCAGTTTCAGTTGGCACATCTTGAGCGCATTGCGTGTATCACTGACCTCCAATTGGGATTGATTCACCTTGCTGGCCGCATGGCTAAGCATCTCCTGGCAGGCGGTGTCCAGTGTCGACTTCTCACCCAATCCCTGTTCGGCCAGATATACCATTTCCTTGGCCGCGGCATGTATCGACTTGGCCTTCTCGTGATTGGAGGCAGCCAGTTGGGTCTCCTTGGCCAGTTGGGCGGCATAGATGCGCGATTCGTAGTAGGGTTTGGCTGCATCAATGGAGTTGCCTAGTTTGTGGGCGGCCGTTTTGATGCGCACCACACTCTCCGCCAGCAAACGCTTGAATTCGCATTTGGCCTCCTGGTTAAGAGTTGGGAGTTGGATTTTCGGTTGTTATGTAAAAAGAGAAAACAAAGTAAAGAAATAAAACGAAGAAAAATCAATAACAACAACAACAAAACTCACATCGAGCTCCACTTCGTAACGATTGATGTTGTCCGTGGCCGTGTTAAGCTTCTCCAGCTCAATCTGATGGCGAGGGAGGGAGGGGTATTAAATGGACAGATTTACAGTTAATTGAAGCACCTACCTGGACGCGCGGATCCACTGGGGTTTGACTCTCTGTGGACATTTTAAACCAATTGCTCACGTTGTCCACCGCTTATTTCACTTTGTCAGACATGGCTATAGCAGTTGAGATGCACTGCAGCAGTGGCAACTGCTGGGATTTGGTGGTTCTTCTTGATAAAAATAAAAACTAATTGCAAAAAAAATTGTAGTTAAAAAGCTAGCACCTGTGTTGCAGAGTCTTCGAGCAGCGCACTGTGTTGGAAAACGTTAGAGGGAAAACGCAGAATTAGAGATGTGCAAAATGAGTGCGAATTTTACGTGCTGCGATAGTAAGTAGTGGGACTTTATTTTTAAAATTTTTATCTTTAACCTTTTAACCAAGTACTTAAGGCTAAAATATATATTAGGAAGGCAAGGGAAAAACTAAATTTTGTTAGAGATTTGCAAAATCAATGCGAATTCAGGTGAAGCATTATGTTTTTGTGACTTTTATTATGAAACTTTAAAAATTTTTTAGAAAACACAAGAAATTTCAATGCCAAACATAATTTTAATAAGAAACAATTTCACTGAAAAATGAAGCAATATGTTTTTGTGACTTTTATTATGAAATTTAAAAAAAATTTAGAAAACAAGAAAATTCAATGCTCAACTAAACAACCTTGCTAGGAAATTACTGCGGACACGAAGGAAGGCCGAAAAAAAAGAAGACTAAAATACCAACCAAAGAACCTTTGTAAAAGAATAATTTAAATATTTAAAAATAATATCAGGAACATATAGAAGACATATGTCTAGCAGCTTAATATACCCATGTAAAATTAGGTAAGGGAGCCAAAACTAAGGATCCAAAAAAACTAATAATAATACTTTAGTGGAAATAAAAATAGAAAGAATTAACAATGGACCTAAGTTTTTAGGGTAAGATTATAATTATATTATAAATTTAAGTTTCCCTTTCGATATATTTTGAGTCACGACTCATCACTAAGTGGCGCTCGCTAGCCACAGCTTCTGTGTTTGAACGGCTTTAAAGTCTGGCAACATGTGCAACATGTCTCTCTCGCCCTCTCTCTCTCTCTCTCCTGCCCCAATGCTTTGGGGGGCTCTTTTCTTGTTGTTTCCCTTTTCTTTTGGTTCAGTCTTCAATTTGTTTTCATTGCGCGCGGTCGACTCTCGTGCTCCATTTTTTTGAATCCGCCAATCGCCGTCGTTTTTTGTTGGCCTGCAATGCGTTTGAAAGACCAAACAAAACAAAATCAAACATAATCAAAAAAAGAAAAAAAAAGTTGTTGACAAAGTTTGTTTATTTTTTTTTTGTTGTAGTTAAGTTCAAGAAAAAGTTACAGCCGAAGTGCGTGTGTGTGGGTGTTTGTTTGGATATTTATGTACGGTTTTTTTGGTTGGTGAAGTTTCTTGTTGTTGTTTTTTTTTTTGGGAAATGCGCGCGCGCAACTAAAAGTCAAAGACAGTTTCAAATATTAAAGAAAATGTAAGAAAACTAAATGGAAAATGTGGTTGTTGTTTTTGTTGTTCTGGGGTCTTTATCTTGCAGCATTGTCTGGTCTGCGGTGTTAACTCGTTTTAGTTTTGGCTCTCCACACACACACAGACGGACGCCAACTCTTTTGTGTGCGTGTGTGTGTGTGTGTGTGTGATGCGCTTATGCCACACGCCTTGTTTTTGAGCCCTTCAGCCGATGCCGCAAAAAATCAATAACGGTATTGGCAGCAGCTGAGAGTCCCCCCTCAACAACAACAACAACAGTTGCTTCCGTTTTTGCATGTCTCCCCCCAAGTGTCACTTCCCCCTCAAGCGTTAGATAATCACCCAAATAAACGGTAAAAATCTGTGAGGGCGTGGATTGCATTTCATGTTTCAAAACATTCAATTTCCCTTTCTCACTCTCTCTGTCTCTCTGTTTCTCTCTGTGCGTTTGCTGCTCTCTCTTAACTTCTTGTGCTTTCCACAGAATTCTTACGCATCTTCAACCTGCAACAGCAACAACAACAATAACAACAATCACACAAACGACACAACATCTTTTCGATTGCTTTTGGGTAAGTTTTTCTCATCTTTAACTCTTTTTTTTTTGGTTTGAGAAAGTATCTTAGGGAAGGGGGAGGAGGCTGTTTCATTTCTAAAGATGAAGCTAAAGTTGTAAAGTTTAATTAGAATATTCATAAAATTGGATGAGGTCATAAATTTTGCTTAATGGACCAAAAAAAAAGGCTAGCAAAATGTGTTAAAAAAATTCACTTTCAATCGTTGGATTTTAGTTTGGATTTTGGAAATCTAGCTTAGAAATTTGTCAATTTGTGAAATTCTGATACTGTGTGGCAGATTCCTGCAGACCCCACGAAATTGAGGGATCGGTCTTAATAAGATGGAATTTGTAATTTGAAATCCTAACGGAAATAGTAGGCACTTATTCAGAACGAATTATCTCCAAAAGAAGCCCTAAAGATAGTCGCACACTTAGAAGATTCCCTTCATAGAAAACTCGATATAGTCCCTCCAATCCGTGCGGTTCGAACACTGCACTTACTGCAAGCTGCAGGAAAAACAAGGAAGAAAGTCGGTCAAGCCCGACTATATTATACTCTGGAGAACTTGCTTTGTTTGATTATCAAATTGGTCACTAAAACAGCAGTCACAATGGGAAGTAAATTTCTCACTTTAAAGCAGGGGCAGGCAAGAAATGTCGCGCTCGAGTGCCCTGGTGCGGGGTATTGGTGGGGATGTGTTTGAATTTTATTCACATTTTTGCATTGGTTTTTTTTTGGTGTTTGATGAGAAGCAGGGCGCAAAAATCTTTCTCTCTTTTCCAGTAGCAACGACTGCGTCGCAAGCACGTAACGCAGCGGAGCTTTAACAGTTTATACCGTGTGTGTGGAAGCAGCGCTGCTTTGAGATTTTTCGTATGCACGCCAGATAGCAAGCTGCCGGCCCCTGCTTTAAAGTCTTCTCAGTTTGAAACTTTTGCATATTTTCTCATGGCCTTGGCCAATAATTCCACATAATGCGGGGGCTCTTTGGCTAAATTACTAGAATTATATCAAAGGGGTTGTTGTTGCTCATATTGTATATATGTTTATGATATCCAACAAAATGTGTCTCTTCATTTTTCGCTTCAAATCTTATGTAAATTGAGCAAAACTAAGCATAATTCTTTGATCACTTCCCCCTGCTACTTAAAAGATCTTTTGATTTATTTTCAGTTTCACTTTCAGGCCTCCCCCCCTCCAAGTTTGTTTTTGTTATTTTTAGTTGATCTCCAGCGGAAGAAGGTGAGGGTGCAGCGGCTTGATTAGCCGCCTTTGTGACATGGCATTGCATTGCGAGTCAAATATAGATCAAAGGCCTCCGGCATTTAGCTTCAAGTATCAAGAGAAATTGGCTAAAATGCCATTGGCCTCTCGATACGATGATGATGGTGGTTGGTTTAAACAATAGACTAAACCCAGAGACAAGCTTGAGAAATGCTAAAAAAATATATAAAAAAATAAAATGGCAACCATCCAAGTTTGCTATGCCATTGTTTTTGTTGTTATTGCTGTGGTTGTTGTGTGCACAAGTGCATAAATATTGCATTTATTGTTTACCCACTCACACGACCAAATACAAATAACAAAAAGGTCGCCCAAGGCGCAGTTTCACTTTAGAGTTCAAGGATAAGAGGCAATTTGGGTCGCACGTCTGATGACCTTTTTGGGTTAAAAGAAAGCTTTATCATAAAACAGTTAGCCAAATTGGCCCTGGATTTAACTGGACAGAAGAATGGTTATTGGACTTCAAGTTAATGGATTGCGAAATAGATGTGTATGAGGCGTACAGCAACAGAAAAGGTCAACCGTTTTAAGTAGGTGCTATAACTTTTAGACACCGCAATTAATTTATAAGAAACTATAAAAACTCGAAATGAGTGATAAAAGAGCAGAGTCCGGTCTCTCAAAGCAATATCATTTTAAGCAGCTTCGCTATGTTCCCGTTTCCGAATTCGATTGAACGGAATGGCAAAGAGTTGCGATTTCCAAAAAAAAAAAAACGATTGAAGAATTTGATTAAAACGATTTGCCATCAAAAGTGTCAAATGAAAACGAATGGTTCGGTTTTTGAAAGCGGGAACATTTAAAATATTCCGATTCCGCATGATTTGTTCGGAATCGAAAACGGAAACACCACTGATAATCTCGATTTGTTTCCAGAAAGATCTCTTTTCATAGAACATTCTTGTTTAAAACTTCTAAATAGCAGGAGTTTTGAACATTTTTTGTAGCTTGCCTGGCACTGAACACGAATGGAATGGTATCTCATTGCATTACACCATCGCACACAGTTGCTGACACATGTCTTTCCGCTTTCGCTCCCTACCTTATGATCATGTGATCTCAAAAAGGCATTGAAGTAAAAACATTTAGATGGATATCATTTCATAAGTGGACAAACTTAAGTTTTAATCAGAGCTCGTAAATAACAATTGATCATTTTTGCCTTTGCGGTCTGCTTAATAACAAAACCGAAAAAATCCATGCACGATTGCTCTCGCTCTGAGCAGAATACTTCGTTTCTCTATGTTTTTGTTTTCAGTTGACTTTTCTAAGTTGAGCGTTGCTTGTTTTGCTCTTTCAATAACATTTATAGACAGCGATCCGACTGAGCGCTCGCACACTAAGAGTCAGTAGATGAGCAAAAAGCCGAACGACTCACCTCAAAGGTTATTTTTTTTTTCATTTATTTGTTTTGTGTGTGTGAGTCGCATGCCCAAACAGACAACTCACTCACACACACACAAACGCAATTGACTTTTATCTTCTTCGCTCGCGACGATCTGCTCAGTGAATGAGCAGAGCAAAATGTAAACAAATCCATTGGTTGTTCGTAGAACACTGAGCGATTCGTTCATGAGCCGATGTGAACGGTTCATCTCTGACTTTTTGCTCAAAGGGTCCGTAAATAACAGTTATTTTTGGACAACGAAAAACGGTCAATTGTTATTTGCTAGCCCAAAACTTTAATACATTTTTGTTTGGTTATTTGAATAATTTATCTCCCATAAAGAACTCAATATTAAATTAAGGGGGTCTTCTCATTCAAAACCCGTTTTTTGGACCCTTTTTAAAAAATTCTTATTTGAAAACGCAAAGAATAATTGAAAACTTTTTTTATTTATTGCATTACAAAAGGTTCAAAGTAAATAAAAAAAAATTTTTTTGCCTCGATACGAGGGCTGTTCAAAAAGTAATGAGACTTCAAAGTTGGTGGTGAAAAAAAGGTGTCGTCACGGCGGCCACGATTCCGGGTCTCCGGAGCGTCCGAAATGAAAAAAAACGGGGTTATAATCAGTATAGATGTTCCTTTTTTTTGACAAAATGGCGGCCATTCAAAAAAAATTTTAATTTCGGGCTTTTTTTTGTAGTTTAGTGTAAAAAAAAAATAGTAAAAAAATTTTTTAAAATTATGGTCGAGGTTCACCCGAGAATGGTGACAATTCTGCGTCGATTCCACTTTGTTTCATGAAAATCGGTTCAGTTGAACTGGAGATATCATGGCCGCCAGTTCGAAAAACGTGGTTTCGAGATAAACGCGCTTTAAGTTTGCAGTTGCTTGGGAATTTAGGTCACATTGGGTCACTAAAAGGACTATATCTCCTAAACTAATTCGAGTTTTCGAAAATCCTTTTGGGGGGATATTTTTGAATATCCCAACTATAAATAAATGCAAAAAAAAAGATCGAAAAAAAAGTTGCTCAATGAGAAGACCCCCTTAAGAGCGCATTTTTATACACTTAAATTAGTTAGCACTCACAAACATCTAAGCAAATGTCAAGTCTCCATATAGGAACAAAATGTTAAATTTGTTCCAATTTGCATACATGTTTTGATAATGGGTTTAACGAACTGTTTTGATTTTAGTCAAAGTGAATGTTAGCAGGCTCAAGGTCGAGGTTTGATTATAGTTCAATAATTATTGAGTATAAACAACCAGAAAATTTAACAGAGAACAGTAGCTGTGGCTGTGTAGACGGCCGTTTCGAATGCCGCCATAGCAAAGCCTTCGTCAGTACACTTCCAGTTGGGGTCACACCAACAAGCCATTTGCAAATCCTAATTATATAACCCAGACCGGCGAATAAAGAGTTGAAAATTTCAAGTGCAAAAAAAGCACAAAATTTCTACTAGTCTTTAAGCTCCGTTGTTTAGGGATGCTGAAGATATATGCATTGGCGTTGAAGGTTGATCAAAGTATCTCTGTTGTTTGTGATAACTGAGAAATTCGTCTCAGAGTGTGCTTAAAGTGTGAACTATAATCAAACCTCTACCTTGAGCCTGCTGACATTCATACTTGTTTTCTGTATTATTTCCTGAACCCCGGTTCGAACCTATAACTGGGATCAGCGACCTTCTAAACCCGAACACAAAAAGTTTTGCGGGTTCGAACCCCGAAGTGAACACATTCTGATTTTTTTTGCGTTTTGCAGTCCTGGTTTTTAGACGAGTGGAGTGAGGTAAAGAAACTGAGAGAGAATAGCAAGCACATTTGAGACAATAGCGTTAAGTCGGCTCTCACAGTTTCGTTTTTTAATGTACAGGGGTGTGTGGGGAAACTACCAGGCGGAGTGCGCCATCGATTTTAGCACTCTAGTTGCTTGGAATTTCCAAGCTGTTATGGCATTGCTGGCATGTAGAGACGACTGTTAGACTGACAATTCACAGAAAAAGACTTCTGCTGTTTTGTGGTGTTATATGTTTCTCGAACCGGCAAAAATTTGCTACATAGTTTGACATAAAAGGAAAAACGAACTGACTTGCAATTGTTGTTTGATTGGAGAGGGCTATTTTTCATTATCAAAGACATGGAAAGACATGAGTCAGAGATGAGCACAGAGTGGTCCTGACCTTTATCCCACTCAAAGCGAACTTAAATTTAATTTAAGGTTTTATGAAATGATTTTAGCTGAGAAATCCCGATTTGTCTGGCCAAGCTAAGCTACATACTTAAGTTCCTTAAGTCGTCCTTCTTTTGAATCTGTGGAGCTCTTGATTCAAAAGTGAACCATCTTAGTTTTGAAGCTGATGAGCTCTTAGTTTTGACAATGCCATGTAGGATTTGAGTACGTTTAAGACTTGATTCAGACTTGATTTTCTACTTGATTTGAGTCTGTTTGGTACTTGGTTCAAGTGTATAATCTCTTGGTTCAAGATAAATGGGATCAAAAATGAATACTTGGATCAAGAATTTCGCTCTTGGATCTTGACTTCAATCATTCTTGATCTAATTTTTCTCTGAGTATGGGATTTCTGTATAGTCTCGAAATTTTAGTTTAGCAAATGGTAAAAATGGGGAAAACACAATCTTCTTCATCTTCCATTGTCCACTAGAAACCTTTATTAACCACACAACCCATGTGGCTTAATGCTTGGACTTGCCTGGATTGCGTTTTGCCTAACGTTGCACAAGTGACTCTCATTCTTCTCATTCCTCCTTGCGTTAGTTAACAGTGTCATGCCACAAAAACCTTTTGCTTGATGACTTTTGTCAAGTCATTTAGTTCAGTTTTAGGGCTCTCATGGTTTGTTGTTCTTGCTGGTTACTACTCCTCCTCCTCCTCCTTCTCCTCGTGGCTCCTCCACCACCAGCACCAGCTCTGTGCTTCAATGCACAATTTGCATGCTTGTCACGTTCCCTGCAATGATGACGGCTTCGTCACCTGGCCCGCATAACCCAACTAACCAAAACGGCAACAAATGTGTAAAATTCATCAACTAAACTGGAAATACCCTTTTGGATATACAAAATATGGAGTGAAGCAGTCCCAAAAACCACTGCTCTATACCCTCTCCACAAAGTAGAAACCAAATAGAAACAAACCAAACGAAAAATGTTTAAGTCAATTAAAAATCTTTGGCCATGTTTTTGTGTTCGAGTGAATTGAATTCTTGGCATGCTCCAGCTCTAGACTACTACTCTCTGCCTTCCAAGCGCTGGCGCCATGATTTACGATTTAGGAGAATGCCATAATCGAAAATGAAATTGTCGATGGTAAAGAATTGAAATTGAAAGGCAAACGCGGTTGTTGATGGCAGATGCAAGATGAGGCAGTGTCAAGTTTGAGTTTGTATGAGTGTGGGAGTCGGAGTGGAGATGCAAGTGGGTGGAGACGTGTGCAAAAAACTTGCAATTACATTTTGCGATGATAAAGATATGAAGTTGCTGTTGCTGCCGCTGATGCTTTGCCAGTTTAGAGGAGTCTCCTCTCGGTGAACGTGAACGTGCAATGCGTGCCACCAGCGAGAAGAAAAATTGCGGTCACAGTTCATTGAACCGTTAGAATGCACTTTACTTTGCCATAGAGCTGCTAAAGCAGATGCAACTCATGATGATGATGCTGGTGATGATGATGATGATGATGAGGCTGGTCTGGTCCAGGGCGGCGGCGGCACTTGAGAACGTGTTGACAGCGACACCAAAAGCATCAGCATCCTTGAGCGCGCAAGGGTTAAGTTTTTTCTTTAAGGCAGAAAAGTCAACTATAAATTGACCAAATTTTTGTGTTTTATAGTGTTGGATAACGAAATCTTTCAATATCTTTTGATTCTAAAGAACTTATAAAGGAGAATAAGGTTTTAGAGACGCTTTTGATGTCAAAATTTTGAAAGCTTCTGCGATTCTTTAGAATCTAAGCTACACGACTTCAAAATACTCTCACTTTCAACAACCAACATTTGGGAGATCCCCACCTAGCACTTGGAAGATCATTTTAACCCAAAAAAATAGGGAAAAGTTAACTTCGGCTCGGCCGAAGTTTTCCCCTGCAGCCCCCATTGAAAACAAAAAAGTATATTTCTAACTAAGACTACTTTTCGTCAAAATTTCTATATTTTTTTCGACCGATCGTTTCTATGGTAGCTATATGCTATAGTTATCCAATTTTAACCAAACTTTGTAAAACAAATAAAAGCCAATTTTAAAAACATTTCCATCGAAAAGAAAAAAGTTTTTCTAACTAAGACTACTTTTCTGACGTTACTGTTCTATGACAGCTATACTATATAGATGTCAGATTTCGACCAAATTTAGTGGAATCATGGAGAAGCATAGTAAACTAAGAAATACCAAGTTTGGTGGCGTTTCCATTGGAAACAAAAACTTTTTCTCACCAAGACTAGTTTTTCGACCGATCGTTTTATGGGAGCTATATGCTATAGTCATCCGATCCGGTCGGTTCCGACAAATGTGCAGCGTATTTGTACCAAAAGACTTCATGCAAAGTTTGCTAAAGATAGCTTTAAAACTGACGGAGGAGATAGCATAGAAACAGACGGACGGACAGGGCTAAATCAATTCAGCTCGTCATGCTGATCAAGAATATTTATACTTTATGTGGTCGGAGATGCTTCTCTGCCAGGGTATAAAAACAAATAAGGGCGCAATAGTCTAGTGCCCCGACTCCAAAATAACCTGTACCCTTGATTTCGTGTGATTTCATTATATTTCTTGCCGAATGCAAACATGTCACAACCCACACACGCACATGGATATTGTTCAAAGAAATATTATCATAAGAGGTCTTAGAGATATTGAATTTTGAAATCCCCAACGACTCATCGCAGAAGCAATTCGTTGTATGTGTTCGGCTTAAGGGGGTCTTCTCATTCAAAACCCGTTTTTTGGACCCTTTTTAAAAAAATTCTTATTTGAAAACGCAAAGAATAATTGAAAACTTTTTTTTATTTATTGTATTACAAAAGGTTCAAAGTAAATAAAAACATTTTTTTTGCCTCGATACGAGGGCTGTTCAAAAAAGTAATGAGACTTCAAAGTTGGTGGTGAAAAAAAAGGTGTCGTCACGGCGGCCACGATTCCGGGTCTCCGGAGCGTCCGAAATGAAAAAAAAAGGGGTTATAATCAGTATAGATGTAATTCTCGGGTGAACCTCAAACTTAATTTTGTGATTTTTTTTGACAAAATGGCGGCCATTCAAAAAAAAATTTCAATTTCGGGCTTTTTTTTTGTAGTTTAGTGTAAAAAAAAAAATAGTAAAAATTTTTTTAAAATTATGGTCGAGGTTCACCCGAATATGGTGACAATTCTGCGTCGATTCCACTTTGTTTCATGAAAATCGGTTCAGTTGAACTGGAGATATCATGGCCGCCAGTTCGAAAAACGTGGTTTCGAGATAAACGCGCTTTAAGTTTGCAGTTGCTTGGGAATTTAGGTCACATTGGGTCACTAAAAGGACTATATCTCCTAAACTAATTCGAGTTTTCGAAAATCCTTTTGGGGGGGATATTTTTGAATATCCAAGCTATAAATAAATGCAAAAAAAAAAAGTCGAAAAAAAGTTGCTCAATGAGAAGACCCCCTTAAAGTAAATAAATGGCTAATGACTGAGGCAGGAGGAATATGGGAGCACGATAAGAAAATATTTTTATACCCTTGCAGAGGGTATTATAAAATTTTGCGGGTGTTTGTAACGTATTGAAGGAAGCATCTCCGACCACATAAAGTATATATATTCTTGATCAGCACGACGAGCTGAGTTCATTTAGCCTTGTCCGTCTGTCTGTTTCTATGCTATCTCCTCCGTCAGTTTTAAAGCTATCCTCACCAAACTTTGCACGAAGTCTTTTGATACTAATAGGCTGCACATTTGTCGGAACCGGCCGGATCGAATGACTATAGCATATAGCTGCCATAGGAACGATCGGTCAAAAAACTAGTCTTAGTGAGAAAAACTTTTTTGTTTTTAATGGAAACGCCTCCAAAGTACGTATTTCTTAGTTTACTATCCTTTCCCATGATTTCACTAAGTTTAGTCGAAATCGGATGTCTATAGCATATAGCTCCCATAGGAACGATCGGTCGAAAAACAAGTTCTAGTGAGAAAAACTTTTTTGTTTTTAATGAAAACGTCCTTATCATTGGCTTACACTTATTTTATATACTTTTACACAATTCTACAAAGTTTGGTCGAAATCGGATGACTATAGCATATAGCTGCAGTAGGAATGATCGGTCGAAAAAGAAGTTCTAGTGAAAAAACTTTTTGTTTTAAATGGGATCGCCTCCAAATTTCGTAATTAACAGTGTTTTATGCTTTTCCATGATTTCACCAAGTTTGGTCGAAATCAGACATCTATATAGTATAGATCCCATAGAAAAGTAAGGTCCATAAAGTAGTCTTAGTTAGAAAAACTTTTTTGTTTTCAATGGAAGCAAATCTTCGGCTGAGCCGAAGTTAACTTTCGCCTATTTTTTATACTTATATCCCATTTGTCTTTCCTTTTGAATATGAAGTCGAAATTTTTGAGTTTGTTAGGTGTTGAATTGCAAGGAACTTGCTGGGACAGCTTTTAACAAAAGGTTTTTTTTAAGGTCCTCCCTTATCAAAAGTAATGCCTGCGCCACTGATTTTACTACATAATGGGAAGCTTGACTAACTTTGCCGCTAAATCGACCCTCCTTGAGTTGTCACTGACGCGACGGTTCTTTTTGTGATGTCGCTGCTGCCTCAGCTGACAACAAAACGCGCGCATTTCACTTAAAAGTGTTTAAGAGTGCTGTGAGAATTTTTTAAATATTAAATATTTGAGATTGACATTGACTTTGTCCTTAGAAGATATCAACGTCATTTCAAAATGGCAAAAACGCGCAAGGACACGAGCAAAAGGATTGAAGTGGAAAACATACAAAAGGAAACATTTGGGGGCGGTCAACAAACTGCGTCATAGAAAACACAAAGCGTCACAAACTTCTGTACCGATAATGGGACAGAACTTTTCGCATAAGCGTTTACGTTTACCACCTCCTTCTCCTCCTCCTCCTCCTCCTCCATGTGGGTTGTTGAACCAAATATGCCAAATGAATTGCAGTTATCTCTGGAGTGCAGCGACCCACGCACAGGAAACAGCTGCAAGTGTCCTTTTATACCACCACCACCTGAGCTCGGCATGTTGATGACCCTTTAGCGTCAGGCCAATCAGGCACAGGTATTAGCAGTTTGAGAGAGAAAATGTGGCACATTTTCCCCAACTTGACCTTTAGTCAAAATCTTCGCCTCAATGACATCAGACTTTTAGTCAAATCGATAAAATGAAAACATCAAAAGATACTAAAACTAATAACAAATATTTGTTGACCCCCCCTCCTCCTCAAAACAGAACAGACTTCAGCCGACTTTGATAATGAAAATTGCATTGCCACTTGAAAACTTGATTACCCATTATCTCACCCCCTCGTTGTGCTTATATTATATATCTTTTGCGATTCAATCAACGTGACATTTTTTTATAGACCCCCAACAACTGATTTGGACACTTGACAAATGCAGTTTATTTTATTGGATCATATAAAAAGTTAAATGCTTTGATAAACGAATCCAGAAATGGCTAAAAATTATGCATCCTGCTGCGGTAGCAACTGCTGCAACTGCAGTATTATTATTCTTCACACACACACACACACATGTATACACGAAAGTGGAAAGGACATGACAATTTGCAGCAGTTCCTGTTTGGCCCTCCTTCTTAGCGGAAAGACTACTCGCTAGGAGTTCACTGACTTGACCAAATCACAAAATCGATGGAACATTTGCTGCAGGCAAAGGCAGTAGTTGAAACGGTAGAGATTGAGGAATTATAGGTGGATAAGCCTAAGGCAAAGTTGAAAACGTGGCGCCAGAGAAACTGTGGAAGTACTGCAAGAACTTTATTTTGCTCTTTTGCCAAACTTGGTGTATCGTTAGATAATGCTGATTACCATTTATGTCTAAAAGGTCCGAATAGTTTCCAAATTACTTCGCTTAAAAGGGTCGAAATTGCTTCCTTCTGATTGCTACATACATTTCCAATAATTCATTATACTTTTTGTATTTTAGGGACAGATTTTTTGAACATATTCTATTCCTAAACTATTCGCACTTGGTGGTTTTTTCTTTCAGAACGAATCTTTCTTAAAAGTTCAGTTTCTAAAATGACGATTTGGTTTTAAGAAATGCTCGTTCACGTCGAAATTTTTATTATAAAATAAAATTGTGCGGATTTTTGTAACGCATTGAAGGAAGCATCTCCGACCACATAAAGTATATATATTCTTGATCAGCATGACGAGCTGATTTAGTCCTGTCCGTCCGTCTGTTTCTATGCTATCTCCTCCGTCACTTTTAAAGCTATCTTTACCAAACTTTGCACGAAGTCTTTTGGTACAAATACGCTGCACATTTGTCGGAACCGACCGGATCGGATGACTATAGCATATAGCTGTCATGGGAGCGATCGGTCGAAAAACTAGTCTTAGTGAGAAAAACTTTTTTGTTTTCTATGGAAGCGCCTCCAAACTTTGTATTTCTTAGTTTACTATGCTTCTCCATGATTCCACTAAATTTGGTCGAAATCGGACATCTATATAGTATAGCTGTCATAGAACAGTAACGTCAGAAAAGTAGTCTTAGTTAGAAAAACTTTTTTGTTTTCAATGGAAATGTCCTTAAAATTGGCTTTTATTTGTTTTATATACTCCCACACAACTCTACAAAGTTTGGTCGAAATCGGATGACTATAGCATATACTGTCATAGGAACGATCGGTCGAAAAACTAGTCGTGGGAAAACTTTTTGTTTTTAATGAAAACAGTTTTTTTTAGTTTTCATCTATTTCTTTACAAAAAGTTTGGTCGAAATCGGATGACTATAGCATATAGCTGCCATAGGAACGATCGGTCGAAAAACTAGTTCTAGTGAGAAAAACTTCTTTGTTTTTAATGAAAACGTTCTTATCATTGGCATACACTTATTTTATATACTTTTACACAATTCTACAAAGTTTGGTCGAAATCGGATGACTATAGCAAATAGCTCCCATATAAATAGCACGTCTTGAATCAAGAATTTTGAACTTATTTGAAGAATTTTTAGCATCTTCTTCTTGATTAACATAGCCGAGCTAAAAATCAAGTATTTCGGTATTTAAAAAAACTCTTGAAATCCTAAAAATTTATGAATTTTTAGCGACTTCTTTTTGATTCAAATATCTAGACTTAAATCAAGTACAGGGTTTGTCCGGAAAGTAATAGGACTGATTTTACTTCGGAGCGTGCGCGCACCGACTGGATTAGGTAGAGAGCGTTCCAAGCTCCGAGCACCTGGAGAGTCAGGACAGGCATTTTCGCGCGACGTGTTTCTGTGAGTGGTGCAAGCCGAAAATGCAGCGTTCGTTAGAGCAGAGATACACGATTAAATTGTGTGTGAAACTCGGTAAATCTGCGACAGAGACGTTTGATATGATCAAGCAGGCTTACCCAGATGTTGCTTTAGCAAGAAGTGGTGTGTTTTGGTGGCACCAGGCCCGGAAGAGATCGCCAATGAAGACCGTGCTGGAAGAGCTTCGAGTTCGACAAACACCGACAATGTGCGTCGTCTGCGCAATGTTTTGAACTTTCAAGGCTTTTCCGGAGAATACCTTCCGCGACGCCTTCAATGCTTGGAAATCGCGAAATTGAAAGTTCTTAAAGAATTGCACCGATTGGCTCAATAAATTTTTTTAAGTCGACTCAATCCAATTACACTCCGGACAAACCCTGTATTTCGAAATTTAAAAAAGTTTTTAAATAAAGAATTGCACACTTAAATTAAGAATTTTTGATTTACATATCCAGAATGAAACAGAGAATTTCGGGATTTTAAATGAAGTCCCGGAATCAAGAATTTTTTTTCTTAAATGGAGAATTTTCGGCTACTTTTTCTAGATTAACTTATTCAGACTGAAATCAAAGATTTCAAGTTGATTTTAAAAAGTTCATATAGTTATTAAATTAAGAATTTCAAGCAACTTCTTCTATGCTAGTCTAGAAGAAGATGCTGAAAATTTAAGTATTTAGGGATTTAAAAAAAGTTCATAGATACAAACCTGGCAAACACAGTACTTAAATTAAGAACTTTCAGCAACTACTTCTTGATTTACATATCCAGGCTGAAATGGAGAAATTCGACATTTAAAATAAGTTCAAGAATTTTCTACCTAAATTAAAAATTTCAATCATCCACTTTTTGTTTAACATTGCCAGACTGAAATCAATTATTTCGGTGTTTAAAAGAGTTCTTGAATCAAGAACGTTGATCTTATATTAAGAATTTTCAGCATATTCTTTTTGTTTCAATTAAGAATTTCTTGATTTTTCTCTGTGGGATTCATCTATTCTGTTCTGTTGTTTTTGAATGAAGAATTCTTAGGTACAAACCTGGCAAACACTTTTGGCCTGATTAAATTGGCTTTTGCCACCAGAACTCGCTGTAGTACAATACACTTAAGCACAATTCATTCACTTTTTCCGGTGCTCTGACACACTTGACTGTCATATTTTCTTTGACTTTGGCTAAACTGATCTTCTCGCTCGTCCCCCGCACAAATGTTGAAACACTTCCATGGTACCCGGCCGCCCCCCGCTCTTCCACAATCCTTTGGCTGTTTTTGTACATGTGTCAAACGTCTGGTGATGGTTTTGTTTTTATTTTCAATTTTTGTGTTTCTGTTTTTGTTACTTATTTGCTTTGTCAGGGCAAATAATGAGCAATGGGGCAATACAATGGAAATATGGAAAATACTTATGTTCTATGCGTTAAAAATAGAAAATACACTGTGCAAAAATTCAAAAGATTTCAAAGTTAAACTAAACTAACACAAAACGCTTACTTCAGGTTCTTCGTTTGAGTCAAAAACAATTATTTCTCTCAGTGTATGTGCGTTGATATGTGTATGGTTTTAATTAATCAATTTGTATGAGTGTCATTTGGTATATTCTTATTTTTTTTTTGTTTTTGTATTTTTTTATAACTGCAATAAATTGTCAACGCTCATCCGATCCTCACTTAATTGCCTGCCATAATCGGAGCGGGCAGATCATTAAGTACTTAAAGTTAAAATTATGAGTGAGGTAGTTAGGTAGCTATTAAGTGATGCCACCAACACACATTCCTCTCATACTCCTCAATTTTGAGGCTAAAGCGCACGTTTCCATGTTGTAAATCCTTCTTATGACGAACGCTATCTTTTCTATATGCACACACAATGACCCCGTTTATAAATGTCAGTACGTGCCCCCCAACGACAATCCGTGTACGTCATCAAATGGTTACATGGAAAAGTGTTAAACAAACACGCCCAAAAGGGCAATTGGTTGACAGGTTCGAGTACTGAACTTGGTCAATAACCAACCAATAGACCAACTCAAGTGCCCTTCCCTCCTTCACTTGTTGGTGAAAGGCGCCAACTTCATAACGCAAATTGGTTTGTCTGTCGCTAATTGTTTTGTCTGCAAGCTTCTTCAATTGACAGCCCCAGAGGATGATGGAGATGATGATGATGATGATGCTTCAAACGGCAGTCAAGCTAATTGTGGGGGAATTAACAAACATTCTATCTCTTTCTCAGTGTCTGTCTCTAGCTCTATCGTTGACTTGTCCATGCAAGATTGATTGCCTATCGTTCAACTTTGATTGATTGATCGATGCGTTTGGCGAGGCGAGGCAAGATTTCATTTCGAACCAGTTGTCTCAGATAATCATCAAAACTTGATCATAATCTTATTTGCAATTAAGATAAGCCAAATGAAACGATCAAAATATACAGAAATGTGGTGTAGAAGAGTTATTTGTAAGGTTGTTAAACGGTAGCACAACATATATCGATTATTGTTGGATGTTAACACTAGAAATCTCTATTTATAAAAGAGTTTAACCTGACTGACTGTAAGAGTCAGTGGAACTTTATTCAGGAGAGTTGGTATAATCTTAAGTATTGTCTATGTTGCTTTGAACGTACGACTCTGCTTGGACACAACTGTACTAAATGACGTTTGACGAAAGACTCTCCGCAGGAGTGGTAGGTTTAGTGCACGCAAGTCATAGATGTGGTGGGAATATCATGAACTGTGTTGTGTGTCAGCGATGACACTGACTGACTCACTGGTAACTACCGCACAGCCCAAACCATAAGAGATAGGAAGCTGAGTTTTTCACAATAATGTGATCTTATGCTGAAAGTAAGTACTAAGAAACGGTTTTGAGAAATTCTGTCGGAAAAATGTGAAAAATTGGCCCATTTTCAAAGATCCATATGAAAATTCCACAATAATTGCAAATGTGCGGGAAAACTGTTGTATGAAACTTTTTTGATTATCATGCAATTAGGTTCAAATTAATTTTCAAAGGTCTATATGAAAATTCAACAATAATTTCATACCATTCTTCCGGAATCTTCACCCACTTGAGTGGAAAATGGGTGGTCAAAGTTGTATTGGGCGAAAGTTCTGTTCCCAGCGATTAGCACCAAACTCATTTTCAAAGATTGAGGTAATAAAATATTAAGGGGGTCTTCTCATTGAGCAACTTTTTTTTTCGACTTTTTTTTTTGCATTTATTTATAGCTTGGATATTCAAAAATATCCCCCCAAAAGGATTTTCGAAAACTCGAATTAGTTTAGGAGATATAGTCCTTTTAGTGACCCAATGTGACCTAAATTCCCAAGCAACTGCAAACTTAAGGGGGTCTTCTCATTGAGCAACTTTTTTTAAACCCTCGTATTTTGACCTATGCGTTAAGTTTTCTCCGGTTCTACCGGACCGATTTTGATGAAACAAAGTGAATTCGACGGAGAATTGTCAGCTCTTTAAAACTGCATTTAAACATTTTTGATTTTTTTTTTTTTTTTTCCAAAAAATTACTTCAAACTTTAAACGCGTTTATCTCGAAACCACGTTTTTCGAACTGGCGGCCATGATATCTCCAGTTCAACTGAACCGATTTTCATGAAACAAAGTGGAATCGACGCAGAATTGTCACCATTCTCGGCTGAACCTCGACCATAATTTTAAAAAATTTTTACTATTTTTTTTTTACACTAAACTACAAAAAAAAAGCCCGAAATTGAAATTTTTTTTTGAATGGCCGCCATTTTGTCAAAAAAATCACAAAATTAAGTTTGAGGTTCAGCCGAGAATTACATCTATACTGATTATAACCCCGTTTTTTTTTTTTCATTTCGGACGCTCCGGAGACCCGGAATCGTGGCCGCCGTGACGACACCTTTTTTTTCACCACCAACTTTGAAGTCTCATTACTTTTTGAACAGCCCTCGTATCGAGGCAAAAAAATTTTTTTATTTACTTTGAACCTTTTGTAATACAATAAATAAAAAAAGTTTTCAATTATTCTTTGCGTTTTCAAATAAGAATTTTTTTAAAAAGGGTCCAAAAAAAACGGGTTTTGAATGAGAAGACCCCCTTAACAAAGTGATTTTGAAATTAGGAACCCAAAGAAAAGTCGGAAAATGTGGGAGAAAACTTCTACATGAAGGTCCTCACGAACCTTAACCAGAACTGGACTCCTTCTGTTTGGAAAAAGGTTCGGTTTACAAAATTACTCTATCGAAATCGATGTGTTCAGCATGAAGCAAATAAATTGATAAGTCAGAGGCAGGGAGAATATAGGAGCACGCTAAGAAAATATTTGAATCGTGTGTCTGAATGTTAACACCAATGTATTCTATATACAGAGAACAGGGACTTTCGGAAGTAGTCATATTGAAGCTTTAATAAGTGTGGTCCATTCGAATTCGTCCTCTTCAACAAAAATAAGGCCGATCAGGTTTCAATTTTAACCGATTTGATGAAATTCTTGGAAAATATAGGCAAAAATGATTCACAGAGTTTTGATGTTATGAACCAAGGCTCAAACCAAAACCTCAGAACCAGTCCTCGAACCGATTCGTATACTTTACGCTAAGTTCGTACTTACTGACCGAAGCTTCTGCAGAATTAAAGAGGTTTTTGCAGCCTTGCCTTTACATCAAAACCTTATTCAGTTTTGTGTGCAAATTGCACGTTGTTATTTGTTGCCTCACAGCAAATAGTCCGCTAAATTTCACTTCAAAATATTTGTTTTAATTAAAATTTGTTAAATGTTCTTTCTAGCAATTTCTTTTGATTAAACCGTTGATGGAATTTACAGTGCATTTTTTGATGCGACTGTGACAACACCTTCTCTCTCCCCCTCTGTTGTTTACATTTCGCTACTTGATTTGGGGGGGCAGGCCGGCGGCTTGGACCGTAGTCAACGGGCATCGGTGCGAACGTTACAAATTTGCTGCGCGTGCGCAACGCCAAACCAAAGCGCGCGCTTTACTTGTAAGCCGTTCGACTTCGAACTGTGCATTCGGTGGGTTTTCTATTGCATTTTTTTAAAGTTTTTTTTTCTTCGATTTTTTGATTTTCACATCGACGACGCGCCGCTTTATTTGCACAGTTGCAGCAGTTGTTGTCGTCGTCTTTGTCAGGGTTGCCAGCGTGAGTTCGTTTTAATTGCCAAACACATTCCATAGTGCAGTGCAGATATACCCTAAGCTGGCAAAAGGGTAATGCGACAATCTTCAATAGGCTTGGTGCATATGCAACTGAAGTATGTAATATAGAAATTAGGAGAGATTTATAAGAGTTTCCTTGGAACAGGCCTGAATATCACTTAGTTTCTCATAAACACATATTTTCTCTCTGCTCTGCACACATAAAAGACAGAAAAAATGAATCAGAAACGGATGGAAGCTCTTAAATAAGCATAATCACATATTTTCACTCAGCTCTGCACACATAAAAGACAGAAGAAATGAAGCAGAACCGGATCGGAACTCTTAAATAAGCATAATCAAATATTTTCACTCAGCTCTGCATACATAAAAGACAACAAAATGAAGCAGAACTGGATCGAAGCTCTTAAATAAGCATAAATACATATTTTCACTCAGCTCTGCATACATAAAAGACAGAAAAAAAATGAATGAAACCCAGTTTTCAGTCTCTGCACAACGGATGATACTGCTAAGTGGTTCTGGCTGAGATAAGATTACTTATATTCATATATGAATTTGACAATAGGCCTAGATACGAGCGTATGTCGAGTAAGAAAACAATATCTGTTGCAAACTATCGAGAACGAAACGTTTTGGTTCGGTTCAGTCGTTTAACCGACCTTTGCGGTTCATGAAATGGCTTTGGCTCGATTCAGTGGCTTCACTTTATAATTTATATATCATGCCAGTTTCTGTTTTCACATTTCCTAACTTTTTAGGATAAGGCTTTCGACTTTCCGCATTTTAATTTGAAATTTATCTTTCAGAAGTCATTCACTTAGCTTCGAGTCTCAATATACATAAGGTAACTTTAAGCTTCGACCAATAAAAATAACCTTTGTGAGGGTTAAGAATGCGTACCTACCCGTTCACAAATGCTAAATATCCAACTATAAAAGCAGGCAGAAACACTATAGCGGTTGTATACAAATTTGTAAGTTCATAAGCACAACATCTTCGTCTTAATGTCAACTGATTTGTAAAAAGGCAAATAATTCCCAATGGTCCTTCGAGCCTACATAACAATGTTATGTAGTAGGACAAGAATCCCAAAAGAAAAATTCCTGTTTTCAGTTATGAACACGGTTCAGAACCGATTTGCACACTGGTTTTTCAATGTATTAAGAAATTCAGTTAAGAAACTTCAAAGGTCCTTCAAGCCGCATGTTCTGAATGAACAATGTTTTGTAGTAGAAAAAGAATCCCAAAGAAAATTCGGTTATATTCGGTTTGCCTAGCTGCTTTTTGCATGTGCTAAGAAAGTTAGTTAAGAATTTCCATAGGTCCTTCGAGCCGGATATTTAAAAAAACCAGTATTTGTACTAAGAGAAAAATCCATATAATGTTATTTCAGTTATGAACACGGTTTGCATCCCTGGTTTTCCAATGTATTAAGAAATTCAGTTAAGAAACTCCAAAGGTTCTTCGAGCCGCATATTATGAATGCAATGTTTTATAGCAGGAGAAGAATTCCAAAGAAAACATGTCTTGATTCAGTTATGAATGTGGTATAAAACCAGTTTGCTTCCCTGGATTTTCCATATATTAAGAAAGTGAGCTACGAATCTTCAAAGGTCCTTCGAACCGGATGTTCCGAAAACTTAGATTATATAGAAAGCGGAGAAGCCTAAAAGAAACTTTTAGATGTCACAGAAACTTAGAAGCTAAGAAATGAAATGTGTTCAAATGCCAACTAATTAAAACTACATTTCGTGCTGGGTCGTGATTGAGTAGAATTTGTAAAATTTTCCATTTCAGGACTAATCTTAAACTAAACTCCATTGATAAGTGAGAAAACTCAAATTCAGAGCATACAGATTTCGTTTTCTGATCTTTCCTTTGCTTGATTATGGCTGCCTGCCTGTAAATGATTTGCGACCACATCTTTCTTTTTCGCTACGTCTTTTTCTTGTTTTTCTTTTTTTTTTTTTTATTTCCAATTTAGCTTTGGCCCGAGACTCCGAGCCACTTTTGGCGGCAAACAAATTAATTTTTGCGCCTACATACGCTAATTGACTTGAATATGGGCGGGCGTCTGACTGCGTGAGGCATAATTGTGACAACGATTAATGAAAGAAGGCTAAGCCTTATCTTCATCAGCTCCACCTTCTTCTGCACCGCTAAGAGACTGAGACCTCCCACACAGATCAAAGACGACGACAACGACCAAAGACAAAACGCCGCTTGACCTACAAAGATGTCTAAAGATATGGGCAAAGGTGACGACGCCTTCACACACGTGACATTACCGGGGGCAAAACGGAAGCAGATCAAGTGCAGGTTGGAAAAAAAATAAGGAGACCCCCAGACCAGACCAGACCCCCAAAACAAACAGTATTGGCAAAATGGTTAATTAGAAATCAATTGAAACTGTATATGTATTTGCCTTTTGTATTTGTAATTTGCCAACAATCTGGCGACCCAAATACGTTGCGCCAACTGCCATGCTGTCTACATGCAGGCTATAGATGGCAGCGTGACACGAACGTAAACTTAAATGATACAAAATAAAGAGAATTTTGTAGAAAACCAATCAAGCAAAACGGTTCTGAACCGTGTTTAAAAGTGACTGTACCACAAAACATGGTTTTCAAAATATCCGGCTCGAAGGACCTGGGAAATTCTTCACTGACTTTCTTAATATATGGAAACACTAGGGAAGCAAACCGGGTTGAACCGTGTTCTTAACTGAAATAAGACATTTTATGTGGTCGAAGGAATCGAAGAGATTCTTCACTTAGGGGTCAAAAATCTTCATAAGCGATAACCATATCGATTGTTTTTAATCTTTGTATCGAAATAAAAGCTTACTGAAGTATTTAAGCAACTCAACAACTGAAGAAAAGCTTGTTTGGTTTCGCCCCCTCAAAATCAACTAACTAAATGCTTACTTAACTCACGATTCATCGTTTAGTGGATCCCCCACTTAAGCAAATTTGTTTCCAAGTTCAATTCCATATCTCTTAGGCTGTCTATACACTGTTTGACGCATGAGACATGATAATCTGGTAGGCCTACATTTCATCAAATTCAACAGACAGTCAGATTGTGTTTGGCTGTCGTGTCGAATAGAGCAGAAATATAAAATGTAGGTCTACTAGTCTATCATGTCTCATGTGTCCAACAGCGTTAAGGCAGCCTTAGGTGATTGACTTCATTTCTTAGTGCCAGTTAAAACGACTCGGGAATTTTAAAGCCAACCGCATTTTGCGTTTTGTTTCCATTTTTGAACAGGTATATTGGGGTAAAGTTTTAGTTAGACGGCTCTATCTTAAGTTGAAAATCATCTGAGTGTTTTTTTGTTATTTTCATAAGCTCCGACGTGCTTTTAAGGTAGCAAAAAGCTCAGAAATCATTGACTCAGTGAAACATTGTTTGTTAATAGAACACTGTCAAGTTTTTTTTTGGCTTCACGGTCATGCACGACTCAACATAGCTCATAAAGTATTGCAATATTGTTATTTGATCAAATTTAATCAAATTTGTTTCGTGTCACGACCAAGCACGTCCAGTCACGACGACTTCTTTTGGTCAAATATAGTTTATTGAACAAAAGTTCTTTGAAAAATGGAAATTTAGTTCTGTTCTTATTGTGTCACGACCATGCACGATTGGTCACGATGACTTCTGAAGCAATAGTTTTACCAAATTTTTAAAAATAGAAATTTAGTTCTGTTCTTATTGTGTCACGACCATGCACGTTGGTCACGATGACTTCTTGTGGCAAATTAAAGTTTATTAAGCAAAAGCTCTTTGAAAAACTGAAATTTGGGTCTGTTCTTATTGGGTCACGACCATGCACGACTAGTCACGTTGACTTCTTGTGGCAAAATTCTTTGAAAAATTTCAATTCAGGTCTTTTCTTCTTGAGTCATGACCATGAACGACTTTAAATTTTGGTCTGTTGTTATCGTGTCAGGAGCATGCACGACTCTACATGTTAACAAAACACGATGAAACGCGTTACAAATGCAAAGCAACCCCGCTCTATGCTTTTTTCACACTCTTCATAAAACTATAAAATAATATATATTTTTGTTTTTGTGTCACAAGCACGCACGGCTCAACACGACGCTTTAAAGCACATTCTTAATGAATCCCCATTTTCTCTTTCGCAAGAATTTTACGATCAAGAGACCAAATCTGGTCCAAAACCCGTTTTGAAATCGCAAAAGTTTTGTGAAAGTGAGAATGGAAGCACGGCGGATAGAGTTTGTGTCACGAGGAAGCACTGATTTTTAACCAGATTTTGTCTCTAAATTTGGGCTACAAAGGCTCTACATTTTAACGTGAGCATCCACAAAAAAAAACAAGACGCTTTATACTATCACACCCGTATGATATGTGTCAAATCGACCTTCATCTACAAAAACATCAAGTTCATATGATCGAGTTCTTATAAATGTGGTATCCTTTTGATATGAAAATAGTAATATTCACGATCTACGAAATTCACGCTCTCATCTCGAACGTTTTAAAAAATTTCAAACAATCGTGACTCACGCCCTCCTCGCTATCGCTAGTGGCATGCAAACTGCCCGCAACGAGAACCAGTTTTGTCTGCCACCAAACGATCGCTTGTTCTCTACCTCTGCACCTATCCCCTCCTTCGCTCCATCACACTCCTGCATTTTCAATGCTTTTGTCAACTTGGCTATCTGAAAAATGCTTAATTGCTCGACTTGCATATCGATAGCCCGAAGATGCAACCAAAAAAAAAAAAAAAAAGAATAAAAACTGGAAACTCTTAAAGTCGCGTGTTAACTATGTACAGTAGGTCAAGAAAGTGTGTTGACTAAATTTCAAAACTCATATATTCTAAGTACAGGAGCTCAAATCTAACGATTTCTATATAGTTGGCAATAAAAGTGCTGCCCATCGAATCTAAAAATGTCACAAAAAGATATAGGAACTTCATAAAATACGAAACAAAACTTTTAAATTATTAATTAGCAAAAAAATCAAACGATTTCTATACAGTTGGTTATATAAGTGCTACCCATCGAATCTCAAAATGTCACAAAAATTTATATAGGAACTTCATAAAATACTAAAAAAACTTTTAAATTATTATTAGCAAAAAAACAAACTTTCTATACATAAAAGCTACTCAAAATGTCAAAAATATCTAACGATTTTCTAAATTAGTTGGTAAAATAAAAGTGCTGCCCATCTAATCTCAAAATCTCACAAAAAAATAACAATAGCTTCATAAAAGACGAAACAAAACTTTTAAATTATTAATTAGTACTAAAAGGCTTTAAATTCTAACAATTTCTAGTAGTTTAAGTGCTACCCATATAATTTTGTTTAGTATATTAGTTCTAGTTATCATAAAGAATAAAAAACAAATTGAGTTTTGTTTTATTTTCTTTGTCAAAACACTTTCTTGACCTACTGTAAGTTGAATGTAGCTCGTAATGTATACTCGTAGCATATTCTTGCTCTCTCAAGTGTGATCAGGTACAACTTCATCAGCATGTAAAGAGCAAACGTTGTTGGAGATCGCTGAATGGGTTGGCTCCGATCATCAAACACTTGAGTGTTAAAAGTGTGAATGGAATGTGCTAAAGATTGGACGAAAGGGTAAATTGATATGTTCTTTTTTTTTCAACAAGAAACTTATCAACTTTCAAGTGGTTT
Organism: Lordiphosa collinella; assembly: GCA_018904265.1. Classification (NCBI taxonomy): domain Eukaryota; kingdom Metazoa; phylum Arthropoda; class Insecta; order Diptera; family Drosophilidae; genus Lordiphosa; species Lordiphosa collinella. The sequence continues at coordinate 284,590 of JAEIFV010000289.1, read as the reverse complement.
TGGATAAGAAAGAAAGAATAGGTATACAATAATTAGCTTTTGATTTGAAAGAAGCTTAATTTAGATGACATTACTGAAGGGAAATTCGAAAGCAACCGCTTATATTTTCAAAGGGAAGTTTTGAGAAGCATAATTAAAGACTGTCTATGCATATTTTATATTTTGGGTACGCATTTTTTTTAAGGGAAATGGTAATAGAAGACGAGGTACTTATTGCCCTGGGCTTACTTATTTAAACTCTTCCATCAAAGTAAGCTCCTTTAGCATAAACTGAAACTCAACCAGCAGATGTTCTAATAGTTAAAGACTCATGGGTGGGGGGGGGGGGCGGACTAGCTGCCATAATAAAAATGCCTTACATCAACTTTGTCTACTAAATACTTAAATGTGCATCACGCTTTATTCATTAAAAAAAAAAGTGCGACCTCATTGTCAGTTGATGGCCTGCTGGGCCATTTCGCGGTCAAATAGTTACCGAGTTGTGCACACATGAACCTTCCTTCGAATAGTTTTTGTTTTTTGGTCTTTGTTTTTTTCACTCGAAACGGTGCAAATATTTGATATTCATAATGGTCACTCACACCCCGATACCGTCTGGGGGGGCTCTGCCTCTGGTTTCAGTTTCAATTTCTGATTTGCGTGCCCTGCATTTAGAGAGTCTGATTCCGAGTTTGTGTGTCTGGCTGGTTATGCCAAGGTTCTTATGCAAGTTGTGCAGCTAATAGACTCAAGATTACTAATAATCACCAACTATCGGTTGGCCATTTAAGTCACATTTGTTGCTGTTCCGCCTTTCGGTTCAAAATTGCTACCAAATTACAGTTATTTACAATTGTCGACTAAAGATGGCAAGAAGGAGAGGAAAAGGCATCGCGTGTTTCGTAGTAAGCAGCTGAAAGTTGTCAAAACTGTGCAAAAGTTATGACATTTTTTCTTTTCAAAATTGTTTAAATAACAAATTGATGGGTTTTTGTTTTTTGTTTGTTGAAATTTAAGAGGGTCTGGGTGATTGGTTGGGTGAACCTTAAGTGATTAACGATCAATTAACAGTTAAACAGTTGGAAGTGTTTATGAATAGATTTCAATGTTGAGATCACCTATTCGATTTTATAGGTTCTTGAAAGCAAAGTCTGCTGATGAAATAGCTACATAGATAACCCCTGAAGTCCCATAAGATCAAGAAATCTAGTGTTGGATCATATAGGTCTTATATAGGGAAGGAATACGGCGGAAACCTAAACTATTTGAAATCGGGAAAGTTTTGGTTCTGCAACTGCAACATAATTTCGAGATAGTTCCGTTTGTATACATACAATTTCCTTCATTGAAAAGTGGCGAAAACATTAGTAGAGCTTCTAAAAAAGGTACAAATCTGAAATTCCCATTTAAAATGTAAATTTACAAATTATCAAAGTAAAAAGTTATTCAAGAAAACCTCAAAAAACTATAAAAACTTTATGAAATACGAAATAACAACTTTTATATTACTAATTAGCATTAAAACGCTTTAAAATCCAACGATTTCTATATATTTGGTAATTAAAGTGCTGCCCATTTAAATAAGTGCTGCCCATCTAATCTTAAAATTTCACAAAAAAAACAATAAAAACTTCCTAAAATACGAAACAATACTTTTAAATTATTCATTAGCATTGAATTACTTAAAAACTGATCAATTTCCATTTAGTTGGTTATTAAAGTGCTGCCCATCGAATCTCGAAAACTGAAAAATATAGTAAAACTTCATTAAAAATTAAATACAACTTTTAGAATACTATCAAATGATTTCTTTACACTTATTAACGAAAGTGCTGCCCATCACATCTAAAAATCTCACAAAAAAAATAAAAACTTCCTAAAATACTAAACCAAACTTTTAAATTCTTAATTAGCATTAAAATGCTCTTATATCAAACGATTTCTATACAGTTGGTAATAAAAGTGCTGCCCATCGAATTTCGAAAACTAAAAAAAATAATGAAAACTTAATTAAACATCAAATAAAACTTTTATAATATTAAGTACTAATTTCTACATACTTAATTATTAAAGTGCTGCCCATTTAAGTAAGTGCTGCCCATGAAATTGTCATTTATTAACTTTCCCTTCATTTATTAACTTCCCTTTCCCTTCTGTCAAATCTATTGCTTTATTTCCCACCATCGCTCCATTAAAATTAAGCTTAAGCAAACTGTTTGTCCATTTATACATATACGACCGTACATTTTCCTCCAATTTCTTGAGTCTATTTACTTTACCTAAGTATCAGATGACGTTGCAAAAGTTTTTGTGTGTGCAAACATACCATGTAATTATTGCTAAACTGCATAAACAACAATTAAATCGTTATTAAGATTAAAATAATAACAATACAGCTGACAGCTCAGTAATCACTGATCGTTCACCGTTCATTACATTACGTTCAGAGTGCATAGTGTGTGGTGTAAGTACATTGTTTCCCATGTTCATTAGCATATTGAGTGGTCATAAACAATGAAGATAACAAAAAAAAAAAAAAAAACACTGATCAATGTAGCACATTGTAAATAAATGTACCCTAAAGACAATGGGACAATGGGTCTTGTTTCTGGTGAAACATACCAATGTTTGATGTCTTTTGTGTTCCAATTTCCGATTGGATATTAAGGTATAAAGTCTTCAGCTTTTAATGAATCGAAAAAGATAGTAAAATAAGAAGAAAATAACTGTCGGAAGAGGGAAAACGAAGAAAACTGGGTAATAGAAATGATCCAGCTAGGAAATGAGATTAAACGAGGCATGAATGTATAAGAAATGACCAACAAAAAAAGAAAAAAAAAACATATGAAAAGTTAAGAGAATTATAACAGATAAGAGAAAGGAAAAACTGGAAATATAAAAGAAAGAAAATTAAGGGAAATATAAAAAGGTTAGAAAAAAGTAGTCAGGAAAAGCGATAATGAAATTAAATTTAAAAGAAGTTGAAGAGAATGATTCAAAAACGGATAAGAACAAGATAGAGAAAGTAAAGCAAGAAAGGCAGGAGAATGGAATGTAGAAGGATTAACTAGATGGGCCACAAAAAAGGAAAAAATCTTAGTCCTCTTTCTAGGAAGGAAGAACTAAGAAAAATGAAAAACCAAAAGTGGAACTAAAACGATATAAGGAAAGATTAGAAGGAAAGAAAGAAAGAAGGAAAGAAAGAAGGAAAGAAAGAAGGAAAGAAAGAAGGAAAGAAAGAAAAAAAGAAAGAAAAAAAGAAGGAAAGAAAGGAAGAAAGAGAAACAAAAAAGGATTGAAGGAAGGAAAAAATGAAAAAAGGAAGGACGAAAGAAAGAAAGGAAGAAAGGAAAAAAGAAAATTTGGTTGCTCTAGCTCTACTAGTCTCCGAGATCTAGGTGTTCATACAGACAGACGGACATGGCTATATCGACTTGGCGGTTGATGCTGATCAAGAATATATATACTTTATGGGGTCGGAGATGCTTCTTTCTGCCTGTTACATACACTTGCATGACTTTAGTATACCCTTTTTACTTTACGAGTACGAGGTATAAAAATTAGAATAAGAGTAGAGAAAAATAGAGATAAAAGAAGAAGAGGGCAGAGGAATAAGCAAGAAGTATTAGAAGAAACAAGAACAAGGAAGAAAGTCGGTCAAGCCCGACTATATAATACTCTGTACCAACGAACATAAATTTTGATGCTGCAGTGGCAGCGGTAAACTGCGCTGCTAATGCGCTGCTGCAGCATACACTCTTTTGATTATATCTCGAGAACCGTTGATCCGATCTTTATGATTCCTTTGGGAAATCGATAAATAATTTTGATTAAAATATAAGTCCAGAAGGTTCGAACCTTCTATCTATTAAACTGTGGGCTATATGACGTTTTTTGCAAATTGCGGGGGCGGGAGGGGGCGTGGCCAAAATTGAAAATAAACTTGATCTGCCTGCAGATAGAAGAATCATATGTCCCATACATGTCAAACCTCTATCTCTTACCATCTCTGAGATCTGAGCGTTCATACGGACAGACAGACGGACGGACGGACATGGCTATATCGACTCGGCTGTTCGGTGCTCAAGAATATATATACTTTATGGGGTCAGAGATGCTCCCTTCTGGCTGTTACATACTTTTGCACAAACTTATTATACTCTATGTACCTTTGGTACAGAGTACAATAAGAATTAGATGAAAGAATAAGAATAATGCGAAAGAAGAAGAAGATCTAATAAGAAGGAAGAAGAGTAAGACGATACAAGAATAAGAAGAAACTTAAATAAAAAGCAAGAGGAATACGATTGGAATCGAATAAGAGGGTACAAGAAATGGAATATTGTTTGATTTTAATGAAAAAATTTGTGTTTTATATAGTGTAGAAATGTGCAAAAGAAATCTTCTTACCCCTCCGACAACATGCCTTTCCCCCCAAATTACTACCTTATCAGTCCACCGCAAGAAAAAGCAGAAAAAAAAACAAAACACTTGCTAGCCTCTACTTTGAGTTAAAAGGAACTACTGCTACTACGACGGTTTAGCTACGCTGTTGATGATGGTATATTTACTTGACTCTTGGCAATGCAGTGCAATGCACCTTCTAGCCTTCCTTCAGTTCATAGTAAATGTAAATATGTCAGAAATGATAAGAAAAATCTTGGTTTTACTTCGTTTAGCGTGGAGAGGCGGGAGGTTGGTTGGTTGGCTGTTGGTTAACTTGCGATAAGCCATTCGAATTGAATTTTATGTATATATTTTTTTTTTTTTTTGCTTTTTATGGCATTTTTTGCGCCTAATTAAACGCATTGAGCATATGTATTTACTATGAATCGCTTGGAACGTGGTTTGGCATCCGCAATGAGGGCGGAGGCGGGGTGCAGTCAAGGCAAGGCAAGGGCATGCAAATTACAACGAAAGGCCATCGCACAAAATAAAAATCAATACAAAAAAAAAAATAAGGCAGTTTATTTTTAACATGAATGTTACATGTTGTAGCTGCCGGCCTGCCCTCCCCTGTTTAGCGTTAAATCGTGTGTGAATGCATATGCATCCATCCTCCCTCTTGGTGGGAGCATAAAAATACACACACACACACACATTCTGATGAACCTGGAACTCCTCTCTGTTGTTGTCCTTGTCCCTTTGAATCTCATTAACAAGCATACCAAATCAAAATGACGCACAATGTACGATTGCGAAACCATAATTGAAGCGTAACAGTTTTGTGGTTTTCCTTGCAGCAGCAGCAGCAAATCAAATGAATTTTGTAATATTTTTAGTCTTTTTGAAACTATTGCAAAAATTGTATTTAATTTTGGACTTTTGCTACGTTTTTGTGTGTGCGTTGCGATGTTTCTAATTAGACAAGAGATTGACGGACAGCATTCACAGCCAACCCAAGTGCTGATTTAGTGACTACCCCGCAGACAGACAATTGGATTTGGTCATGGAAACTGTTGCGGGGGGCTGCTGTTGTGTCAGTTGGGAGTGAGATATGATGGACACACACTCTACTCTCGTCAGCCAGCAGAAGATGATGATGATGATGCATTCAGTGGAACACACTCACTTCTTATCGTCCGTCATTTCTTTGAAATTCAGTTTTATGCGAAAACGTTTGTTCTTAAACATGTTCAAAACTTTTCTCAAATGATTTCCCACATCTGGAGAAGGTAAAATTGCTCTACAACTCAACAGAATATTGCAGTTTTCCCTGAGAGCTATTAAAAATCTCTGTGAAATACGTTTCCCTTCTGTGTACACCCACCACTACTGAAATGAGTGCGTCATTTTGGTTGTTTAATGTTCTGGGTTTCGTTTTGGTCTTACTTATCTATGACTTGTGCTTAATTTTGTAGCCACATTGTGTTAGTTGTAGAGCTTCAATTGATTAAAGTCAAAAAAAAAAAGAAAACAAGTGACATGACAAATCACTGAAAATTTCTTCACTTTGCATTTAGTGCAATTTGTTGTGATTGACAATGAACTTAACCTTTAAGTTGCTGGGGGCGTGGCCCTTTAATTGATGCCTCGTTTTTCGTGTGTATGTTTTTGGTTTTTGGCACGAAAACTCTTTGGACTCTGAACAAATGTTGTTTTGGTTGTCAATGGACCATAATACATACATCAAGGCGCATCCATCAAAAGCGGAAACAAGCAAAACAGAAAAATAGAAACAACTACAATGTAGTTTCCTGAGACATCTGTTGGGTTTTTCGATAGGCATAGTTGGAAGTGGTTGCAAGAAAGCATTTCCGTTGCAGAACATATAAAGAAAATTCATTGCTAAATAACAACAACCACACGACAGAAACAGGGCTGCAAACGCAACACAACTTGATATTTTTCACACCCGAGTGTAGAAAACACTGCAACAAAATGTCGCATTCAAAGCATATTTGTGTTTTACAGATGCAGTGGCAGAAACACTCGCTCCACTTGCTACTTATTCTTGTGAAAGCTCAAGGCAAGAAATACATTCACATTTTTGCATTGGTGTGTGTGAGAACAGCGCAAAAATTTCTCTCTTTTCCAGTAGCAACGACTGCGTCGCGAACACGTAACCCAGCGAACTTTAACAGTTTATACCGTGTATGTGGAAGCAGCGGTGCTTTGAGATTTTTCGTATGCACGCCAGATAGCAAGCTGCCGGCCCCTGGTTTAGAGTAAATTTTACAAAAATAATGAGAGTGAGAGCGAAAAAAATTGTACGCAGCAAGCAATGTTCGGAGGGCTCCAAATAATGTGTCTGAAAAGAGTCGAGCTTATGAGCGTTTTCGGAGTAAGCAAATAACATATTATGGTTTTCGGAGCATATTCAGTGCTCTCTAAGCACGGGCTCATAAAAAGCACTTATGTCTTAGCATTTTCGGAATTTAAGTAGGCAGGTGGACGTTTTGCTTTAAGTGCCTAGAAAAGTAACTTCTATGTGTCTTTTATGAGATTTTTTATATGTTCATTAGGAGGGTGAAAGCACTAATATCTGTGTCAGAAAAGAGTCAGATAAGAATCAGAAAACCTCCACATTAAGTGCGACCGTTTTCATAGAAAACAAGAAAGATAGTCGGTCAAGCCCGACTATAACATACTCTGTACCTGTGAAGTGCTGCCCATCACCGTTACTGCCCATAATTGTTTGTTTTCCTTATAACTTGAATATCGTTTATCCTGATCGATAAAGAATCTCGAATACTAAATATGCCCAGAAGGTTCCAACCTTCTATCTATTAAACTGTGGGAGATATGACTTTTTTCCATACTGCGGGGGCGGAAGGGGGTGTGGCCAAAATTGAAAATAAACTTGATCTGCCTGCAAGTATTAGAAACTTATGTTCCATACATGTCAAACCTCTATCTCTTATCATCTCTGAGATCTGTGCGTTCATACGGACAGACAGACGGACGAACACTTTAGCACAAACTTAATATACTCTGTGTACCTCTGGTACAAAGTATAAAAAGAAAGGGCGTTGCTTTTTTATGGCTAATTACTTCAAAGCTGGCGCCAACAGCTAGTGAAGGTGACCTAGCTGTAGCTCTAGCTGTAGCTCTAGCTCTAGATCTGGCTGTAGCTCTAGCTGTAGCTCTTGCTGTAGCTCTAGCTGTAGCTCTAGCTGTAGCTCTAGCTGTAGCTCTTGTAGTAGCTCTACCTGTAGCTCTTGCTTTAGCTCTTGCCAGAGTGTAGCTCTAGCTGTGGCTCTAGTTGAGCTGTGGCTTAGCTTAGCTTGCTGTGTAGCTCTAGCTGTAGCTCTAGCTGTAGCTCTTGCTGTAGCTCTAGCTGTGCTCTAGTGAGCTCTAGCTGTAGCTCTAGCTGTAGCTCTAGCTGTAGCTCTAGCTGTAGCTGTAGCTCTAGCTGTAGCTCTAGCTGTAGCTCTAGCTGTAGCTCTAGCTGTAGCTCTAGCTGTAGCTCTAGCTGAAGCTCTAGCTGTAGCTCTAGCTGTAGGTCTTGCTGTAGCCCTGAAGTCGATCGTATTCAGTCTGGTCTTTACTATGTGAACTTAAAATGCTGTTAATGCTCTGTACATTGCATTATCTTATGTTTAATAAACTTTCCCAGAGTCATGGGCAATTCGAAGTCGCACCCAAATAAGCTTGATTTTAGCTGTGTCAACTTAACATACCTAGATCTATATAAGCACTTCCCAAGTCCCGGGTATATATTGTGTCTTTGTTCAGACCGATTTAACTGCATCTTTTAACCGCCAGCTCTGCTTATTAAACATACTGTTAATGCTGTGTAAATTTGTATTTGTCTAAAACTTCATAAACACTCCCTGAGTCGCTGCTATTGTAAAGTTGGACAAATACACTCTTGTGTGTTTGCTATGTGAACTTAACATACAGTTAATGGTGTGGAAATTAATTTACCTAAAGCTTTTGAAATGCACTCTAAGTCACAGATACCACAGATACACTTGTTTTTTTGCTATGATATTATTATATTTTTGATGGTCTGTTACTAAATTTACCTAAAGCTTCTTAAGTACACCCAGAATCACAGTTATATCTAATTTGAGCACATACACTCTTGTTTTTCTGCTATGTTAACTTAACATACTGTTAAAGCGCTGTTAAATGTTTAACTTTCAGCTTCTTAAGTACTTCCTGAGTCACGTATATATATGTTATCTGCGCACACACCCTCTATTTGCCCTCAAGTATAGGTACTATAACACCTACATTTATTGACTATTTACGCAAGTTTTCTCATAGTTGAGAATCTCTGTACTCCCTGCGAGTATTTACCCAGCTGCCATGTAAATCTATAGTCAACAATCCACAGATCTGTCAACACTATACTTTTTGTAAGTGTTTGTCTGATTGTCCATGTTTGTCGTCATATTTATTTGTTCATTTGTTTGTTTGCTGCTAAAATACATTTTTGATGTGCGCATTTTGCATTTCGCTTAGCGACATTTAAATATAAAATGAGACGTGAATAATTTTAATTTCTGTTGCCTCAATTTTTCCATTTCTGAGTTATGCAAGTGTGTAACTATTTCGCATTTGCAGAATCAGCATTATAAATTCACGTCAAGTGGGAGAATATTTCGTTGCGTATTTTGGAAAATTCAATTTATGAGTTCAACATAAATTGGCACTTGAAATGTTTTAAGTTATTTTCGCTGTGGAAAGTAAAATTAAGTACATGTAGGTGGTGGGAGAGTGTGAATGATGTGGAAATTGTTATGTCTTTGGCATTTTTAATGGAGATCTAGGCCTCAAGATGATTAAATGCAATTTCCAAGAATTTCTGGAATGGCTTTCAAAACAGAGATGATCACAGGTCATTAACTTGTAAGCAATGTGGAGGCATGTTTAAGATGGGCCTCTAAATGCCCACCACTAGATTTCGATCCTGTTCCATAATCGACTCTGAGAATTTTGGTTTTGAACTTTGTAGAGTTTGCCTCACTTAAACATGATGCATTTTTGCTGGAATTTGTATACTTTCCTCACCCTAACACCGGATACCAATCATCCGCCATGTGGTCCAATACAAATTTATGTATATTTTTGTTGTTGTTTCTTCTTGTGTTGTCTGCCAAAGAAAATTCAATTAGACAAAAGTTTCCGATTGCATTTGGCCGATAGCTGTTGCTCCAACGTTTGGAGCAAGTCCCACGCGCTCTGGTGGACAAAAAGTAATTAATTTATATAAAAACGAAATATGCCATACGCACACACACACATAAGGCTTGGTGGTCTACCATTTTGCCCCTTTTTTTTCTGAAAAATTGCCAAAGACAAATCAATTAGCGGAAACCGTGCGGATGCGGATCTGTGCTGACATCCACTTCAAAAGAGTTTCTTGTCCCCCCACATAATTTGATTATCGGTTCCACTTTGTATGGCTTTTATCTGCATTTTGTTGTTATTTAAGTAGGCCATCAGTATAGGAAAATGTAGTTTAGTTTGACCCTCCAAAAAAAAAAAAAAAAAGCGAAAGGAGATGAAATTGCTGTAGGAATAGGGAGAAGATGGCGCCAGACGGAATTTTGTGTCGCGACAGGAACTCGTAGATGATACCAAAAGAGACAATTGAGAGAGGGAGAGGGTGAATTTTATTAGCATGTGTGAAATGCGAGTTCCATTATTGTCTGTCTGTGTGTGTGTGTGTCGCTCGATTGGTTTCCTCAGCTGTTGTTGTTGTTGTTGGGTTTCTTCTGATGTCAGCACTTTTGGTTTTGTTTTAGGGAGAAAATGATGGTCAAATCATTGCACACTTGTATTTGTTTATATTAAGGAATAAGTAAACGATCAGGGTTTTGTTTTGGAATTTTGAGTGATATTCGATTACTATTTCACCCAAAGTCACGGTCGCCATGCTTTTAGTGCTTTTTCTTGAGTATTCTGTGACTTTTCACTTATATTTCAACCAAAGTTACGGTCGCCATGTATGAGTTTTTAGAGCTTAGAGTGATATTCGGTCACTGTCGCCATGTTTGTAGTGACTTCTTGAGTTTTCTGTGACTCTTTACTTCGATGTCAGCTAAAGTCACGGTCGCCATGTTTGAGTTTTTTGAGTTTTCCGCGATATTGAGTTACTATTTTACCTAAAGTCAGGGTTGCCCTTGTTGCGGTGACTTTTTGACTTTTCTGTGACTGTCCACTTCGATGTCGGCTAAAGTCACGGTCGCCATTTAAGAGTTTTTTGAGTTCCTGATATTCGCCTATAATTTTAAGCGTAACCATGTTTGTAGTTAATGAGTTTTCTGAGACTTTCCACTTCGATATCAGCTAATGTCACGGTCGAGTTTTTCCTTATATTCGACTACTATTTTACCTTAACTCAGAGTCGCCCTGATTTTAGAGACTTTTTAAGTTTTCTGTGACTTTCCACTTCAATTTTAGCTGAAGTCATGGTTACCATGTTTGAGTTTTTTCGCAACTTTCCACTAATATTTTAAACAAAGTTACGGTCGCCAAGTTGTTAGTGAGATTTTCGAGTTTTCAGTGGTTTTCAGTTACTATTTCACCCAAAGTTACGGTCGCCATGTTTGTAGTGACTTCTTTATGTTCTGTGACTTTTTACTTCTATTTCAACTAAAGTCACGGTCGCTACTATTTCACCTTAAGACACCTTCGCCATGTTTGTAGTGTTTTTGCGAGTTTTCTGTGACTCTCCACTTCGATTTTAGCCAAAGTCACGGTCGCCACGTTTGAGTTTCCCTGTGACTTTCCACTAATATTCTACCTAAAGTCACTGTATGTGTGTAGTGACTTTTTGAGTGTTTGATATGTATTGGTTTTTCCGTGATTTTCTACTAATATTTCACCCAAAGTCACGGTCGCCAAGTGTGTAGTGACTATTTGATTTTTCTGTGACTTTCTACTTGTATTTCAGTCGCCATGTTTGACTTTCCCCATTACTTTCTACAGATATTTGACCTCAAGTCACGGTCGCCATTTATGTAGTGAGTTTTCGTGTTTTCCCATGGCATTTTGTTACTATTTCACATGGAACTACGGAGCCGATCCATTACAGACACTTTCCTCAATTTGAATACGAATTCTAAACTAATAAAATACAAATAAAATCTAGGGTTCTAAAGGCTTGTTTACATAGAAAAAGCTAGAGAATGACTAACCGAAAACAAACCGAAAACTATTCATATTTTGCTCAGCCAGTCGAGCAAAATGTAGTTCAACAAAAGTTGGAATATTTATTTAAAAATGCGGATGCCAGGAACGTAACGTTCCGTCTAATTGCTTCCCACACAAACACAGACATATAGGTCTATCCACCTACCTAGACATCGATCCATTGCCAAACTAATTACGGATTTTTATTTTCCTCCCAAATGAATTTGTGCATAATATTTTAATGAATTTAACGGATTGCCGGCATACAAATCGCCATTAATCTTCTCCCATGGATGACTGTTGTCAGCCCGCTGCTGCCTCTGGCAGGTGGCGTGTCGCTTTGGTGCGCAAATTTGTGGACACTAAACATTGATTGATTTCACGCCAGCTTTTGGGTTTATTTTTAGCGGATATTTTTAAACGAGGGAATATTTTCCACTTGAACTAATCCTTTTTTTTCTTTTTTGGTTTGGTTTGCAGCCCCCAAAACTTGGCATCAGGAGCCGCGTGGCGGCGGCGCCGCCGACAGTCGCATGGATCATGCCGTGAAGGCGACGCGCGGCCGCCCGCTAAATACGCTGCGCTTTGAGAACGATGAACTGGAATGTCTATATCAGCGCTATACGCTCAAGCTGCAGCGTTTCTCGGTGCTGGGGGTGGTGGCACTGGTGGTGGTTTTATGTGGGGTGATGGCTGCCTTATCGCTGACCTTCAATCATGCGGCCACCTTTCATGTGAGTTATGAGTAGGAGCTTTAAATGAATTGTTATTCACGCTTATTTTTCAATCAATTTCAGAACATTTTCAACTCCATCGTCTGTGTGCTATTTGCCATAATCCTAGGCCTGCTGCAGTGTTCCATTATCAAGGATCATCATTTGCCCACTCTCTGCTATGGCATACTTTTGTTTACGGCCAGCATTTGTATTGTCTCCATGCCCACGACCCTGGGCAATGGTTTTCCCGTGGACACCAAAGAGGTCATGGCCGAAGGTGTTTGGCAGATTGTATTTGTGGTCTTTCTGGCCTATGCCATGATGCCGCTACAAATCTGGGAGGCAGTGGCCTTTGGCATCTCTCTACCCTCGGTGCACATCAGTCTGACCGTGTACAAATACTTCACGAATGAATTGTACAATCTGGAGAAATATCAACTGATAGGCAACATCGTCATCTTCATAGGAGTGAATGTGGCCGGTTTGGTGGTCAACATCATGATGGAGCGTGCCCAGCGACGTGCCTTTCTCGATACACGTAACTGTATTGCAGCCCGACTAGAGATTCAGGATGAGAATGAGAAACTGGAGCGTTTATTGCTATCGGTGCTGCCACAACATGTGGCCATGCAGATGAAAAATGATATACTATCGCCAGTGGCGGGTCAATTCCATCGGATTTATATACAAAAGCATGAGAATGTCAGCATACTCTTTGCGGATATTGTGGGATTTACGGTGCTATCTTCGCAGTGCAGTGCACAGGAGTTGGTGCGTTTGCTGAATGAACTGTTCGGACGATTCGATCAGTTGGCGCATGTAAGTAGTTTGTTTGATTAGCCCGGAATAAAGGTGGTGTTATTAATTCTTCTTGTTTTTTTTGCTCAAAAAGGATAATCATTGCTTGCGCATCAAGATCTTGGGAGATTGTTATTACTGCGTCTCTGGTTTACCAGAGCCACGCAAGGATCATGCCAAATGTGCGGTGGAAATGGGACTCGATATGATCGATGCTATTGCGTGAGTATTTTGAAACTCTTGGCACTAACTTTTGGTTGTCTGTAGGGCTATCATTAGCATTTTTTTTTTTTTTGAATTTAGGCATTATTTTCGAAATTAAAGTCGTAAAACAGTGCAGGGTACCTAATGGCCCTTTGCGCCCACTCAAAATGCTTGAATTTAGTATGTCAACCGGTCACGGTCTCCATGTTTTCAGTTTTCCGTGAGTTTCTCCATTTTTGTTGTGACTTTTTGACTCTTTCCTTTTTGACTTTATGATCGGCTTTGATATCAGCTGGAATCACGGTCGCCATGTATGAGTTTCCGTAATATTTGTGTACAGTTTCACACAAAGTTCACGGTCGCCTTGTTTTTAGTGATTTTTTTTTTTAGTTTTCTTCGACTTTCCACTTCGATTTCAGCTAAATTCACGGTTGCCATTTAGGAGGTTTTCCCATGACTTTCTACTAATATTTTACCCAAGGTCACGGTCGCCATTTTCGTAGTGAATTTTCGAGTTTTCCCATGATATTTGGTTACTATTTCACCAAAGTCACGGTCACCATATTTGTAGTGACATTTTCTGCAACTTTCCACTGCGCTTTCAGCTTTAGTCACGGTCGCCACATATGAGTTTTTCAGGAACTTTCTACTAATATTTTCCCCAAAGTCACGAACACCATGTTTGTAGTGAATTTTCGAGTTGTCCATGATATTTTGTTACTATTTCATTCAAAGTCACGGTTGCCAAATTTGTAGTGGCATTTTTTTGTGACTTCTACTTCGATTTCAGCTTAAGTCACGGTTGCCATGTTTGAATTTTGGTGCCTATTGCTGCTACAAAAAGTCCGATTTACTTACGCCGTCCTTAAGATTCAGAATTATATTGGAGAGCCGATTATTCTAAGCCTTTAATTGACAACTGAGAAAGCTGAAATCTCTTTCATACAAGCTTTTGCTTTAACTGAGAATAGATAACAGCGCGGAGAGGGCAATATGCCAATGTGTTAGCTTGAGAGAAAGGTTTTTAAGCTTTTTATTTTGACAAAAGCTCACAAGAGCGGGAGAATGCAGTTACCAAATTGCTGCTTAGCTGCTGCTGCCTTTTTTCTAGTATTAAAAGGTTACAACTTTTGGTTTCCCTTTCGATTCACAGCACCGTTGTGGAGGCCACAGATGTGATACTCAATATGCGTGTGGGCATCCACACGGGACGTGTTTTATGCGGTGTTCTTGGTCTACGTAAATGGCAATTTGATGTTTGGTCCAATGATGTTACCCTGGCCAATCATATGGAATCTGGCGGTGAGCCGGGACGTGTGCATGTGACACGCGCCACTCTTGACTCACTGTCCGGTGAGTACGAGGTGGAGGCGGGGCATGGTGATGAGCGTTCCTCCTACCTGCGTGATCATGGCGTGGACACATTCTTTATAGTACCACCGCCGCATAGGCGCAAGGTGAGTCTTATCCTCTGGCTGCTAAGTTAACATTTTGACTCATGATTTTCTCTTTCTTTCAGCCTCTAATGCTCAACACTCTGGGCGTACGCTCGGCCATCGGCAGTCGCCGCAAATTGTCATTTAGGAATGTATCCAATGTGGTTATGCAACTATTACACACCATCAAGTTCTCAGAGCCAGTGCCATTCTCCAACATAGCCACCGGTTCGTTCCCATCGGCGGCTAGTGCTTTGGGCGGAGGTTTGCCCAGAGGAAGCACCCCAGATGCGGCAGCGGCCAGCGCCGTGCAGGTGTCCTCCGAAAAGGGTTCACGCAAGGTAAGTTCAACTGAACAGCCTGGCCTGGGTGTAGCTTTCTTTCCTCCGTTTCCTCTGTTCCTGTTCTCTGTAGTCGTAGCTTCAGTACTCTGTGCATGTCCCGGGGTCGGGTTGGGTTTGGTTGGTGGAGGAGTGGGGTTTCGTTTTGGTTGTTGATTTTGTCCAGTTCTCTGATCAGTCGCCAGTCGCTTGCTGCGTGTAAACTGCGATTCCTTTTGATTTCTTTCGTTGATTTCTTTCTTTTCGTTTACTTTCAGGATGCGGTAAGTTTGTGCCTTACTTATGTATTAAGTATTGTTACCAGAGTCCCCCCCCCCACCCGAGTCCGATACGTTCCTCCCGTACATTATTTTGTGTTTTGTGGGCTCTATTTTTTATTTGTTACCGTATCCGTTTGACATACTTTCGTAGTACCAAAACTAGAGACCAAGTTTAGTGTGAAAAACGTTTCAATGTTGTGCGTAGTTTGATGATTGTAAAAAATTTTGTACAAAAATTTTGGAAAATTGAAATTATCGTCGTTCGTTAGTGTAGTAGTGTGTATACTAACCGGAGATGCTCATCGGCCATCAAGTACACACTTACACGCACTCACACACACACACACACAACACTGAAGGATTGGATGTACTGGTATATCAGTTTAACCTTAGAATTAAGCTCTCAGTATTCACTGCAAACAAATGTGCTCCTACAAAACAGTTTTAAGTAGTTTAAACCATTTTTAACAAAGATTTTTTGAGAGTCAAGCACACATATAGTCTCTTTTGAGCGATAAGAAAAAAGAAAAACTTCTGAAAGATAAATAAGCGTATCTTTCTAGAGATAAGAATATGTTTTTTCCAAACGTTAAGAGAAAGTTCTGAAAAATTACAAATTATATGAATTTTTTAAAAATTTATACTTAGACGATTGGACTGCCGTCTCAACCAGTTGCTAACGCACACGCTGGTTGCTACATGACTAAAATACTACTTATATTGAATTGCTTAAGAGTATTCACCAATTTATTTCTGGCATATTGCATATTGCACCACTTGTAGTTCTCCGTGGACACTCAATATAAAACGGGCAGCTGAAATTCGAGTCTGCTTATTGATGACACAAATGCAATACCTAATCTCTCGTCAAACTATGGCCAAAATCTCCCTTTGACGAGATAGATAAGCAATACGACAAAATGCTTGCAGGGAAGACACTGACAGGTTCGGCATCAACTTAAACGTCAATCTCTCATGCCCGACTATATCAAAAGGCGTGCTTTGACTAGCTTGCCATCGACAACATCCAATTCAGGGGTTTTACAAGGCTTTAGACCTGGGTTTGTCAAGAAGAGTGAGGTCAAAACTGAGATGGTATACGAAAATACGTTGCAAACCAGCTCTGACCGGCCCGCATCGACAGCTGGCAAACGAATGAAAGCAGATAGCGCGTTGTTTGCTTTCTTGGGCCAAGCTTCGACTTGTGTTTGTGTAAATAGCGAAATTGGTTTAGCACCTGGGGCCACTTGTGACCATTGCTGCTTTAGTTGCTTAACCTTCTCCTCATTTATTGGTCGTATAGTACAGGGAGGATCAAATGTAAGATGAATTCTCCTTGTTTTAAGGGCAGCATATTGTGAGATCAAAATTTGGAACAGAGTCCGCGGTGAAACGAAATAAGGAAAAAGTGATTGCGTGTGGAGTTGGGACACAAATTGTCCGCTAGTTTGAACTGAACTACCGAATGTATTCAGCAACTTCCAATTAGCAATTAGAGCAATAAGTTTGCTTCGAGTTCTAAGTAGCAAAAATTATGCGCTAGATGTGAGTAAGGAACAAGTTTTAGTCGAGTTTGAGATCCAATTAAAAACTGCGAGAAAAAGAATAGCCATAGAAAGAGCGCGTTTACAGTTACAACGGCCTACGAATAGAGCGTGAGAATACGATCAGCTGTGTAGGTCTTAAGCTACTTTTGTGAGGGGCATCAGTTTGAAGACAGTGAATACTGAGACTAGAAATTATATGACTCTCTCTCTCTGACACTCACACACACACATACTCACACACTGGTAGGTTTTCAATTTGTTTAAGTTTACCCTTGATTTTGTTGTTTCACCTTTTAGTCTATCCTATCCCTCTACTACCTTCCCCCTCTCTCTCTCTCTCTCTCTCTTTATCTCTCTGTCTATCCCTACTGTACTTATGGTTCTTTAATTGTATTCTTGCTCTATATCTTTATTTGTAAATCTATCTTAAGCCTAAACAATATATCTATTTACATACTGACATATAAATATATATATATATATGAATACTGTGTATACTTTCTTGATCTAGGTAATACGTCTACAAAAGATCTTGCATGCTACCCCGCCACCGCACGGCATTGGCTATGGCGGGGCCGGCAGTGTTCAAGTGACCGTAGGCACAAATCCCAATGCAACAGCGAGTACGATTAGTCGCATACATAGGCACAATCACAAGAACAATAAAGTGAGCAGAGCCCAGAAAAAAAAAAAACAAAAACAATTAAACTTTTCGTTAATTTTCGTTCCACATTCAAAAAACAAAACAATCAACAGTTTCTTTCAGTCGTTCGTTCGTTCGTACGTTCGTTCAGTTTCGTTATTGTGTCGTTCGTTCGTTCGTTCATTCTTCGTTCTGTTCTATGTCGCTGCTACTAAGTATGTACTCTGTACCTCATCTGTATGTTTTGCTTTCGTTCAGTTTTGAGTTTTCATTATGTTTGCGGGGGGCTTTGCGGTGCATGTTTCAAAACTCATTTTACTCACTGACTCACACACCAACACACACTTACATAGCTCTGCTCTCAATTGCATGCCTTAGCTCTCGCTCTCTCCCCCCATACGTTCGTACATAAGTAGAAACTCTCTCTTTCTAACTCTTTCGTCGATTTAGCAAAGGTGTAAGCGCGCCCGCGAGCGAGTCCTGCCAACTGCATAATGCCAAAAACTAACCCCACGCATTTGGTCTTCCCCTTCTTTCTCTCTCTCTCTCTCTCCTGACACAGTCACAATCCAAGGTGGCCGACAAGTTTAAGCGACCGTTTCGTAAACGTCACTCGGATGTGCATCATCAGCCCACAAATCGTGTGAATCGCTTCCTTTCACAGGCCATCAATGCTCGTTCCGTCGACTGTGACAAATCGGAGCATGTGGATCGTATAACCCTGCGATTTCGTCAAAGCGACATGGAGCGTGAATACCATAAGGATTTCGATTTGGGTTTCACCACCGCCATGGGCTGCTCCCTGCTGCTATTGATACTGGGTGCCGCCCTACAAGCGACTGCGCTGCCACCTACACTCATCCTATTGCTACTCTTTCTCACCGCCTTCATTTGGGTGAGTGCCATATTGATGCTATTGCTGGCCGTGCGTTTGAAATGGATAATTTGGGATATCTCGGAGAGTTTTACACTGCGCATGGCCATCACCATATTTACGATTATACTCATCTACTCCGTGGGACAGGTGAATGTGGTAAGTGAAAGCGAAAAACGCAACGATTATGTGCTATAATACAGAAAGTACTGAAATGATGGATTAGTTTAAGTTTAGTAAGTTGGGCTTATAGAAGAAAAGTCACATTAAAACCGCTTTGAAATGGAGAAAAGTTATCACCTTAAAAACCTTAGACAGATTCATGGATCGTGCTTTGTTCAGATGCTTAAAACTTGAATACAACTGAACCAAGTTGCGTACGTGTTGTAGAAAATAAGAAAAAATTCTCAACTGGTGGTGCTGTAGATGATCATTTCATCTTGTTAGTACAATTTAATTACAGTTCAACACGTGGTGCAGTAGGCGGTCATTTCATTTGACAGCTTAGCATATATAAAAACGTGGTAGGGCAGATTTTCTTTACTCTGGCAACGGTGTTGGGCAGCACTTCACAGGTACAGAGTATGCTATAGTCGGGCTTGACCGACTTTCTTTCTTGTTTTACTCTAGTATACTATACTTTAAGGGGGTCTTCTCATTCAAAACCCGTTTTTTGGACCCTTTTTAAAAAAATTCTTATTTGAAAACGCAAAGAATAATTGAAAACTTTTTTTATTTATTGTATTACAAAAGGTTCAAAGTAAATAAAAAAAATTTTTTTTGCCTCGATACGAGGGCTGTTCAAAAAGTAATGAGACTTCAAAGTTGGTGGTGAAAAAAAAAGGTGTCGTCACGGCGGCCACGATTCCGGGTCTCCGGAGCGTCCGAAATAAAAAAAAAACGGGGTTATAATCAGTATAGATGTAATTCTCGGCTGAACCTCAAACTTAATTTTGTGATTTTTTTTGACAAAATGGCGGCCATTCAAAAAAAAAATTTCAATTTCGGGCTTTTTTTTGTAGTTTAGTGTAAAAAAAAATAGTAAAAATTTTTTAAAATTATGGTCGAGGTTCAGCCGAGAATGGTGACAATTCTGCGTCGATTCCACTTTGTTTCATGAAAATCGGTTCAGTTGAACTGGAGATATCATGGCCGCCAGTTCGAAAAACGTGGTTTCGAGATAAACGCGTTTAAAGTTTGAAGTAATTTTTTGGAAAAAAAAAATCAAAAATGTTTAAATGCAGTTTTAAAAGAGCTGACAATTCTCCGTCGAATTCACTTTGTTTCATCAAAATCGGTCCGGTAGAACCGGAGAAAACTTAACGCATAGGTCAAAATACGAGGGTTTAAAAAAGTTGCTCAATGAGAAGACCCCCTTAAGTTTGCAGTTGCTTGGGAATTTAGGTCACATTGGGTCACTAAAAGGACTATATCTCCTAAACTAATTCGAGTTTTCGAAAATCCTTTTGGGGGGATATTTTTGAATATCCAAGCTATAAATAAATGCAAAAAAAAAAGTCAAAAAAAAGTTGCTCAATTAAATATTAATGAATCTTCCCTTTTTACTTAACTAAGTTGAAAACTCAATTTTCCTGAAACGGTGTACTATTAACTATGCCTTGCAAGAACAGTTTCATGTCCTCTCTGCTTGATTACAACAAACTACCGAATAACCTACAAAGAACATTCTCTTCCTGCTATTACACCTCTATTTTAGCTTATTTAGCCCGTAGTTATTTTTAGTTTATACTTTTTCTTCCGGTTTTGTTGTCGCACGTTGCCGACTGCGCCTCTCGGTCAGTTTGGGCGGGAGATGGGCTGCTATTTTGCCTGGGTTTCGCGCGTAACAAGCTTTGGCTTGGTGTCGCCTGGGCCACTTGAACGTACTACCCCGCCCCCCCCCAACCCACAAAAAAAAAAAAAAAATTTTTTTTAAAAATTTTTTTTTCCTTTTATTGTTTTGTTTATTGGGTTTTTTTTTCCCTCCAAAAAAAAACCAATTTTTATTGTTTTTAATAAAAGATTCCCCCCCGTGTTAAAGACCAATAAAGAAATAAGCTTACCTTCCGAAAAAAAACCACAAACAATCAGTCACTCAGGTGGAATTCTGTCAATTTACAACTCTATTTTAATCGGTAAGAATTCCTGCCACAAATCGTCAAAGATGTTGGAATATATATTATAAATCTCACGATCCGAAGTTATTACAAAATTTTCAAACTCATCGCAGAAATCCATATGGTTCAAATTCTCCGATCCCGTTATGACAACTCCCTTGCGTTGCCACAGGCGACATAGTGCACGTCCCTGTTCGGCATCCAGCTGAAGTATGCGTTTCTCTCCATCAATTATGGCGAATTTGTGATGCATCATCACTTCCGGTGGAGACACACGCACAGACACCGCACCCATAGTTAGGAGACGAAGGATCAAAAAACTGCGAGCTTGCAGCGTCTGCGAGTCGATAACAATGCGCACCTTGACTCCACGTTCCCAGGCGGCCACAATAGCATAGTACGTCTTGCTGTACGAGAAGGCCGATTGAGCCAGGTCGATACTAAATTTGGCTTGGTCTATGTACCAAAGCACACGTTTGATGCGACAATCTTTGCAGAATCTTTTCCAACAACGTGGCTCAGCATGAGAGCCCAGAGTTTGGATTGGCTGCTCATTAAAAAAAACCACATCTGATTGATACGGTTCGTTGTAGATTCTCAACCAAAGCACATACAGCTTATAGCCGCAAAAATAAATGAAGGATTTCAAGTGGTCCTCCCAAATGTGGCAGAAACTGGATAAAAGAAATGCAGCCAAAGATTAGACAGAGCGATATAAAGTGTAAAATTATAAACTTACAGCCATTTCTGGTAGCCAAAAACATTTTTCACAAATTTAATCATTTTTACAGCAACTGACTGACACAGGCTACAGACGCAAGGTAAATGAAAGAATGATGCTCTGCTGTAGTTAGCGACGAATCGGAACTGTGGAAGTGGAACAGCCATTTCATTTGACTGTACATATGTACTTATCGATAAACGGAGCTCTTTGAACAAATACCAAAAAATTAATAAATACAAAAAATCCTCAGCAATCAAGTCAAATCCTGAACTATTCAATGAATATTATTAAGTTTAAAAAATTAAAAAAATTATATGCAAGTCACAGCAATAAACATTTGTCTACAGAAACTCTACTCATAAGAGAAAAGAAACGATAATTCACAATGAATCAACTTTTGTATGCAGACCAGTTTAACTGGGCAAACTTTGGCCCTGCCAAAGAAAGAAACATAGCTATAGGAAAATCTATGCAAAATCTTAGATCTCTAGGTTAAGAGGTTCGGGCTATTGGAATGATTATTTGTGAAACAGTCTGGCCTAGAGATATATATACTTATATATATATTTCGAACGTTTCATTTCCAAATTGGTGCCTGCTCGCACAAGACAGAGGCGAGTGGCGAGCATTAATTGCAGCGGCCGAGACTGTCAAACGGGTGTAATTGAGCAAGCGTCGAGCGGCCATTCGAATGTTCCCATTGCTCAAAGTCCGATGTTAGTAAACAAAATCTGAATCAAAGTTTGCGCACGCATACTGGCATACGACCTTTCAAGTGTTCGAAGTGCCCAAAGTCGTTTGCCGTAAAGGGCTCTCTAAAGAATCCCCTGCGCACGCACACTGGCGAGCAACCTTACAAGTGTACAGAGTGCTGTAATTTTTTTTTGCCATAAGTAGCACTCTAAGCAAACACCTGAACACTCATACCGGTGAGCAACCTTTCACATGTTCCCATTGCTCGAAGTCCTTTGTCAGTAGGAAAAATCTGGATCAACATCTTCGCACGCACACTGGCGTACGACCTTAAAAATGTCCAGTTTGCCCAATGTCTTTTGCCGCAAAGTACACTTTACTTATTGCGACCTTACAAGTGCACAAAGTGCTCCAAGTCTTTTGGCACAAGAAGCACAAGGTCCCACCAACTTACTCATACTGAAGATAAGCCCTTTAAATGTGCCCACTGCTCGAAATCCTTTAAACGATCAAACACTCTGAAGATGCACCTTTACACTCATAATGGAGGAAGACCTAACAAATCGATCGAATGTTCCCACAACCAAAAAAAAAACGCATTCAATGGTCACCTTCGCACACATTCTCGTGATCGACCTTTCAAGTGCTCTGAGACCTTTTCCAGTGCAGCCGATCTGAACAGACACTTTATTAAAGCACCCACACGCATACGTAGAGTGCGGACACTGGAAAATATCGCAGCTGTATCCGTCAGTATAAATTATCGATTGCAAATTTTCAGCTTCAACTGAGAGACTAGTTTGTGTAGAAACAGACAGACGGGCAGACAAAGCTCAATCGACTCAGCTCGTCGCCCTGTTCAAGAATATATATAGTTTATGTGTACGGAAATGAATAAGACTCTGCGTTGCAATCTTCTGGGCCAAATTATAATACACTTTGCAAGTGTATAAAAAAACCCTCCAAAAAGTAGATAGTAGGCGGGGCGGATGCTCCAGTTACACTGCAGCGGGAGGAATGTAGAGGTGCAGGTACCCTTAATCAACTTTTGGTGACTTTCAACTTCAATAAGAGTAAGTTCGTACATACATCTAAGCTTATCGTTATCGAACTTAACAACTAAACTTAAGTTAGCTGGCAAGGATTTAGGAACGAAGGAAAGGAACACAAACAAATATTGCTATTTAAAATTTAGTTTTTATTTTTATAGACAACTTATAAAAGTGAAAACCACAACCGGTTGAACAAAAAATGTGAATTTGATTTGGTTGTCGCATTGCGAAACTAAAGCTATTTATAAAAGTAATTTTTTTTTTATTTATAATTATTTTCAAAAGAATGAAAGACTGCAAAAAGTATCTAAATACTCTAATCAATGGAACAAAAATATTTTTAAGCCATTACTCTGACACCTTTATTGAAAAAAAAACGCATTTACTTTTGAATTCATCGGCATCAAGTAATGTAAACTCAAATCGAGTAATGTTTTCGAATTGTGAAAACCGGAACAGGTAACCAAATCGAATTTGAGCAAATTTAATGTAAGTGATTACCGGAACAGGCCTGATAGATTAGGTCGCTCACGTCTATGCACTATTTATATCTGGACTGGCCTTTACAAGGGAATAATGCAAGAATGCAAAGCCCTCAAAACTAAGGCGGGAAGAATATTTCTCACACGAGTTCGGTAAGGCCACACAACAAAGGTTTCTAACTGTTTCTGTGCTGCTTTGGCATCGCAGGCATAAAGAGACGGCTTTTGGAATGTCAGAAGACAGGCCAAGATCGCTGATGATAGAGGGTGGTTCCTCATGAAACAGATGTACGATCTAACAGCCTCATTTGTGGTGTTGTGTGTCTCTGTCCGAAAGTCTAAGTACTCCAAACCATGATCAAACCGAGAAGCCATGTAAATGGGGAATGGAGGCAATGAACTGGATAAGTCTGAAATTATGGTTTTCAGGAAAAGGAGGCAGACTATCGGCGTCGTGAAAGATGGAACTACAGGAGAGGAAGTAGTGAAAATTTCATCTTAATTTAGGAGTCACCACGGAGTACCGACGTGTCATTTTACAGCATGAAAGGAGTGTTGAGGCTAAAGTGTATTTGCTTGACCTGGAATAACTTCCTCCGGAAAAAGCCAAAATGCAAAATGGAAACTATTTAATGGTACCGTAAAATCAAGGATATGGAGCAGAGAATCTGGGGAGGAGGACACTTAAGAAGTCGATCGGACCTTCTTAAAAGTACTATATTTGCCAGCTACCAGATGCTTATGAGACAGGTTTGGAGAATGCCCACCTGCATGCGCTTGACCTGCAACTTTATGGGAAAACGATGCACTTGTGTAATGAGAATCCCCTGCCATAAATACCAGCATGCTATCGGAAAGAATATCTTCTGGGCAAGTGTCTGGATGAATTGTGCAACCCCTCTTCATATAGACTGGAGTTTTTCGAGATCAGCACAGGAATGGAATTCTTTGGATAACATTTCTGAGGCCCTCAAAGCAACACCTTGCAGTACAACCATCAGCGACAGATCACATGCGCCACCCGAATTTACAAACACTTGGACAACTCAGTAGCCTACAAGCTCCAATCTCTGCAAATCACCACAGTTTCCTGGGATGCGCGTCGAACACTTTAACACCTACAACCGTCAGAAAAGGTAGCCTGACTGTGCAACAGTGATGGCTGGATGGGCTTGAATTTCCTAGGAAGATCGGCCCAATTTTAAAGGAAAGAATTGCTCCACTAAGACAACGCCCGTGCCACAAGAAAAATTAATACTTCAATTTAAAATTCATTGAGAACGATGGCAAAATTTTAGGAATTGGTCTTCGAATTGCTTCCCCACCAACAACCGATTAACAATCTAGATCTGGCACCGGGCAGCCAGGTGTTGGTCTGTGTTCTCAGACGTCAGGAGGATGCTTGCAGGGAAAATTTGGCTTCAATGAAGAGGTTATCGTCGATATCTGAGGTCTTAATTTTGAGGCAAAAAACCGAAGGAGTACTACACAAAATCGGTATGGCCACACAACTGAAGGTCTTCTAACTGTTGCTATCGCTCTTGAGTTTTGGGCACATGCTGCTTTGGCATAATAAAAGACGAATGTCACAAGACATGTCAAGATTTACTGTGTTAGAGCGGGACCTCATCAGATAAACCGTTAAAACCTCGAGCCGTGGTAAATTGCATGTTTTCTGCAGATTCTCTACAAACTTTTAATAGCCAAATACAGTCCGAAGTAGGTTTAAATTTTGATTCAGGAAAACAGAGTAGAGTATTTGGATGTTCGCCAAGCCTTCGACAAAGTCTGGCATGAGGGATTTTTCAATAAGTATATGACTATCCTTCTGAAGAGGTTTTAGGTCTATTTCTTGACTTACAGAGCTTGTTACGTAAGATTCCCACAGTTCTGATAGCCAAGGTTCATTTACTGGCACCTGTATAGTTACATACCTAGGCGTTATACTTCACAGGAGGCTTACCTGGGGCTCACGTTAATCGGACTCAAAGGAGCTAAGGTTGTGCTAAAGATTAGCTAAGGTTGAGCTAAGGTTAAGCTAAGGTGGAGCAATGATTGAGTTAAGGTTAAGTTAAGGTTGAGTTAAGGTTGAGCTAAGATTGAGCTCAGGTTAAGCTAAAGTCAATTGATTTGTTGGAGGGCAGAGATTCACAAGGGATAAAACTTTAGTTTGCTTTAAGGTGTGATAATATCCAGAATATCCGGCTCGAAGGACCAATGTTCTTGGTCTTTGGCACCACTTTACGCAGTGCTCGTGGCGTCACATTTAAAAGTTTTCAGTTATTTACAATCTAAAC
The DNA here is from genome assembly GCA_018904265.1 of Lordiphosa collinella. NCBI lineage: Eukaryota > Metazoa > Arthropoda > Insecta > Diptera > Drosophilidae > Lordiphosa > Lordiphosa collinella. Next base: position 258,838 of record JAEIFV010000289.1, on the reverse strand, counting down.
TCATGAAATATAAATTTTCTTACTTGTTTTTCTTTTTCCAGTTCACCTGTGTGCCAGATCATGGCATCTGTACGCCACATAATGCCACCTATATAGTGCTGAATCGTGAAACGGATGAAACACATCGGAAATGTTCATTACCGCAATATGTTTCATTATCGGCAGCATTTGCCTTTCTCTCCGTTTCCGTGTTTCTCAGGTGAGTTAAAAGAAAAACACATCTTACAAACACTCAACTAATTTTCTGCTTCCCCTGATTAGATTGCCCATCATATTCAAATCCCTGCTGGTACTGGGTATGGGTACCATCTATGGCCTATATATAGAGCTGTCGCATCAAAACATATTCGAATGCTATGACACCAGCGTCAAGTAGGTCGCCGCCGGCTTGCTTTTTGTAAATCCATAATCCATAATATATCGATTGCAGAGCCTCCATTCCGCTTCATTTGATCTCATTGGCGCACATTGTCATCTTTATGATAGCCATTTTGGTGCATGGTCGTCTGGTTGAGGGGACGGCACGTCTGGATTTTCTGTGGCAGTTGCAGGCATCGCAGGAGAAGAAGGAAATGGATGTGTTGCAGGAGTCGAATAAGCGCATTCTGCATAATTTGCTGCCCGCTCATGTGGCTGCACATTTTCTTGATGCGCAATTCCGTAACAATATGGTGGGTACTGGGTCAGCAGTAAGGAAAACCACATTAACCACTCTCTCTCTCTCTTGTGTGTGTCTTTTAGGAGCTGTACCATCAGAGCTATGCCAAGGTGGGCGTCATCTTTGCCAGTGTGCCCAACTTTAATGAGTTCTATACGGAAATGGATGGCTCTGATCAGGGACTGGAATGCTTGCGTTTGTTGAACGAGATAATAGCAGACTTTGATGAACTGCTTAAGGAGGATCGCTTTCGTGGCATAGACAAGATCAAGACCGTGGGTAGCACCTATATGGCGGTGGTGGGTTTGATACCCGAGTATAAGATACAGCCCCAAGATCCGAATTCGGTGCGAAGACATATGACCGCCTTGATAGAGTATGTCAAGGCCATGCGTTTGTCCTTGCAGGAGATTAATAGCCATTCGTATAATAACTTTATGCTAAGAGTGGGTGAGTTTAAGGGTGGAATCTTTTGTTTTGAGGGATAATGACTGGGTTTTGCTTTCAAGGCATCAATATTGGACCCGTGGTGGCTGGTGTCATAGGAGCACGCAAGCCTCAGTATGATATCTGGGGTAATACGGTGAATGTGGCCAGTCGTATGGACTCTACGGGTGTACCCGGTTACTCTCAGGTTACCCAGGAGGTGGTGGACAGTTTGGTGGGCTCACACTTTGAATTTCGGTAAGGAAAACGCTTTTGTGAAGTATAAAGACATTAAACTACTTCCCATCTGTTTTCAGCTGTCGTGGCACCATCAAGGTGAAGGGCAAAGGTGACATGGTCACCTATTTCCTCTGCGACAATGGCAACCAATCTCTAAATGGTGAAGTACGGAATACCATGTCGCTACCCCAGGGTCTACATAATCCCGACTATTATATGAAGGCCTCACAATTTCCCGATAATCGTGTCAATACGGACACGTACAATAAAAAGGAGAATGGACACTTGTACAGTGAGGAGCATCAGTTGTTGTTGCAACAACAACAGCAACAACAAGCCCTGCCACAGGCACTACCAGCACAGCAACCCCAGCAGCAGACACAGCAGCCGCATCATCTGCATCAGATACAACAGCTGCGTTTGAATAGCAAACTGCAAAAGCAGCCCAATTTCATGGCCAATGGGGGTTTGCCCAACATACGAGAGAATGGCCACAATGGCCATGACCATCAGCAGGCAGCACACTATCCACACCAACAGATCCTATTCCAGCACCAGCTCCAGCTCCAGCACCAGCCCCATCCTACGGTAATGTTGCGCGAATTCAATATCATTGAGAATCCCAATAACGGTGGCCGGCATCATCTGTCACAGCAGCAGCTAATGGAGCAGTTGCCACCAGGCGGTGGTGGTGATTGCTACATGATGCCGCCGCGTCGTGATCAGCAGCAGCAGCAGCTACAAATGCGCAGCTATGCCCCGCCACCGCCGGCTTTGTCCTATAACCACCACCACCACCAACAGCATCATCCACTGCATCATCTTCATTCGAATCCATCATCCATTAGCCTGGGCTATGGCCATTGTCGTGAGAGCGAGCCGCTATTGCATGCCAGCAGCATCGCGCCGGTAGCCAAGGTGAGTGACGATGACGAAGATGTTGTTGACCTTATGCTATGGAGCAAGGAGATACTCCTCTGAAATCATTTCCACACCCACTCCCCATCCTTAAACCCCATTCCAGTCACCACCAAAAAGCACTAAGCCTGCCTCACCTACGTCAACTCTGCCTATCCATTTAACTCCAAATGCTGCCATTAAGATACAGACAGGGGCATATAAATAGCACAAGGAAAATTTGAGAAAGAAAGTGATTACTCACAGCTGTTTCCTTTGGTTTTAATCTGACGCGTAAGCCTCATGAGTCCACGAGATTCCTGACATCTTAATTCTTTGCCTTTATTGGATGACTTCTGGAAATTACGTACAACCACAAACTGCTCGGGCGCCACTGTAAAAATCTCTTTTTGAATAATGCCTCAATCGAGTCTTTACTTTATGTCTATTCCGCTGATAGCTAGTTCTAGGCTTTAGCTTTAAATTATTGGATATTAATGAATAATATCCAGAGGCTTACTGGCCTTGAGGAGCCTCGATGTGATGGGTTGCGTACGTCCTGTGTTAGGGATGATTTAGATTTAGATTTATTTGACAAAAATTCCTGGTGCTACAAGTATATACTTAAAAATTATTGCACCAGTCACAAAACAAGACGTTTGATTTTTAATTGACTTATCCTACTTAATTCTATGAATTTAATAAAATAGTAAAATAGTACGTTTCATTTAAAAATCTAGTTTTTTAGGTGTATATTCAGTTTTTCCCTAAATTGCGTTGCGCTACAGACATTCTTAATGTTTGCTGGTAGTTGGTTCCACAACCTAACAGTATTGACAAAGAATTGTTTCTCCGAACTGGCAAGTTTATGGCGTACTGCTATTAGGTTCAAAGTTCTTGTTGATGTGGCAAAACTTAACTTGTCATACAAATATGATGGTTCTCTAGTATATATTACCTTATGCAGAAAAATAAGAGATCTGTATACTATAAATGATTTAAAGTCAACACCGTATATTTCCCTAGCAAGCTGTGTAATATGGTCAGTTCGTCTTTTATTAAATACATATCTAGCTATATTGTTAAATGTTACGTTAAGTCTTCTTTGGGAGGCAGCATCACAATTTCCGAATATTTCAATCCCATAGCAAAGTGTGGGTATCAAGTATGTCTTTGCGATCAAAAGTCTGAGGTTTATCGGCAAATAATTCTTAGTCAAAGAAAGCTGTCTAAGTACTCCATATGTTTTACCAGTTGCTCTAGTCACGTGGTTATTCCAAGATAATGTATTATTAAATGTAATACCTAGGTTTACAGTCTGTGTTTCATATTTAATAGACTTGTTCTCAATTCTTAGTGTTGGAAGGTCTGTTGTAGTCAAGGCTTTCTTGTATATTACAATACACTTACACTTTACAGGGTTGAGTGACAATCCGTTACATTTAGCCCAATCATTAACACTTAACAAATCTCTATTACAAACATCCACACACTCATTTATTTTATTCAGAGGACGACTTACATACATTTGAACATCATCGGCATACATGTGGACATTACAATTAGACAACATATCTGGAAGGTCATTTACATACAAAGAAAACAGAAGTGGGCCAAGGACTGAGCCTTGGGGGTACACCACGAGTTAGACGCAAAGTAGACGATATTTCAGACTCAGTTGCCACTGCCTGACTTCTATCCGATAAGTAAGAGCTTATAAGTTTAATGGCAGTATCCGTAAAATTAAAGAATTTATCAAGCTTTGTTACTAGGATTTCATGATTGACGGTGTCAAACGCTTTGCTGAAATCAAGAAGTGTTAAAAAAGTCACATCTCCATTGTCCATTTGCCTTCTTATATCCTCCGTAATACTAACTATTGCCGTGGTGCAGCTTCTATGTCTCCTATATCCCGACTGCTTATTACTAAGCAATAAATTATTTGTCAGAAACATACTTATTTGTTGAGCCATTAATTGTTCAAAAACTTTGGATAAAAACGGTAGGATTGAAATCGGTCTGTATTCATTGTTTCCTTTCGGAATGGGTATAATTTTAGCCACTTTCCATAAATCCGGAAAAGTCGATGTCATAAATGACGTGTTGCAGATGTGAGTAATAAGAGGCAATATTTGAGGAAGGATAATTTTCAGAAATTTTGGATTCAATCTATCTAGGCCCTCTGCATTTGACTTAATTCTAAGAACAGACTCAAGAACATCACACTGACTCACACACATAAAGCTAAAACTACTATCACAGTTATTACTAGGCATCAATTCAAGATATGGATTAGATGTAACTCAGGTACCCAGATTGCACAAATTTACAGTTTAGATCATTGATTTCAGCGTCAATTCTAGTACTACTTTTTTGCTTTCCAATTCCAAGATTTCTAATTTCAACATATTTCTGTCTAGTAGTTATTGCACTTTCAAATTTGGAGGAGTAATAGGAGCTCTTAGCAGTCCTTATCAGTTGATAAACTTGTTTCCTTAAAATTTTGAAATGTTGATAATGTTGAGAAGTCCTATATATTTTCCATTTCTTGTATGCTGTATCTCTCAAGGAGATTTGCTTTGCAATATTATCATTAAACCACGGCTTTTGACTTGGTCTCAATACTTTCTTTTTAATGGGTATAAATGCTTCGAATAAATTTTCAATAAACAGTTGAAGTGTTTCCAGCTGAGAATTCACATCGCTTGATCTGTATATTTCCTCCCAGCTATATTTCATAAATTCATCTTGGAGTAGCCTAATGTCAATATTTTTAAAGTCTCTATACCATATGGTTTCGTCACTCTTATAAGGCCTAAAATCATACGTCAAGAAAATTAAGTCAAGATGATTTGGAGTTCCTAGGGGCCTTGTACCTCGTGCACTGAGGTCGGTTGTGCGGGGCGTTTCTAGGGACAATTCTAATATTATTAGATTAGTTTGGTGAACAGACGACAGGCTCACTCTGAGACCACGTTACTGCGATGTTGACGGACTTACCTCTGCACAAGTCGAGCTCTGAACGAAAAGTGATCTTTCAAGGGGGCAAGGCTGTCTTAGGACCTAGACTATCAGAGGTCACCCACATCATTAGGATAGGGAAGCAAACTCTAGCTCTAGAAACACCCAGTAAAGCCGGCATCATCCTTTCTCAACCTGGACTGGGAATTGTTCTCTACATCTCACCAATTAGTTACCCCTGCTTCAAATGTAGTTAGCAAGCCAGCGTTTTAGAGTATTGGGAAGCGCTGTGTTCTCTACGTCTTATGGTACATGGAGTAACTTAACATTTCGAAAACTTTCGGCAGGTCTAAGTTCTTTGTAATGTACTGGCGCTACTGCCCTTACGGAATCCATGCTGATAGCTTGCGAGAGGAAGAGTTTGCTCTAGAACTGTAACAGCAGAAGCCTCTAGAAAGTTACTAACTGGGAAGACTCGCCAGTTTTTCTTGCAGTGTGTGGGATCTCATTGTGATAGTTAGCTGATCTTCTTACTGGTACTCCATGGAGTAGTTTGAGACAAATTGACAAATTCTAAAATATATTTCTAACCATTTTGTGCTATTTGTATGCCCATTGTTGTATGTAAAACTCTGAACTTGAACTTTAATTTGTGTGTCTAACTCTCTCTCTGTGTCCACTCGTTGCATGCTCGCGCGCACATTTCACGACTAACCCAACAACCAACCAAAAAAAAAAACCAACCATCAACCCAGATCATGCCCATGCAGCATGCACCAAAGTACGAGCCACCACGTTACACCTGTCCCAACTCCATGTTGTCACTGCAGCAGCAGCAACAGCAGCAGCAATTCCAACAGCAGCACTCCTCGCTGGAGCACTCTACGCAGCGTCAGTATGCCATGTATTCACAGCAGCCGCCTTTACCGCAGCTGCCACCCAAACCATTGCCGCCTGCCGTCAGAACCTACATGAAGCCTTTGCCCAAACTACCAGCCGAGCTGGAAGAGAGCCGCGAAATGTCCTCCACAGATGATCTAAGCTCACGACCGCATTCACCCTCCATGAGCAGTTCCGATGAGAGCTACTCCAAGACCACCGAAGGTGAGGGTGACTGCGATGAGGACTCACCGCGTATCAATGGGGCACACCATTCGCGCAATGGCTATCAATTGCCTCCCGCTGGACGTGTAAATCCTCTACAGTGGCTCTATCCCTGCGACATACAAGTGGATCCCACCTCACCCGTTGTGGAAATGACCCAATTGCAGCATCTCGAGCTAAGCTCAACCACAGAGAGTCAGGGAGGTGGTCAGCACACCTCCAGCAACACGACCAGCAATACCCAGCACAAGGGAGACAGTTGCAACAGCTTTGACTACCAGAAAACCACTGCGGCCGCATCGGGTTCAGGAGCGCCAGCTTCAAACACCAAATCGCCCTTTGAGAGGGAACTGCAAAGACTGCTCAATGAATCCTCGCGTGCACGCTGCCTGGCTACCACCACAACCACCGCCACCACCACCACCTCGGAGCATACGACCAGCAATAGCAGCAGTCGACACAATGTGGAGGCCAATGCAACCAATGGCCTGGGTGTGGGCAACGGTGGCAGCAACAGCGGCGGCGGCGGTGGCAGTAATGGAAATCTCAGCGGTGGCAGCAATTCGAATAGTGGCAATAATAACCACAATCACAAGGATCAGGAGCATGAGTTATTGGTAATCGGTGGTAAGCTGCCTGTCAGCAATAGCTTCATGATATCCAAACATCCGGTAGGCCTGGAGGCCATCAAGGAGATAACGCGCAACAAGAATCCCTCAGAGTCAAGTCAAATGTAAGTAGGATGTAGGACACATTGTGATAGCGCTCCTTCCTTTGGACAGGAGTATCCTTGAACTACACTACACAGTTTCCCTGAACCTTAAGCACACAGATTTCAATCCTTTCTTCTAAGGAACTTTGTAGATGGTAATGCTTGCCATCGTCTTCTCTTGGCAAAGTTCCTTTAAATGCCAAGCGATCGCATGCCCTTAGACCTTTCAAACTTTGGCCATAAAAATAGTAACCCTAGCTTAAACCCTTTCAAAATAGAACTTGTATTCTTAAGCAGAATATACAAGCTTCCTGCTAAGGTCTTTCCAAGCTTACACTCGACAGGAAGCTTGAGTAGAACCGTTAAGCGAGTCAAGAAAGCCATCCTAAAATGGGGGAAGGCTCCAAGCGTAGTACGATACTGAAGTACCCTTACCTAAAGTATCTGGCAGGGTATCCAACCGAACATATTTTCAGTGTCCGTCGGGCTGTATTTCTGGGGCCTTAGGTTGCTTGTCCAGAGGTGGGCACGAAATTTGAGTTTGTTAGCAGCCCAACAACTCTAGCTAAGTTCGAGTCTAGACGCCAGACACACACAGCATGTAATTGTTTTTGCAGTCATCTCTGCTGCCCACAATGCTGATTCCGTGCCCCGATAAGCAATATATATATATTTGTGGTTTGGGGAAGTAGTTCGCCGCGACAAGTCCTCATCCATTGTGCCCCCCTACTAAGCTTACAACTTGCCTAGCAGCCCTATTTCCTGCACGAATGTCAGGACTTTCGTAGGTTCTAGGTTACTTGTCTTGTTGGGGAGTAAGCTGTGTTCCCCAAATTTGTTGAATCTGCGCCTCGCTAGAGCATCGCAGTGTGCTAATATATGTTCAGAGGACTCCTCCTTTTCTTCACAGTCCAACTTGTACAGGTGATCCTGTAGGGGCTTGAGGGGTGCCTTTTTAAGCAGCGTATTGCATATACTGTTGTCCACCAGCTTTTCTATCGTTTTCAATAAAAACGATGTCAAGCTGCTGGGTCTGAAAGACTTGGGGTTAGTTAACCTTCTTCCCTGCCTTGGGGATGAAGACTGTCGTTGCTCTGCGCCATGCATGTGGGATTTACCCAGTTGGCAGACTGCTTGTCATGATTTATCTAAGGATTGGTAGGTGTGTGGCCTTTCCTTCCTGCAGAAATACTAGATAAATGTTATAAGTACTTGGACCTAGAGCCACAGATACCTAGACGATTGGTCGTCTAGGCCTGAATGTCCTCTAGGAGGCAGGGAGTCCTCAAAACTTTTGCCCCCGTTGGGAGGTGGCCTTTGTTCTCCGTAGGAAATGGGCCGAGTTCTCGTTGGGGGGAGGGGATGGTCCCTCTTCGTTCCCGTATTCTTCCTTACTGTAGGGGCTCGGTAAGGTGGGGCTTTGCGCAAGGGTCCGCGTTGTTCGTATCTTACAAGGGTTCGACGCTCCCTGTCCATCTGCCAGTCTTCGAACTGTATTGCGAAAGCGGTTGCTGGGATATCCTGTTGTACTGTACTCTGTTGTATTTACTTGCTTGTCTTCATATTTTGAAGGCCCGTTTCTTAGGGCTTACAGAAGGTCGACCATCACCGGTGGCAAGCTATTTAGAACAGGCGGTCGAGATTGGTCTTTTTGTTACCCCGGCCTCCAGCCAGGCTGACTCTCGGCACGGTCCGAGTGACACCTTAATCCGGCCTGTGGAGAGATGTAAGAGATGGCAACACAAGCGCCTAGTCTGTGCACTGCGGCGTATCACCCGCTGGTTGTCCGGGACTGCTTATTTGCTGGGTATACCCGCTTATGCGCAGCTAACCTCTCCGAGGAGGCCGTTAGCTATTCGCAACCTGCGACCCGTCCGAAGGCCCAACAGCTAGGCCCTCTAATAACCATCTTACAAGTTTGTCGGACTTAGATTTGTTGATTTAACTCGTTTCGAAGCGAGGCAAATGCACTTATCGTTCTGTCTCCTTGTGCGCAACGGCGCTAAAAAGCGAGTATATCTTTAAAGCGACTGCGTGGCGCCAGTTGCCGTAAAATAACTTTCGAAGCAAGGGCTATCCTTACATGTGGTTTATTCCCACAGACTCTGTGTGACCTTATGCAGACAGCACTGGCAACACTAGCTCAGTGGACGACATCTTGTGGACTGGGCGTGAACCCAGCCAAAACCGAACTTGTACTTTTCACCAGGAAGTACAAAATCCCAAACCTTGTCCCCCCCAGGATCAATGGAGTCAGAGAAAAGAGCAATGGTTGCCTTTCTTATGCCTTGCGTTTGGTGACAATGCCAAATACTTGGGAGTCATTCTGGACAGGAAACTTTTCTGGAATGACAACATAAATGACCGCATAAGAAAGGCAACCATTGCTCTTTTCTCATGCAAAAAGGCTATAGGCCGAAAATGGGGTTTCTCCCCGATTATAGTACACTGGCTTTACACAGCTGTGGTACGCCCTATACTACTGTATGGATCACTAGTTTGGTGGCCAGCACTCGGGAAACAATTTGTCCTGAATAACATGAACAAAGTGCAGAGAAGCGCTGAAATATGCATGAGCGGCGCACTCCGAACAACACCCACGGAAGCGCTTAACACTATATTTCATCTCGTACCACTAGACCTAGTAGCGAGACAGATGGCTGCCATAACAGCCTTAAGACTTCGAGAATCCGATACCTGGAGCAGGGGTAATTCGGGGCACTCTACTATACTCAATAACCAAGCGGGTATACCGTTTAATACAGACTATTGTGTACCTCAAACGACGTTCGACAAACTATACGACGTCTATATCCCAAGCCGCAACGAGTGGGACAACCTTCCCCACAGCAGAGCCAACGCCATCAATATCTACACGGATGGTTCTAAGCTCGATGAAAAAGTAGGTGTGGGCGTTTTCTCACCCAACCTAGACCTTAATCTATCTTTCCGTCTCCCTGATCACTGTAGTGTGTACCAAGCGGAGGTGGTAGCCATCCAGGAAGCTGCCACTTACCTTAGCACACTCACGGTAAAAGAAGGAAACGTATTTATATACTCGGACAGTCAAGCAGCCCTCAAAGCACTTGACTCTTACACAAATAATGCTAAAACGCTAACTGAATGCCGCCTATCCCTGAATGAGATTGGCCGTCACTTCAGTATTCACCTAATATGGGTGCCTGGACACCGGAACATATACGGGAACGAGTCTGCGGACACACTGGCCAGACTAGGCACAACCACCGAGCTCCTTTCAGAGAGGAGCACGATAGGGATGCCTATGGCTACCTACAAGCTTCACAAAAAAGCTGAAACACTACGCCTCGCCACGGACCGGTGGAAAAACCTTTCCTCCTGTGCGGTAGCGAGACTTACGTGGCCAGCATTCAATACTAAGCGTACCAATACACTTTTACGGTACAGAAGGGAACACATATCACTTCTAGTAGGGGCCCTAACGGGTCACTGTCTTATAGGCAGGCATGCAGCACGCCTAGGCGTACAACACTTTGATTTCTGTAGAAGTTGCAGATTTGAAGAAGAGGAGGAAACGGTACAGCACCTTCTGTGTCATTGCCCCGCTTTAAGTAGGAGGAGACTTAGGTTTCTTGGTCAACCACTCCTACTCAACCTATCGGAGACATCCGACATAGAGATCCCAGCTCTAGTTAATTACATTCTGTCCACACAATGGTTCAGTACCGAACACAACCCTAGGGTTTAACAGGGAATATATGGCATCGCAACGGGCCCACGTGGCCTAAGTGGGAGAGCGACTTGTCGCTCTCAGCCATCGCAACCTAACCTAACCTAAGGGCTATCCTATACAGTTAAAGATTGCTTTCAACCAATATAAATTCCTTGACTTAAACCGGATTCCCTTTGGGTAGGATACCCTAGTATTTGGATTAACTTTACCTCTACAAAGTTTCTGTTTCTAGGAGCTCTTCACATTTCAAATAGAGGAAATGGCCTCAGTGAGTTGAAACGACTTTTCCCTCCAGCAACCGCACTAACCCAACCTTAACATGTTATTCATGTTAGAGCAGTCTTTATTCTCGTTGCAGTATTTGCTGGAGATTAGTCCTAAACTAAAGCCCGGACCCAAAACCGAACCTTCTAAATTGTTAACTTGCCGAAGCTGGAAAACCGAAACGGAAACTTTTAGTCATTGCTTTTAGAACTTATATAATCCCAGCTTTTGATTCAACGATCTATGAACCAATCGACGAACCAAAAGTAAGGAAACCGTTACGAGAACCGAACCGTAGTCCTTCCAAGGGGTTCGAACCCCCCTATCGAACGTTCTTCAGAATTTTAAAGGTTTGCAGTCTTCTTAGGGTGTATGTTATACCCATCGGGTAAGGTTTCGCAGTCAGAGTCCCGTGGGCATTCTTTTCCCATTAGATCAAATTTTATCAACTTTTTCGGTCGCTTTTGCTCTATATCTGATGTTATTCCAGAAATTTCCCACTTGTTTCTACGTGCCTGTAAGAAAACGCGGCAGACAACTGTCTGAAAATGTAACTAAAAGTGAAATCAGTTGTAATTTGTCCACCATTTCTAGACCATTCGCCAATGCTTCATGAAAGTGCAGCTCATGTCATATACATCTCAAACGATAACTAATCCCTCACTTAAAGCTATCTCAACTAACTCCTGGCCTACCTCTTGTCACAATCCCCTTTCTACAACCATTTTAGGCAAACCTCGGACACGGAATCTTGCGAGATACTCCACGAGAATCGGAGTCAACTGCAAGCATTGGCCCTAATGGAGATGCAGGCGACGAAGGAGCACAACGGAGTAATGACACAGACGCAACAACAGCTGCCCAGCCAGCGAGTGCATCGTCAGCGACCACGCTCGAAGGAGCTGCAGCACAGCCATGAGAGTTTGGATAGGCTTGATAGTGCCATACAGCAACAGCAGCAGCCACAGCGTCCGCGGCATCATCATCATCACCACCACCATCATCATCATCACAATCACCAACACCAGCAGAAACAACAGCAGCAACAGCGCTACAATCATGTCCAGGAGCAGGAGGAACGTGATGATACCGAAGACAATTTGGCCGATGAGGAGTTCGAAGATGATGAAGTGGGTCGCGATGTTAGGCAAAAGCGTCTGAAACAGAAATCCGAGCAAAATGATGAAAACGATGGCGAAGACGACGAGGATGAGGAGGAGGAGCAGCGTCAGCAGCAGGAGCTGGAGGCAGCGCCGCTAACCAATGGCAGTCTGCGTCTGGAGTCGAATGTGATAAACGATGAGCTAAAGTATGGAGCGGCGCATCATAACCATCAGTCGATGGACTCCAATCCGTTGGAGAGTCAATCGGAATGGTCGGACGATGATTGCCGCGAAGAGGCCACAGGTAAAGTAAGAAACTAAGAAGTCAAGTCATTATTTTAACTATGTTTATTTAGGCGGAGCCGAGTCCACGGGCTACATTACCGATGAACCGGGCCTGGAGAATATCTCGCTGCTGAATGAGGCGGGTCTAACCGATGCTGAGGGCGCACTTTCCGATGTGAATTCGCTGTACAATGCACCCGATGTGGATGATACCTCCGTATCAAGTCGTGCCAGCTCACGTTTGCTAAGCCTGGACTCGTTGAGTGGTCTCTACGATTGTGATCTGGACTCCAAGCATGAGCTGGCCATAGTAAATGCCTCGCACAAGATAACCAGCAAGTTTGGACCGCCTGCATCGCCTGCGCAGCAGCAGCAGGCAACTGGAGAGCTGAGGGAATGAGAAAGTACTTACACTCAAATGTTGTTTAAAGCTACATGCAAATGGTGTCTATTAATTAACAATAACAATTGCAAACTAAAAGTTAGAGTAGGACAGAAAGTATTTACCTTTGGGGCACTCTCTTATTTAGCTAAGATCGTTTTCTTTCGTAGATATATATAAATATATATATACATACACACAGCATATACCAGTTAAACGTTCCAGTTACTCCCCCATGTATGTTTAGGCTTTAAGTGACACACACATCACACACACACAAATTAATGTTTCACCTCATTTTGATTTCGAATCGAATAAGTTTACTCTATCCCAGGCATGACATGACATGTTTGTAAATAAAGCTACAACCACATAGATTGATATTATTTTTAGATATTTCGACTGCGGCACTTTGAACTGAGAAACCACTAAAAAACATAAAACAAAATATGAAAATATGAAAATATACAGCAGCAGCAGCAGGCATATGTGTGCCATATTTGTAGTTATTTTGGCCTACTTTAAGTTGGCTTAAATCCTGGCTAATTAATTAATTTCAATTGTATATAGCATTAAGTAAAAAGAAGAAAACTGGACTTCAAGTCTGGTAGCTAATGCACAATTTTCATTTGCTTGGCATTTTAGACTTAAATCAATTACTTAAACAAGTTGAAGTCGGAGAGGTCTTATAAAGGGTTTTGTTAGGGATTGAATGTGTGATTTAAGCTTAAGATTTCTTGACTTTTTCCTTATACTTCCAGCAAACCTATACAATCGGTTACTGGAAGTAAAATACAGGCTCTAAGGTATCCATAATACACAGTTTCACTCACTTGGGTCAAAATTTGTCAGATTTATAGAAACTTTTGGATTGGTGCATCCTTTTAGGGCAGAGAAAAGCTACTTTTTGTACCAATATTAGAAAAAATCGGCTCCTGGAAGCATAATACAGAATCTTAGGAATCCATAACGTGCATTTTAACTCAGTTTAAATTTATGTGATTAATGGGTTTTTGGAATGCGACACACTCTGCAGACCCAGAAAAGCATTTTTGTGTTCTAAGTCTAGAATGTTGCTTCCATAACGTCCATTTTATGTCCAAAATTGTTGAAGTTATAGGAATTTTTGGAATGGTACAACCTCTTGAGGTATACTTCACTTTCAGATTTGAAAAAAAGTCGATTCTTAGAAGTATAATCAGTGTAGCCAGAACATAAGGTAAAAATTCAAAATTTTGCGTTGCAAAAGTTTCTAGATTAGCACAAGAACCTGATGGAAATATATTAAAATGAATCAAAAGTGGCTAAAAAGTAGCTCAGTGGTAAAACTGAAGAGACTAAAATTCAACAATAATGTTAAAAATTTCTTTTCAAGATGCTGACACTAACAAACTCTTCAAAAGGGACAGAAACCGGCTATGAATTCTCAATCTCCATTTTTTTAGGACCAATCTCAGTACTGAGATTTATGTACCGGAATTTAGTGGATAGATAACACTGAGTATAATACAAGGTTGTAAGCAATCCATAACGTTAATTTTCATATACCCAGGTCAAAATGTGTTGAAGTTATTTGGGATGATTCGATTGTGAAGTCCACAAAAGCTTCTTTACTTTCAGATTTGAGAAAAAGTCGGTTCCTGAAGTATTACACGGTCTCCCAGGAAACCATAGCGCCCATTTTCATGAACCTAGGTCATGCGATGGTCAACATTTTTCGCAGCTATAGGCAGGCATATTTTACTGAGCAACATTTCGAAGCAAAATGTTTCGCTTTCCCCATAAAATAAAGTAATATCAGAGAAACTTTTTAGTCGTCAAAAACCACTTGAAATTGCCTGGAATAAAAGCTGGCATGAGTAACTTGTTGATGACATGCGAGAAAATCATCCCGACATGATGCAGATCTTCCCACCTTCTTCGCGAAGGCCTCTGCATTGGTAATACCAATGCTCATATCCCACGCACACAAGATCGAATAACCATAATGTATTGGTTAATTATGCAAGATAGAGACAGGAACACTAGAATTCTCTAAAGTAGCCCCAAAAATCCAAAGCCTTACTTTCGGAGGTGGACCAAGCATGGAGGCCTTAGAAAAGCCCCCAAATGTTTCTTAAAGCTGATTTTGATGAGCAAATGTGAAATTTTAAAACCGTTTCTCATTAAAAATGTATTCTTGATCAGCGTCAAGAGCCGAGTCGATAAAGCCATGTCCGTCTGTCTGCATGAACGCTTGGATTTTAGAGACCGCCAAAAAAAAATGTCAAAGACACAATTTTTAAACTTCGTGACTTAAGTCGAAGTGAATTTTAGCAGGCTCAAGGTCGAGGGTTTGATTATAGTTCAATAATCAACCAGAAAATTCAACAGAGAATACATATGAACATGAACAGTAGCTGTGGCTGTGTAGACGGCCGTTTCGGCTGCCGCCATGGCAAAGCCTATTTATATTACCCAGTCGGCGAATAACGAGTTGAGAATTCCAAGTGCACAAAATTGCATGAACTTTCAACTAGCCTTAAGCTCCGCTCTTTAGGGCATCTTCGTGACTTAATATATATCAAGAAAGGCCGTATATCCATCTATACTGAGAAGTTCAACAAGATCGGACCAAAAACACCGAAGTTATACATTAATCAATTTTGCTCTATGGAGCAGAGGGTACAGCAGCGTCAGCTGTCAAAACACTTAAAATTAAGGGAACAGGGTATTTTTAAGTCAGGGCACTCGACTTTAGCTCCCTCTCTTGTTTCTTAATATATTTGTGTGTTTTTTATATTCAACACATTTTAAAGAGCGTTAACTGACAGATATAAGAGGTTAAATGCTACTTTAGGACACAATTTTTGGAAAAGTGTGGTCCAAGTAGTATAAACCACGCTCCACGGATTCCATTAAGCTCATTTTGATTTTCCTAGTTCGAAAGTTCATGTAGATATATTTGGCATGACGCCTGGAAAACTTTTCAGAAAAGGGACTTCACGGCTTACATTTCAACATATTTTGATCCCAGTCGAGCATATCTCATGGAAAATTATTATGTCTGAAACACTTTTGAACCAGTTTAAAAGGGGTTAAAAGGGGTTTTTGAACCAATTTAATTAATGTGAGAAACACTTTTGAACCGAGTCCAATTATAAAACTAAGCCATTCACATAAAAAAATCATCAAAATTTGCGTTTAAATAGGAGCAGGCACTTTCCTATCTCGTGTGCATAGGAAAAATCTAAAAGCAGCGCTGCTCCGACACACTCAGTATAAGCAGTACTGCGTTGCGTGCTCTCCTACGCCGCAAAGCAGTCGTTGCTACTGAAATTGAGAGCAATTTTTGCGCTGCTGTATTTTGTATTATGTATTTTTTGCCTGCCTCTGCTTTAAATAGAAGTTTAGAAGAAGAGTAAGAGATTCGGTTAGTTGACTTTCAAAATGCATATGTTTCAAGATATTCAAATACTTTAATTTTATTTGATTTTGCTGTTTCTGGAAGGGCTAAGACCGTGTTAAAAGTTTAAGAAAGATCTTAAAATTTGTATACAATTCGAAAGAAAGTTCGTTCTTTTGAATAATTTTATGTTACGAATTTAATTCAGTAAATTTTAAATTGTATCTAAAAGAAGTTTAATTTTATGTTCCATTCAATACAAACTTTGTATAAGACCTCTTATGACTACCAACTTCATTGGTTAAGCTCTGTATATAAGATATACATACTTATGAGTAAATACACACATATATATATATATATAATAACTGTCAAACTATAACTCCCCCCTTTCCTCTTCCGTTTAAGATGTAAGCAAAAATATACAACAAGAACAACAGAAGAAAATATAGACCATATTTTGTGTGTACAATTTATATGTTTAAATGTTGAAACCTAGAGAACAAGAAGAACAACAACAACAAGAGCCCACAGATACAATTATGCGCAGATTTACTTACATACTTACATATATATTAAAATATATAAAAAAAATATATATATATATTTAGAGAGAGAGAATAATACGATGCAAGAATATTTATTTTTCTGTACCAAAAACAAATGAAATGAAATGAAATGAAAGATATGTATCTACTAATTTTTGTGCAAGCTGAGGATTGGCATGCAAAACAGATGCAAAACAACAAATGAACGTATATCTTTATCTATATAAAAAGGAACAAAAAAAAAACAGAACAACAGAACCCTACATACAACTACAAATAAAAATGGCAGCATATCAAATATGTCACACAAAAAAAAAATACACTCATATCAGTTTTTAATGGGAATCGGGCTAGAAATTAATTTTTTTCAGAAATTTATAATGCATAGAAATTCGTTTACAAATGAGCTCGCCCGATGATTCAAAACATCTGATTTGAAGGGGGAGGCGCAAGCGAAAGGCCTGGTGCTCAGAGAGATCTGTATCAAAAGTTATTTCAGTTTCTCACAGTGCCCTATTTTTCTGAGTAATGTTTTTGTGTTTTCTATTGACTGTTAATTTAAAAAAAAAAAACAACAAAATACCTGTCTTTACAAAACAATTATTATGACTGTTTTAATGACTTGCAGTTTTTACTGGCTCGAGGTCTTGTTATGCTATTGGCATAACTTTAAACAGAGGCACACACCACAACAAATGAGGCTTCAGGTTTGATCGGACGCGTTTCATGAGGGACCAAATCCTCACTCATCAGCGATCTTGAGCCTGAAATGTCTATCCAAAGAGCAGCCTCTCCATGCCAACGATGGCAAAACTTATGTTCAAAGTGTTTTCTTTTAACAGCTATAGTAGAACAGAAAAACGGTACGTGGAATGTTTCGATTACTTATGCTATGATTAGACCTCGGGTTTTGCATATTTCCATATTTTTCATTAGATTGATACCAAACTTTGTAAAGGGTGATTTTTGAAGAGCTACAGGAAAGTTAAAAAAAACACATAAAATTCAGAAAAATGCATGTAATCTTTATTTGAATCGATAGTACGGTCCATATAATTTAATGTTTGAAGATTATTTCATGCAAATGTTGACCGTGACTGCCCCTCAAATGGTCCATCCGCTTAGTCCAATTTTGGTATACTCTTTCCAACATTTCGGCCGGTATCTCACGAATAAATGCTTCAATGTTGTCTTCCAATGCGTCAATTGAAGCGGGCTTGTCTGTATAGACATGAGCTTTAACATAGCCCCACAAAAAATAGTCCAAAGGCGTTAAATCGTACGATCTAGGCGCCCAATTGACCGGTCCCGAACGTGAAATAAAATGTTCACCGAACTCGCCTCTCAATAAGTCCATTGTTGCGCGTGATGTGTGGCATGTGGCACCGTCTTGTTGAAACCACATGTCATGCAAGTCAAGCTCTTGCATTTTGGGCAAAAAAAAGTTGGATATCATCTCATGGTAGCGCTCACCATTCACAGTTACGTTACGATTCGCATCATCTTTGAAGAAGTACGGTCCAATGATGCCACCAGCCCATAAACCGCACCAAACTGTGACTTTTTCTGGATGCATTGGTAGCTCTTGCAATGCTTCTGGCTGATATTCACTCCAAAATCGACAATTCTGCTTATTTACGTACCCATTGAGCCAAAAATGAGCTTCGTCAAAAAGTGGATCTTCGGCCAACTTTCCAAGAGCCCATTCACCAAAAATTCTACGTTGCGGTAGGTTGTTCGGCTTTAATTCTTGCACCAGCTGTATTTTTAAAGGCTTCACACTTAAATCCTTCCGCAAAATTTTCCACGTTGTTGAGTAACAGAGGCCCAATTGCTGCGAACGGCGACGAATCGATAGTTGATGGTCATCATCAACACTGGCCGATACAGCTGCGATGTTTTCTTCAGTTCGCACTCTACGTAAGCGTGTTGGTGGTTTAATGTCCAACAATGTAAATTTGGTGCGAAATTTAGTCACAATAGCCCGCATAGCCGCTTCAGTTGGTCGATTAAACTGAAATGTAAGAAGCGCGCGATGAACTTTCTTAACAGAGCACGCATTTTGATAACAAAATTCAAAAATTTGCAAGCGTTGTTCGTTTGTAAGACGATTCATGGTTAAATTTAGACCAAGCTGAAGATGCGTGAGCTGTTTAAGCCAGTGTTGCCAAAAAGATAATAGCTAAAAAATCACCCTTTATGAAAAAATTGAACATTTTCAAATACCCGTACTTCCCCTCCCTCGACCACTAGACATTCAGGCCTGTTCCGAATCCCGATCGATTTCAAAAAATAAAAGCGAAGCGAAAACGAACGTTTTACTATTTGCTGTTCCCAATTCGGAACGATTTGGTTTCGTTTTGACTTTTCGAACTCGGTTTCGAACACAGCTGGCTGGCTGGCCTGCGCATGTGTTTGTGTATAACGACAGCAGCCAGAGTTGTCATCATTTTAATAATTAAAATTTACCAAGCTCTTATTTACTCTTTAAAACCATTTATTTTTATTTAAACCAGTAGTTGAATATTACATTTGAATAAGCATAGCCAAATGAAATAGAAAAAGTGCTTTCCGATTACATAAATTCATATGAAGCAACCCTAGCAGCCGTCAATTGAAGGTCGAAATCGACTAAATAATAAAGTGGAATTCAGAACGCTCGGTTTGGTCACGGCCGCTCGGTTTTGACATATTTTATCATGTTGATAAAAATTCTATTAAATTATTCTTCAACTTTAAACTGTTTAAGTAATGATGTTAAACGATCTTAAAAATGTTCAACTATTTTCGAATTTTTAGTTTTTAATTTTGGGGAATTATTTTAATGCTTTAAATAGCAATTACTTTTAATTCCGCTGTCTCTACGGCTTACGTTTTAAAAACGACAATTCTTGTCGATTTGCGGAATTCGGAACAGCAATCAACTCGATTTGCGGCTATTCCACTCGTTTTCGGAATTCGGAACAGGCCCGATTGATAACTTGCCGTGCGAGAGACGCGACCGAGGTGGAAACCCTACGGACAGGGCTAAATCAACTCAGCTCCTTATGCTGATCAAGAATATATGCTCATACTTTATGTGGTCAGAGAGATGCTTCCTTCTATGCGTTGCAAACATCTGGACAATTTTATAATACCCTATTCAAGGGTCTAACAAATTTCAGCACTGAATTAATTAAGGCAACTCATTTAAATAAGTACAGGGGGGGTTTGACTTCTGTTCGAAACTTGCTAGGGAACCCCTTGTACCCTTCATGTGGATTGAGCAGTGTTGCTATCTTGACAGAATTGACAATCGATACAAATTTCGACTTGCATAAATATTTTATATATATATTAGGCATGTTCTCAATTCCGCTACGTTTTGAAAAGTAAACCGAACGCAATTCTGTTTCATTTTGGATTTGCTGAATGAAATTGTTCACGTTTTACTTTTGGCAAAACCACAGGCCAAATAAAATCGTCAAGGCAGAAATCAATCGAAACGATTGAAAATGGAACAAGCGGAAACAAGAGAGGCTGACAAATAATTATTTTAAATTCAGTTAAAGACTTAAATGCAATTCAAAGTATATAAATAAGTTCTACATTGATCACAGAATTAAGAGAAATTAACTTAATGTTCATTTGGCAACTGTACTAGTGCGTAATTTGTCAATTACTTTTCATTTCAATGGCCAGCAAGCATTACTTTCGTGTTGCGAGAAACTGAATCAATACCGTTTCCGAAAAGTTGCAGTGGAAATGGAATTGAGAACATGTCTGATTGTCACAAATTGAAGAGAAAAACCCCATACTTATGTGGCTATAACTTTACCACTTAAGTAGCCAATTTATTGGCATTCGTGAGACTTTTTCGTGTTGCCTTGTGTAATTAAAAATTATTTAAGAAATACTTTGGGCCTGTCTCGACTACGACATTTATCGTTGATTGCAATCGAAAACAAAGCCGCATCAACCCTAGATTTCGTACATATAGTACATAGATGCATGGGTCTCTTGCCATAATAGCAGTATCGTCAGCAAATGTTGCAATGAGTAAGTCTTGGCGGTCTTCAATGCGTAATATTCCTAGTGTAGGCATTACACAAGCGTAGAGAGAGTAGAGGGTTGGTACAAGAACACTTTCAGCGCGTATTACCCTCACGCTGGAAACAACTCCTTCCAAGAATACTGAAAATGTCCCGTCCGTAAGAAAGCAACTCAAAAGAGAGTAAAGCTGAGGCGGTAGGATGTGTTTTACTCTATCAAAAACCTCTGAAATCCGTCGATAATAAAGTTAGTCACCCTATTCAGCTGCTCAGGAGTCACATGTGAATTTCTAAACCCGAACTGAAAGGGAGAACACACACACTCTCCATCGATACCTATAATTCTGACTACGCAGAGAAAAAAAAAGATTAAAATATATCAATTTAATGATTTTCGTAACCATTTGGAATGTATATGTCTTTAATATACTTTTAATCATGCATCGAAGCTGAAAATCATTAAGGGGGTCTTCTCATTCAAAACCCGTTTTTTGGACCCTTTTAAAAAAAATTCTTATTTGAAAACGCAAAGAATAATTGAAAATTTTTTTATTTTATTGTATTAAAAAGGTTCAAAGTAAATAAAAAATTTTTTTGCCTCGATACGAGGGCTGTTCAAAAAGTAATGAGACTTCAAAGTTGGTGGTGAAAAAAAGGTGTCGTCACGGCGGCCAGTTCCGGGTCTGGAGCGTCGAATGAAAAAAAAGGGTTATATTATAGGTATCTCGGCTGAACTCAAACTAATTTTGTGATTTTTTTGACAAAATGGCGGCCATTCAAAAAAATTAATTTCGGACTTTTTTTGTAGTTTAGTGTAAAAAAATAGAAAAATTTTAAAATTATGTCGAGGTTCAGCCGAGAATGGTGACAATTGCGTCGATTCCACTTTTGTTTCATGAAAATCGGTTCAGTTGAACTGGAGATATCATGGCCGCCAGTTCGAAAAACGTGGTTTCGAGATAAACGCGTTTAAGTTTGGAATTAGGAAGTTGCTTGGGAATTTAGGTAAGGGTCACTAAAAGGACTATATCTCCTAAACTAATTCGAGTTTTCGAAAATCCTTTTGGGGGAATTTTTGAATATCCAAGCTATAAATAAATGCAAAAAAAATCGAAAAAAAAATTGCTCAATGAGAAGACCCCTTAAAGGATGACCATTTTTCATATCCTTTGGACAATTTTCAGCTCCTTTGGATGATTATGGTAGAAAAGTTCGAAAAATTAGTTCGGAAATATTGCTGCGTGCTTGGAGATATAAAAAGTTCTCAAAGATGTGGAAAAAGTTGTTGGATCGATTTAGTTTTGGTCTTAGGTCTAAGAGATTACATTTTTTTTTTTGAAACCCCCAAAAGATTCTCCAGCACCAAAATATTTCTATCTAGTTGTGCCTAGAGTAGTACAAGCATCTGTTTCCCTCTTTGTTCTCCACTCGCCAAACACAGTTGTATTAAAAACGTGCAGATAAATATTTGCTTATATTTAATTAAGCTAAACAATAAACCATTACAATTCTATCATTAAAAACATATTCAGTGGGAACAATAGTTGGGCCATATTTTGGCTTTTCTTACCATCTTGCCTATAAATAGGCACTACACAACCATAAACGTGACAACAATTTCAAACCCGTTCAGTATGTGGCAACTAGCTTTAGCCATCAGCTGCCTGGCCTTGGTAAGGGGACAGGTGAATTATTGCGCTCCTTCCCTGTGCGGGGGCACGACTCGGCATATTGCCTGCAATAATAATGGTGTAAGTGTGTGGACAGTTGATGACAATTTCAAGTTTAACCTTCTTATTTCAAAAAGGCCTGGTCCAGCAATTGCCCCACGAATCCTGCTCCAGTGGCAGTTACCTTTACTGCCGCCGAGAGGCAACAAATACTGCGCATGCATAACTCTAGAAGAAATCAGTTGGCCAGCGGTAGATTGCCTGGCTATGCGGCAGCCAGACGTATGGCCACCATCAGATGGGATCCCGAACTGGCCCGACTGGCGGCTCTCAATGTCAAACAGTGTCGGATGGAGCACGATGCGTGTCATAATACACCAAGCTATAGGGCTAGTGGACAGAATCTGGCCATGTATAACTATACGGGTCCAGCAGCCCGACAAACCACCCAGCAACTGTTGACCTCGACCATTGGTGGTTGGTGGAATGAGTATAGATATGCCAATATGAATGTTATCGATCAGTTTCCTAGCACCACAAGTGGCCGGTAAGTAAATGAAACTAAATTGTAGCATACTGCTGTATGATGTGATAGAACCAGTACTGGTATTTCGAAAGAAGATTCAAACCGAGGGGTTTACAAACTTTCATTTGTATCAAATTATGCGAAATCGGTATGGAAAACTCTTCCCATTCTTCCATTTATCTGCATTCAAGTGTCTTGATGGCTGAAAGCTTCAACCGAACTCTCTAATCCTTTTCTGGATATCATATCCTCAAACAATTCCGAACGAGAATATGCCGTTTTGCTATAAATGGAAATTGGTTCATTATGCTTAGTTATCCTTGGTGTTTGCCCAATCTTATCGAAATTATTAGAGCAGATTAAGTAGAAGGTTATCTGTTAGTTAATCTTGAAACAAAAGAAATCAAATTTCATTAGAGAAACTACTAAATGAAGCATCGATCCTATACCTTAAACAGGGTATGAAATTGAAATTCCAACCGGCATCTGACTCAGAGTCAGAACAGTAACAGAAAAGTTTAAACCAGAGGTCGTAACAATCGGGACCGATGTTTGCCATCTTTTAACTTCGCTCACTGCTTCCCTTTGGTTGAGAGAGAAGAGATACACATTTATTTTGTATGTATGCACCCGAGTGAGATTCTCAGGCTACCGATCTTCACGCATACTCATTCACTCTCGCACTGGCACCCTCTGCTCACACTAGAGCAGAGGCAGGCAAACAATACATTTACATTTTTGCATTGGTGTGTGTGAGAGTAATGCAAAAATTGCTCTCAATTTCAGTAGCAACGACTGCGTCGCGAAGCAGCAAATCACGCAACGCAGCGGCGCGCTTTCAGATTTTTCGTAAGCACACGAGACAGGAGTATATCTGCCCAATTTTCCTTAGAGATGCGGGTTTCAAACGGACATCAGTTATTACGATAGTTTCCTAGACCATCAAAACGCTGAACCGAACCGTTTCCTTCTTCAACGGCACTGAATTTCTGCACTGCCATTAGCACCACTTAAGCATGCTTTTAATATGTCTTTCTTCTTCATTTTCTTACCCTTAGCACCACTTAAGCATCCTTTAAATATGTCTTTCTTCTTCATTTCTTACCCTTCCACAGACAAATTGGTCACTTCACGGCCATGGCTCAGGAGAAGAACACCCGTTTGGGCTGCGCTGCGGCTACATATGTCAGTGGTACGTGGACTGTACTTCTACTTGCCTGTGACTATGCATACACCAATCACATTGGTCAGCCAGTCTACCAAAGAGGTGCAGCCGGTTCGGGTTGCCTGACCGGCAGAAATACCAATTGGACCTCCTTATGCAAAATCGCTGAAGTCTTTAAACTATAGAAATATATACTAATTAATCAAATTCAATCAAGTTGATCAATCAATAAATAGTTAAAGAAGTTTAAGCTGAGTTTATTAAGTGATCAGTGATCAAGTGAAAAATAAATTTTGAAGTTTTGTATACCCTTGCAGCAAGTATAATGTTTTTAATAATAACTTTCATTTCGTTTTGAACAATGCTGTTTGAGTTATTTCCAAACTTTACCAATAGATGGCGTCTTTTCTAAGGCTATGTGGCGACTCTGACACAACCAGCAGAGACGAACGACTATCGACTACTCTGGCCGCTTTGGTCACACTATCACGAAGATTATTCATCTCCAGTGTGTGCAACTTCGGGCTGGCAGCCTCGGGCCAGCTCGCAATCAACAAATTATGTTAAAACTAGTTAAGTGAAATAAATTTTTGTATTTAAAATAATAGAAAAAAAAAATGTGGGTGGGTAGAAATGAGTTAAAATAGAAGGAGGAGGGGGCGGGGAAGGAAACAAGGGGTGGGGGGACGGAGGTGAAGGAGAATCGCTAACACGGCTGTCGCCAACGTGTTCGCATCCTTACATAAACCGAAACACAACCGATTCTGGTTCAGTTGTGTCTACTACGCAAACGCCTATGAACCTGATCGACAAAGTCCTCATCTGAGGCAGCGACAAAGCCTTCAACGCGAAGCAACAAAGTCCTCATCCGGGGCAGCGACAAAGCAACAAAGTCCTCATCCGGGGCAGCGACAAAGCCTTCAACGCGAAGCAACAAAGTAATCATCCGAGGCAGCGACAAAGACCTCATTCGAGGCACATCGATTCTGGTTCAGTCGTGTCCTACGCGCACGTCCGTAAACCTGAACAGCAAAGTCTTCAACTAAGACAACTCGAAGCTCTCCACGAGAGGTAACTTCCGCCTCAACTAAGGCACCTCGAAGCTCTCCACGAGAGGTAACTTCCGCCTCAACTGAAGCAACACGAAGTCCTCGACCAGGGGCGACTTTAACCTCAACTTAGGCTCCTCAATCGATGCACTTCAACGAGAGGCAACATCATTCCGGCTCAGACGAACTTACTTATCGACGCCCAGTCAAAGAAACCGCAAGCCATCGAAGACACCATCAACCTCAACAAGAGGCCAAATCATTCCGTCTCAAACGATTTTGCTTATCGATCCCCACTCGAACCACCCACTACGAAAATCTGTAGTTTCTACCCATCTTATCCAACTGCTCCCATACGGTCACTGTAGGGTGAGTTCTGTGGCGACTCTGCCACCACTAGGTACGAAAGACTATCGATTACTCTGGCGGCTATAGCCACACTATCACGAATATTATTCATCTCCAATGGTAGTAGAGTTTAAAACTTCGGTCTGGCAACCTCGGCCCAGCTCGCAATCAACAAATCATGTTAAACTAGTTAAGTGACATGGCCAGCTCCGAGCGCTGGCCGCTGCCGCAAGTCTCACACACACACTACTTTATCTCCTCGAGATGAGGAAAGATAAGCTTCTTGATTCTCGTGATAATTAATGATAAATGATGTGACTAGTGTGGGCAGAACCGCCACAGTACTCCCCCTTCAGTGAACGTGTGGGAGCGAATAGATAAGATGGGAAGAAACTGCAGAATCCGTAGTACAGATCTGCGTAGTTGGTTGCTTTGAGTGGGCGTCGATTAGCAAATTCGCTTAAGCCGGAATCTTGTTGCCTCCTATTGAGGTTGAAGTCGCCTCTGGTCGAGGACTTCGTGTTACCACGGTTGAGGACTTCGTTGCCTTGCGTTGAGGGCTTTGCTGACTCGCGTTGAGGGCTTTGCTTCCTCGCGTTGAGGGCTTTGTTGTTCCAGGTTCACAGAATCACTGTGTATTTCGGTTGAGGTGCGGATGCGAGAGTCTGTAGCTAGACAGCCGTGTTAGTTACACGACTGTGGGCGCAGGCAAATTTGTTGGAGACCTTGTACATGGCTTAGGCTGGCAGTAAGTGCTAGACAAAGAGCGTCCCGAGGATTAGCTGGTCGTTTGTGGCTGTTGGTACTCGATTAAGTAAATGGAGATAAGGCCCAAGCTGGCTTCGTTTGCCATAGTTGGAGCTCTCCTCGTTGTGGCCGGTTTACTGCGGTTCAGCTGTGCCAGCGAAGAAGGCAGTTGTTCAGCTGTACAAGTTTGTACGAATCGATGGGCATGCACGTTTCTCCAAGTGGAACGAACGATGTTGCAGCCGTCAAAGTTGATAGGGCCGTGGATGCTGAACCAGGAATGGGGTAAGCAAATCAGTGAGGCCAATGGCATCGTTGTCCCAAAGTGAAAAGCGTGTCCAGTTGGGGATTGAGGCCTTGGCTCGGTGACTAAAGTGCAGCCCTGGAAGTGCGCATCGAGAAGAGCGCCCAGCGAAGCAAACCTTCAGGCTCACTGCCCCATGGAGCGAAACTTGGCTTCTATATAAAGACCTAACCTTCAAACTGGGTCAAAAGCATTATTTTAGAGATGACTTCTCGGTGGATGCCATAAAAGGGAGAATACCTTTCACACAATGCACAATTCTGGAAGAACTTAGATACAAATATTTGGCAGAAAGGTTCTTTACCATTACAAAAAGCTTTAGAGATCTCTTTAGAGATTGACTTAACGGAGAAAACTTGTGCGTAAGCAGTGCTTAAGCAAGCATTTTCATTGTCATTCCTCTTTGATAAACAGAAACTTTCCTATCCAAGTTACTTGTTTTTGTTTACCAAATATTAGCACCCCCCACCCCAAACTGAATGGCTTAGGTAGCATCAGCCAATATTTAATCAATTGCAAAAAAAAAAAAAAACAAACTGTCTCCACTGTGGACCATATAAAAGACCGCATCAGTTAACGTATAGTCAGTTATCGAACTAGAAAGTGAAAAAAATGCGCCACATCTTAATCTTAACCATTTTTTCACTACTGCTAAGTGTGATTCAATCCACGGACTATTGCAAAAAGAGCTGCAATGGTGCACAGAATATTGGTTGCAATAACAAGGGGGTAGGTAAAAGTTTCCATAAGAGAGCGTTAACCCTTAATCCCTTTCAAATTTTTCAGGCCTGGGGTTCTAGTTGCGCCAAAGATGCCACCCTTTTGACGCTTACAGCCCAAGAAAAGGCTTTGATAGTGGACCGCACCAATCAGCATCGTAACTTTATAGCCGGCGGTGGGGATCCCAAGCTGAAAGCCGCTTGTCGCATGGCCACCATCAAATGGGACGACGAATTGGCCTACTTGGCCAGTCTGAATGTCAGAAGCTGCCAGATGAAACACGATGCCTGCCGCAACACGGATGCCTTCAATTGGGCTGGTCAGAATTTGGCCTGGATCAATTACTTTGTTCCCATGAATACTTCCAAGAATTTACTACAAGGCTTGGATATGTGGTACAATGAAGTGATTCATGTCAAACAGTCACATATCGATGCTTATCCCAAGAACTATCAAGGTCCGGCCATAGGTCACTTTACTGTCATGGTAGCCGATCGTAATACGCATGTGGGTTGTGCGGTGTCCACATTTTCGAATTCGGGTCAAACGTACAAGGGCTTCCTATTGGCCTGTAATTATGCCGCCACCAATGTGTTGGGCATTAAGATGTATAACTCGTGTCCGAAACAACCGGCCAGCAAGTGCACCACCGGTACCAATCCCAAGTACAAGAATCTGTGCAGTGCCAAGGAGGTGTACGATGTTAATAATCTGAATTATTAGTTGAAATGTGGAAATATTAAATAAAATGCAGGTTTGAAAAAAGTTACGCAATCCCTAAAAGTATGCCAAGCAATGTATAAATAGCTTTCTGTCAATGATGACAAATTGGCCTTTGGTTTGTCTTAGGCTAAGCGTTGACTCATTTAGACAATATGTATGAAACAAGAAACAAATTTTAACATACCAAATTAACTGATAATTTGTATACCGTAGTTCAAGTTAACCCAGTGGTGTCAAATGAGCTACCATTTCAACTAAATTCTTAGGATATTTTTGTATTTATGATAAGACTTCAAGCACAATACCTGAAACGCAGCTATAATAGGTAAAATGAGACCATTCCCCGTCCCCAATTTAGAAACCTTTGCGGGCAAGCGTCCAACCATTCCCCAATGTTTCATCACAATCAAACATTCTGCAAACTTCGCGGTTTTAGGACCATTTTCCGCCCATTTCTTCTACTTGGAAACCTTCCCGGGCAAGCGTCGAACCATTCCCTTACCGGAAACGTAAGTTCGGCAGTTTTCGGGGTTTTCTTCTTTCTTCAAATTTCTTCAGCTTAGAAACCTTCCCGGGCAAGCACTCAACCATTCCCCAAAGTTTTATTGCAATCGTTCACAGACATTTCACAGACATAAGGGACAAATATACAAACATACCTTCACTTTGTGTGGCCGGGTGGCTCAGCGGCTAGTGTGCGCGACCGCTGTGCAAGAGGTCGTGGGTTCGATCCCGCCTCGGAACATCTAATGAAAAAGTTTTTCTTTGAATAAACTTTACACCCGGTCACCCCTCTCTGCTGATGGCGCCAGCTTTGTAGTAATTAGCCATGAAAAGCTTCTCAAGCTGCCGTTCGGATTCGGCGTTAAATTCGGCGTTTAGAAGCGCACAAGCCAAGAGATTAAGAGAAGCTCGGCTTTGGCCCTTTGGGGCTATGTCAACGTGACAAGCCTTGGGGCTGTGTCAAATAGACAAGATTGTCGCTTTTCTACATGGCATTTCATCTATCAAGCGTCGCTCATCGTGCCTGGAGAGTCGTTACGTATTGAGCGCGCATCGCCCAAATACGTCAGTCGAACTTTGGCAAGCAGCGAGCTAAAGTCGACGGAACGTTGAAGTACTCAGAGGGTATTGAGAGAAAACACACAGAGACTCACTGCACTCCGTGTATTGTTAAAAGCTTAAGGGAGTCTTCTCATTGAGCAACTTTTTTTTCGACTTTTTTTTTTGCATTTATTTATAGCTTGGATATTCAAAAATATCCCCCAAAAGGATTTTCGAAAACTCGAATTAGTTTAGGAGATATAGTCCTTTTAGTGACCCAATGTGACCTAAATTCCCAAGCAACTGCAAACTTAAAGCGCGTTTATCTCGAAACCACGTTTTTCGAACTGGCGGCCATGATATCTCCAGTTCAACTGAACCGATTTTCATGAAACAAAGTGGAATCGACGCAGAATTGTCACCATTCTCGGTGAACCTCGACCATAATTTTAAAAAATTTTTACTATTTTTTTTTTTACACTAATCTACAAAAAAAAAGCCCGAAAATGAAATTTTTTTTTTAATGGCCGCCATTTTGTCAAAATAAAAACCACAAAATTAAGTTTGAGGTTCACCCGAGAATTACATCTATACTGATTATAACCCCGTTTTTTTTCAGTTTCGGACGCTCCGGAGACCCGGAATCGTGGCCGCCGTGACGACACCTTTTTTTCACCACCAACTTTGAAGTCTCATTACTTTTTGAACAGCCCTGTATCGAGGCAAAAAAAAATTTTATTTACTTTGAACCTTTTCAAGTAACAATAAATAAAAAAAGTTATTCAATTATTCAATATGCTAGTCCAGTCTTGTTGGTAAATAAGAATAGTTTGCTACTTTTGTTGACTAACGAAAGAATGCAAAAAATGATGATTTCACAGACTAGTGGTGCAAAATTACTGTTTAGATATGAAAGCAATAAGATTGATTCTACGATTTTAAAAATAATGTTGTTATCGGGTTAAAGAATGCGCCCCGGTTTTAAAGATAGTACGAAGACTTTAGACGATCTTTTATTCTAGTCACTTTATAGACGAAATTGATAAAGAAAATATGAAAATATAAAGAGGATGAGTGGAGAAAGGAGTAAGAGCCTTAAAAGAGTCAAAAGAGTCTCTAGAAGTGTCGAGAAGAGCTTAAAGAGAGCCAAAAGAGTTCTGAGGGCCAAGATCAATAAAGGTGTCCAAAAGAGCATAGAAATCTTGAGCTAGTAACGAAAGCTGGGGCTCGTTATTTAAGTTCTTTTCCGCGGAAGATTGATCAAATCTCGGTCGGGGATAGTCAATAAACAACCTTTGGGGTCGCCGAGATGGATTTCAGCAATGGGTATTTGGGGATAGTCAATTAACAATCGGAGCCAGGAAGATTGTAAGTAGAGAATCTTCTGGCCTCTCACGGAGAGTTCAGAAAACTTTTTCGGCGATAGTCAATTAAAATCTTTGGGAGCCGGAAGATGAAGTTCGCTCGGGAGTTTCAGTCAATCTTCTGGGAGTCACCGGGAAGATTGCTAAAAGGTTGAATCTTCTCACACGGCAATCTCCACGGCGACTCCTAGAAGACTCTTTTCGGGGATGGGCTATTAAACAATCGCCCAAATGTTTGCAGGGAAAGTATTAAAATGTCAGAGCGCCGTTTCAAATTGTGCTTCTGCGTTAAGTTTTGTTTGCCTTCGATCCCGGATTTTCTCAAAGTAAATAGAAAAGGAAAGGATTTGGGTAAATAGTCTTTGCCTTCATGCCGTCTTTAGCTTGAGTGGGTAAGGCTCAAGCTCGAAATTGGCATATTTTTGAAATACTTTGTTATTCGAACTTGACTTGATTCCACATTCGAATCCACTCCAGAAGCTGGATATTTGAACTAAATTTTATGTCACAATCGGCGATATTCAAACTAGGTGTACTCCGAAAAGGAATTTTTTGCGAAAACATACCAGAGATTGACCCCAAAATAATCTTCCTACAAGAACACCAAGTGACTTTTTCATTAACCTTTATGACTTTCAAACTAGTTAGTTCTAGACGCCTTGAGGTCATAAGTGGTTTGCCCCCAACTTAAAAAAAAGACGTCGCAAACAATTCCTGATGATAGCTTGCTGTTTTCTTAAGAACCTTTCCTTACTATCTTAAGTAGACTTTGCCCTTTAACTGCAAGTGAGCAGCTGCCTTCTTATGCTGGTAATGCTAAAAGTGGTAGGGAATTCCAAGGCAGCGTAAGTACAAAGTTCGATGCCAAGTCGCTTTTTCAGGGAAGTTCCTTTCTCTGATGCAGGATTATTTGATTTTCAAGTAGGATTCATACTTAAAATGAGATTCATACACTTGCTTCAAGTACAGTCAAACAATTGCAAGCATAATCATAGGTTTTATTAGTGTTTTCGTAAGCAAAAACAGCTAAAGTGCAGCAGTTGGGGTGGGTGGGGGAGGGTTGATAGTGGATAAAGCCAATAAGCCAGTGGCTTCCTCCTTTATTGTTTGTGAAGCACTTCAATTGTTTAAACATTTGCATAATGCACGTGGTGCACTTTCTTTCTTTCTTTCTCACCCGCTGGACAAGCAGTGCTTAAGCAAGCAGTTCTAGTGTCGGAACAGCCAGCTAAGGGTAAATACATTTGAAACTTTCCTATCCAAGATTCTGGTTGTTGTTGTTTACCAATTATCGCCATCCCCACCCCCTAAGTGGGTTGGGTAGGTAGCATGTTTTCACTCGAAGGGTGGAACACAAAAGGCAGGTAAATATTTAGTCAATTGTTGATAAAAGCTTAGATAAAACCAGTTGCCCCACTGTGTGGCCATATAAAAAGCCGGAGCACTTTCCGTAAAGTCAGCCATTCAGTTGGAAAATGAAAATGCGCAACATCTTAATCTTGAGTGTCTTGGCAGTGGTGCTAAGTGTGGTGCAGGCGACGGACTATTGCCAAAAGAGCTGCAATGGTGCACAGAATATTGGCTGCAATAACAAGGGGGTAGGTACAAGTATACGAAAAAAAAATAGAGTTAACCATTAATCCCTTTCAATTTTTTAGGCCTGGGGTCCCAGTTGTCCCACTGATGCCAAACTATTGACGCTTACAGACCAGGAGAAGGCCTTGATAGTGAACCAGCATAATCTGCATCGCAACTTCATAGCCGGCGGTGGGGATCCCAAGCTGAGTGCCGCCTGTCGCATGGCCACCATCAAATGGAACGACGAACTGGCTTACTTAGCCAGTCTGAATGTTAGAAGCTGCCAGATGAAACACGATGCCTGCCGCAACACGGATGCCTTCAATTGGGCTGGTCAGAACTTGGCCTGGAACAGTTGGTACGCTCCCTTGAATGCCTCCCAGAACTTGGTACAAGGCATAACTATGTGGTACAATGAGGTGCAGTACGTTAAACAGGCATACATCGATGCTTATCCCCAGAACTATCAAGGCCCGGCCATAGGTCACTTCACCGTCATGGTAGCCGATCGTAATACGGAAGTGGGTTGTGCCGTGTCCACATATTCAGTAGCTGGACAACCCTACAAGGCCTTCCTTTTGGCCTGTAACTATGCCGCCACCAATGTACTGAACATCAAGATGTACAATTCGTGTCCAAAACAACCGGCCAGCAAGTGCACCACCGGTACCAATCCCCAGTTCAAGAATCTGTGTAGTGCCAAAGAGGTTTACGATGTTAACAATCTGTTTTATTAATTGGAAATCTGAAAATGTTGAAGAAAAAAAAAAACTTAAATAAAAAGCATGTTTGAAAAATAATCGAGAGAAGAGGACGGTCACGGTCGCCACGGCAAACCGAAAAACTGGCTGGCTTCAGTTTTGTAGGGTATAGTCCTGAGTAAGTTTGAATTTGGTTTGTTTTCATCTCAGTGCAACAAGTAATTAATTACTTCCTCTCAATTTTACCATCCAACTTTACAGATTAATATATCCTGATTTACTGTTTTTCTTATCGACAAGGCTGTTTCCGTGAACTATCCATCTTAAAAAAATCAAAAGTCTCATAATATCTAAATATTTTAGCTCGTTCAATTACTGACGTTAAACTCGAGTGTTACCAAAACTATTTGGTTAGCTGCAAATTAAGTTTTCAACAGGACCCTAAGAATTTTTATAAATTTGTAAATTCTAAACGCAAGTTTTCGATTTCCGTTTTCCCTGGAAATACAACTGCCGACAACGATGCGGATATCGCAATTTGTTCGCAACGTTTTTCAAGCGTTGTTATTCATATGCCATTCGCATTTTTCCCGGTTTTAGACTCGGAGAGTCTTCAAGTTTAACATCGGTTGAAGTTTCCTTCAACCTGGGCCGACAATGTTCAAGCGGTATAAAAAGGCCGACTCTGGCGCCCCTAAAACTTTTAACTAACTTGGTGACTTTCCTTACTATGGAAGGAGTCATACATTATTCCTATCCACAAAAAAGGGATCAAAGTCTGAGTGTCAACACAGGGGCATATCCAAATTATCGGCAATTCCAAAAGTATTCGAATCACCATATTTCAATTGCGCATTGCGCCGCTCAATAATTTCCCCATACAATGGTTTATGAAAAAACGTTGTGGAAATAACTTTGAGTTTAAACTGAATATGGGGTTGTAAACAAGCAGCAAACGATGTGATTACACGGATTTTAGCAAAGCTTTCGATTCCGTTAATCATGACCTCTGATTCGCAAACTGGACATTCTTGGTTTTCCATTTTTTGGATCAGTTTATTTACGTGATCGGTCCCAAAAAGTTAGATTCAATTCACAGTTTTCTGAACCCATTTATTATCCTCCGGTGTTCCCCAAGGCAGTCATCTCGGACCTCGCTCAACTATTCAAATAATATCATGCAGTGCAATATGCGGACGACCTCAAACTTTGCCTGTCTTATAATGATCCAGTATCACCTCTTCTTAAAAGGGACTTAAACTCTCTCAATAATTGGTGCAAGATCAACAGTCTGCCTCTCAATAATGAAAAGTGTAAATATTTAACTTTTCATCGTAGTACGCCCCATCTCTTTGACTATATGGTTGATGATAAGCCTTTGGAACCATCTACAAAGTTAATGATTTAGGAATACAATTTATGCCCAAATTATGTTTCAACGGTCATATATCAGTCATTGCCAATAAAGCTATGGGAGTTCTTGGTTTTATCAAAAGATGGTCTAAAAGAATTTAATGACAAAACAATTTTATGTTTTGGTCAGACAATTTTAGTTTGGATCAACATAAAAATTTCAGATCAAACGAATTGCAGAAACATTAATTTTGAAATGGGATAATAGGACCTTAGTACGAGCATAGTACGCTTGTTTATTCCACCAAACGTGAATTATGTGTCTTATTGGTGAATTCTAAAAGGAACAGTTCATTATTACACATATATAGAACCCTTTGAAACCTTTGCCTTAATCACAAAATTTTTATATTTTTTGTAAACTTTGATAAGAAATATTTATTGTCTAATTTAAATTCTTAATGTTCACTAATCAGTTTGACTGAACTTTTAAACAATAAACAAAACAAAAAAATCAAAAATTTTTATTTTGTTGTAACACTAATCACTAACTTCATTTTTTAAAAAGACTCTTTCTTACCAACACCCCCCAGCTAGAGTTCTCCCCCCACCAGGGGGGGTGGACTTAAAGTATTTCAGTTGCTGTGTCATTCCCAATATCCATATTGCTTCCGGCAACTGTTGTCTATTGCCGCCGAGATAAGCGCCGTGGGAAGTCCCCAAACTCTTCGCACCCCCCCTCAGTTGTTGCTGTAGTGTTGTTGTTACAAGGCGAATTTGTCGTGAAATGTTTTTGGGTAATCAATTTATGTGTTCCGCCAGGTACAAGCACACTTTTCGTTTAGTTTTTGGTGGTTTAACCGCGGGAAAAACTTTAACTTTCACCTGGGAAATCCTCTCTCTGTCGTTGCTGCCAACCCACCCGCGCCTGTCATGCCTGTCGTACGTGAAAATGAAGCATTTTCCATTTGATGATAACAAAACATGTTTGGCATATTGATGAATGCCTCCAGAGAATTGTTGTCCTCCTCCTGTGTTCTGAGTCTTTGTGTGCGTTGAGTATTTGAGCAGACAATGTGTGGCAGCATCTCCTTCTCTCTTTCCCTTGCGGCAAGGATTGGAATTAGGTGGCAACTGGGGAGATTCTTTGAGCGCTCGATTTTAATGATGTGACTGCCTGACTGACTGACTGGCGCAAAGACCACCAAAAAAAAAAAAAAAAAAATTTTACTCTCCTTGGTTACTTTTCATATTTCTCCCCCGGCCTCAACCGCTCACCGCCTGTTTATTTATGCGTGCGCCAGCGTTTGTTTGCTTTGTGAATACGTGATGCGCCCAAGGAGGGCGCTCAGCCTCCACTCCATTTGCTTATGCCAGCAGAATGTGTTTTTTTTTTTTACTTAGTTGCCAGCATCCGTAATAAAAATAATAATAATAATTTCTCACTTCATTTGTTGCACAAATCGAAAATAAGCTTGACGCCCAGGACGTACCAAGACGCGCGCGTCGTAGTCTGATGGAATTTCTCTTCTCGTTTCAATTTATGGCATTGAATTTTAATGAGGCAACGCCATAATCGAAGACGGATTGATGGGGCATATTTGCACAGTGAAACGGGATTTTTTAGATCAAAAATCAACTGTAAGTTGGAGCAAAAATGTATAAAATTGAATTATAAATTCCAAATTTTCCATTAAAGATTTGGTATAATCGTTTTATAGCCCTCCAGATGCCACTACCAGGTTATCGGTGTGACGTGGCGACCGTGACAGTGGCAATTTAATTTGCTTTTGAAACCCTTAATCATACTTATTCACGTTAGCGCGATGTAGTTTGTACTAAATCAAAACTATTCTCCACTGCACTTAAACTTAGGTGCTGCCAGCTTAGAGATAGAACTGCCGTGGCGACCGTGAGAGTGGAATTAGTTTGTCGATTACAGAAGAGATTATCTCAATAAACGACTCTACTAAAAGGTTTTCATTTATGTTGAAAGAACATCCAGCAGGCCTTCGATAGAGTGTGCCACGAAGATCATCTCTCGAAGATCAAGAGCTGTACCTGCTACTCAGGAGCTTCCTGATGGACAGAAGCTTTGAGGTAGCACAGGACGGAGCGATATTTCAAACAAAAATCACTCGGGCTGAAGTACCGCAGGGTAGCGTACTCCCTATTTACCCACGATATGCCCAGAGCCAAAAGCCAAGGACCTACTTATCGCTACATTCGCTGACGACAAGGCCATACTTGCCTGCTCTGCCACAGATACCCTTCAGGGGTACCTGAATAGGATTAGCAACTGGGTCAATTCGGACAAGTGTTTTTCTTTGACTTATTCCACCCGTCGTGACACCTGCCCAGGAGTAT
Organism: Lordiphosa collinella; assembly: GCA_018904265.1. Lineage (NCBI taxonomy): Eukaryota > Metazoa > Arthropoda > Insecta > Diptera > Drosophilidae > Lordiphosa > Lordiphosa collinella. The sequence goes on along the minus strand of JAEIFV010000289.1, from coordinate 222,471 downwards.
TCTTGCACGGTCAGCTTATGAAGCATAAAGCAGCTCACAAATATCTTTGGGGTAACACTGGACAGAGGACTAACGTTTGGACACCATGTCAAGGCAACAGTTCAGGCAGTGACTGCCAAAGCACGACGCATGGAGTGGCACCTGAACTCCAAGAAAAGCTGTCACTGAGGAACAAAGTCCCTTTATACAAGGCTATTCTGGCACCGGTATGGAGACACGGCCAACAAATTTATGGTATCGATGGTATCGCGGTGAAGTCTAACCTGACAAAAATTAGAGTGGTCCAGGCGAAAATCCTTAGACGCATCACAGGAGCTGAATGATTCCTGATAGCCAGTGATATTGAAAAGGACCTTGGAGTTCTTATGGTTGAAGATGTTATCAATAAGCAGGCCTCCAGATTTCTTGACAAGCTATTACACCACCCCAACAAACTGGCGAAAAACTTGCTAAGAAGACGCATGAATCCAAGGAGAGAAGACGCAGAATCCAAGGAGAGAAGCCATTCGCACCAAATTCTTATACTTACTTACTAAATACGTAAATTTCGTACATTATCGTTAAGCCCAAATGGACCCTGCCAAGTACACCTAATACTCTCATAATACACACTAGTAAATGCGGCCAAAGTAGCCAAGGTAGCACAAGGCTAGTCAATAAATGTTAAAAACAAGTGTTGAAAGTGCTCATTGACTTGAATTTGGTTTGTTTTATTGGTTTTTGGGCTGGGTATGAGGTAAAGGGACATTTTTGGACTTAAAATTGACTGATTGTAGTAACTAATTGAAAAAAATCTTTCAAAATTGAGATCAAAAGTCACTTTAGCCCCCTATTTCTTTAAAATAGTTGCCTGTGCCAATACTTTATTGATTCACTGTAGTTAGGACTGCCGTGGCGACCGTGATAGTGGCCATTTTTAATTGCTATCGACTGTCGATTATATAAAAGGGCGCCATTTAAATTACCATCAAGGTGTGTGTGTGTGTGTGTGAGTTGTATCTATTTAAGCGTTGCACAGGAAGCCATAAAAATTGTTGTTGCCAGGAAGCAATGGCGGCGCCAACTTTTCCACAAAGATACGCGCGGCTCCCCCAAACCCCACCACAAGCCCCGGGTACGTCTCTGTGTGTGTGTTGAAAACCGTTTAAAGTCGGCGATGTATTAGCATTTCACTTGAGCAAAGTTTATCGAAAGGCAATCATAAGCCAATTTATTAAAACGGACATGCAAAAAGTTTTGTGGCCCAAGTTTTGTGGCCAGGGGTGGGGTTGGAGCAGTTAACAAATTGAAATGGTAATGGCAGAGACGAGGTGGAAAAGGTTGAAGATTGGCAAGTTAAGTTAAAGCTGGCAGTGAATGAAAATGCTCAACCGAAATGCAAGTAAGCCATAAAAGGTGTTGCATACTTGTGGGCGCCAATTGGATTACTTTTTATGTGGCATACTTTTAGGTTACTCGAAAGAACATAAACATTAAAATTGAACTTTTTATGAAACTATAAATGGAGTAAAATTACCTACTTATATTTATATATATTCTTGATCAGGATCAACAGCCGAGACGATATAGTCACGTCCGTATGAACGCACAGATCTCAGTTAGATTGTCCGTACCGATTCCACCACATTTCCAATGTTTAATATAAAAATAGGCCTTAATTTAAACTTCCTAAGCTCTTGGCACAGACTTTTCTATCCAGAATTATGCCGAAAGAGAATTTCTTTCAACTCTGTGTGTGTTTTCAGCAAGACGGTGCAACTCCTCACATAGCCCTGCCTGTTATGTCAGAACTGCGACGAAAATTCGCCTGACCTTACTGCAACTGACTTCTTCTTGTGGGGTTATTGCAAAAAGGAAGTCTAACGAAACGAAACCGACAAATTTGAATGAACTAAAGCAATCCATTTGAGCAATAATTGCGGCTATTCCTCTCTCAACTCTACAAGCAGTAATGAACAACATTCTGATAAGATGCAGGTGGAATGTAAAACGTAAAAGTCAGCCTCTCTCAATTCCGCTTGTTTCATTTTCGCCCGTTCCGCGTGATTCTCTCGTGCCGATTTCGTTAGGCCAAAAGTAAAACGTAAGCAAATTCATTCGGAATTGAGAACAGCAAATCCAAACCGAAACGGAATTGCTTTCGGTTTACTTTTCAAAACGTAGCGGAATTGAGAACTTGCAGCGTTGTTCTCTATACCACTTCCGCAATAGTTTTGTGATCAAATCTAGTGCAAAAACCGGTTTTAAATCACCTAAATTTTGTGTAAGTGGAATTGAGTACAAGGCTGAAGAGCTGGGAACGGTTAGATCGGTTGTGTCACTAATTTTCTTAACATTCTCAGTAAATGAATCCCCATTGAAAGCAGCTTAGAGCAGGGAGAGTTCTAAGAAAGTTACCAACAAATGGCACTTGGATGAAGGCTTCTTTATAATGCTCATGTTTATGTCTGTGGCAATTATAAGGATAATTCATGAGCTGCTTCCGCCCTTCGTCCGCTTTAGCTGGCTGGCAGCAGCTTATTAAATTAGCTGCCAAGTTGTGAGCCAATTTCAATTTGTGCTTGGCGTGGCAAACAATTTTTAAGCCATGGCCAGGCTGCCATTTCCTTCCTCTCGTGTCGTTGACATGTTGAGTGAGTGGGTGGTTGGGTGGTTGAGTCAGTGGGTAACTGCATGCCATAGCATACTTTTCAGCGTTTGCCATTCATTAATCAAGTTCAGGGCACTTTAAAGTGGTGTAGCCCCCCCATAACATTGTCAGCTGTATAGAAGGGCGGTGGCACGCCTCCCCTGCAAACGCATATAAAACATGTTATAATGATGCAATAATAAAGCCACAGCAGTTGGAACAAAATCCTCCAGGGAGGCTTTCACCACACACCAACACACACACAGAGAGAGAGAGGGGGAGCGGGTCATAAACGTTGATAAAGTCATAAAAAGAAAGAAAAAAGCAGCATCTTTGGTGGGGCCATTGGCAAACAAAAGGCTTAGGAGTCAGAGTCGGAGTCGGAGCATATGCTGGCCACCGCAATAACCACAACTACAAGGCATTGCGGCTTCTTATCAGAGCGGAGTAGAGCGGGCAACCCTTGGGGGCTTCTTTACTTCTGTCCAGTTTGTGAGTTAAATTGACCGCTCACATGCAACTTGGGGCCATATAAGACCATAAATATATATACACATATTTGGATTTGGATGTGTATGTATATACATTAAGGAGTGTATGGGCAAGTGGGGTTGGGGAGCAGTTCCCCCGGGGGTGCAGTTCACACGCCAAGCTCAAAGCTCGTAAATGGCAAATCAGCCGAGTTCCGAGCAGGGAAATGCTTAAGAAAATATTTAAAACAAACATTGAGGAAATATTTACTATACAGGATCGGAAATGTTTCCTTCTCCTTTTTACATACATTTCAGGGTATAAAAAAAAAACAATAAAAACTATGTATATAGCAAGTTTGAAAAAATTTCCAGCTATTTTTGGCTATTTCAGAATGTTGATCCAGCGTGCATGGGCCCTGAAGAGTTCGCAACACTGGCCTGTACTTATTTCATTATGATTTACAGTTCGAGTTGTAGAAGAGCACAAGAGAGAAACGTGCCGTTAATTTCGACAACCTCAAGCGCTCTCCCAAAGCAAGGAGAAGAAAATACACTCTTACCCGCCACATTTTACACAGCAGCATAACTTCGAATTGTGTTTTTGAAAAAAAAAAAACTTTGAAAATAAACCTACTACATTAACTATTCCGTAGCTCAACTGGTCACTGTTCTGGTCACCGCTAATCCACCACCACCACCCACTAACTCACAACCCAGCTGCTGCTATGGCTGTCTTGCACAGACCAAAGCTGCTGACTTTGCAAAGTCAAAGCGTAGCCAAAAATCTGTCGCAAAGACAATCGTTTTCTGGATTTCGTGGGAGAGGTCGTGGGTTCGATCCCGCCTCGGAACTAATGAAAAGTTTTTTTCTTTGAATAAATTTTACACCCGGTCACCCCTCTCTGCTGTTGGCGCCAGCTTTGTAGTAATTAGCCATGAAAAGCTTCTCAAACTGCCGTTCGGATTCGGCGTTAAACTGTAGGTCCCTTTCTTTTGAGCGAAAATTAGAAGCGCACAAGCCAAGAGATTGAGAGAGGCTCGGCTTTTGGCCCTTTGGGGCTGTGTTAAGGTATTTTACTTTACTATATGCGAATTTCATAGTAGGCTTTGACAATTTGTTTCTTACACAGCAAATGGGAATTTCATAGTAGGCTTTGACAATTTGCTGTCCAAAAATAAAGCATAGCCCCGGCAGTCTAAATTTCTCAGTTATCATTTCACTCTTGGAGTGTGATGTTCTGCTCTCTTATTTTTTAATAATTTTTTTTAACTGTTTTTTTCTTCACACTTTGCCAATTATTGTACGCCGGCGATGAATTGGCAACGCTTAGTCTTGCTGCGCGTGTTAAGAACGATGTAAGCAGGATCACCAACTGACCCGTGGAATAGGCCTACTGGGGAAACCACGTTAAAAAAAACGCGCTAAGTGCACTACCTCATGGGTGGCGTGGAAACGTGTGCATATTATGACGATTACAACTTTTTGAATCGTTATAACTCAAAAACGGTGGCTCGTAAGAAAAAGGTAAGGACCACTATTTGAGGATATGCACCTGGAATGTTCGTACCCTCAATGGAGAGCGTGCGGATTCCAAGCTGGTGGATGTCCTCGAGAAATATTCAGCGGACGTTACCGCACTTCAGGAAATGCGATGGAATGGGCAGGGGTGTAAGGTAATAACATCCGAAACCAAAGCTCCATGGGAGATCTACTACAGTGGACTTGATTCGAAGCACGAGTTTGGTTGCGGCTTTGCAGTCAACAAAAGACTGTGCCGCTCTCTCATCAGCCTTACTCCAGTTGACAAGCGCACTCAGACTTAAGGCAAAATATTTTAATATTAGTCTTATCTGTGCGATTTCTATGAGCGCCTAGAAGACCTATATGAGAACCTTCTATCATGACATTAAGATCGTGCTAGGCGACTTTAACGCACAAATCGTGAGAGAAAAAGTTTTTCGCCCGACTAACGGCCGATTTAGCCTGCACAAAAAAACCTCCGATAATGGAGAGAGGCTAATAGACTTCGCTTGGGGCCGGAACATGGTCATAAGTAGTACCAGAGTTGAACACCGCGACGACCACAAGGCGACCTGGAAGTCCCCTGATCGTCAATCAACACGAAACCAGATTGATCACGTTGTGATAGACGGACGGCACTCATCGAGTGTTCTAGACGTACGTGCCAATATTGACTCGGATCACTACCTTGTTGCAGCCAAAGTACGCACACGACTCAGTGTGGCACATGCCGCACAGTCTAACACACGCATCCTATGTGAACGTCTAAAGCCAAATATGGCTAGAATATAGTTTTTGGGAAACTCGCTACACAAAACAGTTCTTCTGGTTACCGAGAATCTTACTGAATTTTGGAAAGTTCGTCCTCAAAAATTTACCATAAAAATATGCCTTAAGGGGGGAAAACACTTTGCGGAAAAAAAATTTTTGACTTTTTTTTTTGCATATTTTTGTAGCTTGGATATTCAAAAATATCCCCCTAAAAGGATTTTCAAAAATTCGAAATAGTTTAGAAGATATGGGCCTTTAAATGACCCAAAGTGACCCGATTTGCCTAGCAACTGCAAACTTTAAAAGCGTTTATCTCGAAACCACGTTTTTCAAACTGGTGGCCACGATTCAGAGGAAACCAGTGGACCGATTTTGCCCCGGAAGGGCTTATACGACGCAGAATTGTCGTCGCTATCGTTCGGCCCTCCAACTTTTGGATACCTATATTTTAAGTGTACTTTTTTACACTACACTACAAAAAAAAAAGGCCAAAAAAATTTTTTGTTTTCAAATGTCCGCCATTTTGTCAAAAAAATTTTCAATTTTTTTTCGGAGGGCCGAACGATAGCCACATTAGTTCTGAACATAACCGCATATTTCTTTTTTTTTCAGATCATCCCAAGTGCTGCAACCATGGTCACCATGTGGGCACCATTTTTTTATTCATCATTTTTCGGAGGCCGATAACTTTCTGAACGGCCCTCATATTGACAAAAAAAATTTTGTATTTTCCTTTCATTCATTAACTATTTAATAAAAAAAACAAAAATAAAAAATCTCTTATACTTTTTTTTCTGGAATTTTTTTAAAAACCATCTACTTTTGCTCATCGCAAAGTGTGTTCCCCCTTAAGAGGCTTTACGTAGGTACTGGAAATGTCAAATACCTTTTACATTACCTTTTTTTTACTTTACTTTACTTTTACATTACCTAGGTATAGTTTTTGACTTATACCTTGTACCTTACCTAGGTAAGAAAAATTTATACGATTTCAATTACTGTTCCTTCTTTTGCTTGAGAAACAACTTAACATAACTATTGTACCCCCTTTAAAGAGTATAACAAACTGTTTGTCTTTCGAGATGCAATCTCTTAACTATAGAATTGTTAGTCTAAGGTTTTTTTCTTTCTATTAATTTAGTCAAATTTAAGCAAAAAAAACTAACATATGAACATCTGCATATCTTACCGGAAAGATCAGTTGGAACGAGCACTTGCAAGGGTATAGAAACAGAAAAATGTTGTGTGTGTTTGGCCTTCTAAATTATTGATTGATTGATTTATAGATTTCACCGCGCTGCCATCCCAGTCCTGCCTCAATAATTAACTAGTTGTGAGCATCGCATTGACGGGTACTTAGTACTTAGTTTCCCTTTTAATTAGTGTGCAACCGCCTGAGAAACAATTGAGAACAAATTAAAATAATTATAAGCTATTATTAAACAAAAAATGTACAAAAAATGTACAAAAAAAAAATTGAATATAAACTGGAAAAGCCAGGGAAAGGGAAAGCGAAAGTGAGGTGTTGAGTTGGGAGACGATTGATTTTTGTTTTATTTTTTTTTTTTTGATTTATCGACACTTAATCGCCTCGTTAATCGCTTCGTGTCATGTAAGCTGCAGTAGCCACGCCCCCTCCCTGTGTCTCTCCCACCTGAACTGCTGACAACTGTCAGCAATTTTCCATTGTCTAGTTTCTATTTGGTTTATGCTGAAACAAAACTGCAACTAAAAAAAAATTTACATACAACTTTGCCATGGGTAAACAAAGTTGCCACAAAGTTGTCCAAAGCGTGTGGCAAGAGGCGGGGCGGGGGGGAAGAGGGCAAACATAATTACAATTGAAAATTAATTAACAACTGCAGCGGCCAGCCATTACGTTCCAAGCCAACAAACAAAGCGCACAGTTTGTTTTTTTTTTCCATATCAAATTACCAAATAACTAAATTATTATAATATTTATTATGTCTGATTAAGATGGCGGGGAGTAGGGGGTAGGGGCTGAGTGGTTCCATAGGGCTCTGGCGTTACAGTTGAGCAAAGACGAGAGAATCATCAATGGAAACTGGCTTTAAGTTTTTGCGGTCTTTGCGGCATTGCGGCTTTGTAAGTCAAGGGCAAGGGAGGCGTGACCATGGAGCGTGCATCGAACCCCCGCCCCTCGAACCATCCCTCAATTAAGCATCGAGTGCGATAATTATGGTTAATGGCAAATTGCTGGCCAAGCAGCGATTAAATTTTGAAAATTATTACATCCCACGACACTTCATTTCACCCCCCACACGAACATCAATCATGGCCAAAGGGCACGTGATCGAAAATCCTGGGAAAAACTATCTGTCCACTCACTTTCACCCCGTTCGCTTCGATCACCTCCACAAATTGATTAATTGACATCATTTCATGGCATTTTGCATATTTCAATTTGATAATTTTGCTAGTTTTTATGCTCTGCTCATTAGAGACGAAAACAAACAAACAACACAACAGCCAAACGATCGAAAGGTAAACAAAATATTCAACATAATGAACTGGTCTTGGGCAAAAGACAGAAAAAACGAGTTATACCTAATTCTGTTGTGGGTCTTTGGGTTTGTGGGTGAGTTGGAGGCTTGGAAAAAGGGAGAGAAAATGGCAAGTACCTATGACTCTCGCTTGTTGCGCCTGGTTAACCCCCTACAAATTATATGGTTCTGCACTTGCCGGCTAATAATATTTATTATAACATATTTGTCATATTTGTACAGTCATTAGGCAGGCTAATAGATAAATTACAAATTTATGTCGGCTAATTGAACTGAACTTGCAAATGTTTGGGTACTAAAGTTGATTCGCAGATTTTTATTCCGTCGACACTCAATATAAAACGGGTAGCTGAGATTCAAGTCTGCCTATTGATGTATCGCCAATTTCCCGATTGGATGATAAAAATGCGATACCAAATGTAATTTGTTTGTGTAAATCGCCAAACTCTCCCCAAATTCTATGCTCAAGCTATCGCCAAACTATATCCAAACTACCTAAAAATGGAAATGGCATATTTATGGCATATTTATTGTAATATTTTTGTTGTAAGTGGTAGAGTACTTCGAAAAACATTAACTGGCGGTATTAATATTTTATTAGCAAAAAAATAATTTAATATGTCACTAAAAATGATATAGGCAATTGCTTTTTAATCAAAAATTATTTAATCAGGAATAGAATTCAGGATATTGAGAACTCTTAATAACTAATGGAGTCGCCCTTAATATTTTGAAGCTTTGCAGCCTGCGAGGCATAGATCCTACCAAGTTATGAAGCGTGATAGCCTCTGGCCCATCCTGAGACGATGGCTTCCTTTGAGTCCTTCGCTTATCATACTGTTTTGAACAGGCATAAACTATTGCGCAAGAAGCTGCATAGCCTCAATAGGATTAAGTCTGGACTTATGCCGGCCACTTATAGCGTATATGTGGGTCTTAAAATAACACATTGTACTCGGGCAACGTGAATCGGCATGTCCTGCAAAGGTTACACCATGGAAATCCTCAGCAAGAGTCCCATCCTGTCCACCAACTCAATGGCTTGAGCATTTATCCGGTCAGATACGAAGCATATTGGAGACTTGCCCTAGCGGTAAAGGCAGCCCATATCATAGATCCACCTTATGATCCCGTTTGTAGCAAGTTGCTCGTGGATGACGCGGATCCTCCAATATTTGTGATGGCCATCTGGACCGTCCAAATTGAACTTTCATCAATGAAAGTTATATTTTCAAATCGACGTCCCATAATTGTGTTTTTCATAAAACGCGATTAGACGTTTGTAACAAGGTTTAAATGTTTTGATAGGAGGTTCAAAATTCGCAAATGGCCTACGGCCTGGTAACGTTAATCCTAGTTCGCTTTAATTTTCATACAGCCATAGCCGCGCCGTTTGTCGGTTGTGATGGTTGGTATTGGACCGTGGCGAGGATTTATGCGGTAACCTCTGTATCTTTAGGAATCTTGAAATGGTATTCGGTGTCGACTATGGAAGCTATTTTACAGTTTCATGCGGCTTTGTTCTTCCTTGATCCTTCCTGTTTTCCTCAGATAATCAGTACAACAAGGCATTCCAACTATAAATAAATATTTGTTTGTTATGCTTGGTTTTACTGTCTTTAATAAGGCTATTACTTAATATGTTCTTGTCAATGTTTCTGTTAAGATGTTAACACTGCAACACTTGAGACATCGATTAGGCACTTTGCTCATATACAGTTTTCTATGAACAGCACGACTTAGATCTCTTATCTAGTTAACGGATCCACAAAGGGGGTTTAAATAAGACGTGCACTTTTGTAGCTGAACAAAACCATACGAGATAAGGAACAGCATAATCAAAACAAACAAGCATTTGTTGCTTTTTAGCTAATCGAAAATTCTTTGCACATATATCCATTTACCTTGGTATCTCCCCAAGCTTTTGCCAAACAATCCCTTCGAGAGATAAGGAGATAAGTTGCCCAAATTTCGATGAAAATTTTGCTAAATAGCCTTGATGGAAAATGTTGTATGACTTAAAACCAGAGCTCCCAAAATATCCTCAACGAAAATTTCACAAGCTGTCTGCTCACTGAAATAACGGGGAAAAATTAGACAGACTCGCTCACTCTCTGAACAGAACACTTGAAGTTTGTGTCTCTCGTGTTTTCTGTTTTATGCTGATCGGTGAGAGAACACACGAAGCGCTCTTGCGACAACAGTTTGAATGGGATATTTTTGCTCGGCGCTCCTCAACTGAGCCTCGGCAACTGAGCAAAACGATTTGCGTTAAAAGCACAAAAGTGTCTTTTTTGTTGTTGTTTCGTTAGTGCTTTGTTGTTGCTTTATTTCATCAGAAGCAAAGCGTGAAAGAGTGAGAGAGAGAAAAATGGTCACTTGCTGGGTCGTTAGTCTTTGCGTTCTGACATAACACAACTAAAGCGAACGCAACACTCTCACGCACAAGATTTCACCGGTTTCAAGTGTCTCGAGTGAGCGCGTACATAAAGAGAGCGACAAGAAGCTCTCACTGATTGACCAAAGAGCACGCTGAGTAAAAACAGGTTTAAAGTGTCTTTTTGATCCCGTTTTCAATTGTGTCTGCGAGCAACAGTTCTTTTTTGGGACTTTCTGCAAAAAGGGACCACTTCTTGCGAGCTCTGCTTAAAACTAAAGCAATGGTTCCATTTACAAATTATTTGCTATATTATGGCCAAAGAGTACACTATTTAGCAGGGATGCAAACCGGTTCTGAACCGAACCGAACAACTTTTTTTCAGCTGATGAACCGAATCGCAAATCGAACCGGCGTTCCTTCAAAAATTCTGAACCGAACCGAAAACCACAAATGAAAACGGTTCGGTTCAGTTCAGTTCACTGACGAGTCTCATGACGCACAAGTTTTGGGAATTTTGATCGAGTTGCTACAATAAGTACTTATTGATACCGGATTTATGTAGCACCAAACCATTTTGTCCACCGACCTCTGAATTTGCCTGTCGTAAGCTAACATTTCTTTTTTCGGAAGTTGCTAATCGAATTGTTTGCATATATCATTTCCTTTATGGGACGATTTTCTCATTAGTCAGTCGAACCTCTATTAAAATGATATCATTATGGACGAAGCAAGCACATCCAACTATTCAAACATTTCAATTCTCTAGGAATTTCGAGTATCGAAATGGTCAAAAAGTCACATATGACTTTAGAAATCTTTATATATCAAATATTGAAGCAAAAGTTCGGGGAAAAGACGCTATAGGTGAAAATGTTCAATATATGGAGGATTAGCTAGACCAAAAAGAGTTGGTTGAAACAATAACCGGGGGTGTACTACCTCTTAAAACCAGAACCAGTACTTTATAATGTGTTCGATCCAACTTTATTTTTCATCAAACAGTATGACCCACCTAGGTTTGTAGTTTTCCAAACTTCTGCAGCTTCAAAAGTCCAAAACAATTACTTTCTGAACAGATTTAAGTATATTTTTGAATGTTAGACTTCACAATGGACTTAAAGGGTTAGGGTTTGGTGGAATGAAGTGTAATCTTAGAACAAAAAGAAGTTTTGGACTTGCCGCAACTTCAAAAAACTAAAAAAAGACTTTCCGAGAAGATTTTAGGGTAAATTGCTACGTTATACCCAACAAAAGGCTTTAAGAGTTGACATAAGGTGAATTAGGGCTTGAGACTCGGCCAAATTAAAAACGATCCTTGAACAGAAATGCGTTTTTGACAACTCTTGGACTGCCTTACCATCGAAAGTCTGAAAAGAATGGATTTTCGAACAGATTAAAGCAAAATTCTTAAGGGTTTATGTTCGGCGGGAATAAGGGCGATTCTAGAAATAAGTTTGTGTCATTTCTTTTAAATATAATTATAAAATATTTGGTTGTTGAACTTAAGGATGGGCTTTAAGGGTTGAGATTTTAGAGATTTTCAGCATCCAAGAACATAAAGGGGCTTCTTCGAAAGACATTAACGTAGTTAATGTAGCTTACTGCGCCTCAAGTCGACTCACTCACCCCTGCTAACAGAGCGATGCATCCACAAAGCTGCTGGCTAATGAGCGGCGATCCTATTTGTAAAAATAAAACCCAAATTAGGACACAATGCTTGGCCTCGGTCGAATTTTAAGTTTATTCGAATTGTTTGCAGTGTGAATTTTGGGTTCTGTAATACCAACATTCTGGGCATAGCTAACTTTTGTCGCAGTCATTAAGTACTTGCATTCTCATCACCACAAAAACAACAACTAAGTGACAAAGAATTTGCAATTTGCAGCAACTTTTACCTGCCGCCCACTCATACCAGCAATTTCATTTTACGCAAAACCCAGCGCGTGTGTCATTTGTTGGACGGATTAGGTATTTTCGTTTGCATTTCGTTTCGCCCGTTTACTAATTATCGTTTGCATTTCTGTGTACACTGAGAATACTGAAGCTGATGGTCCAACTACAATTTTACAATCGATTTAAACTCTTTTTTAACAGTGCAGTGCAGTGCAATGAGAATGGAGTCTGCAGTTCATTAATCTGCCAGCAAAACCGCACAATTTGCAGCGGCAACAGCAACAAGTCCTGCATATCGAGTGCTCTGCCTGAGGGCATTGAGGCTTTGATGGTTGCCCTCACTCACACAAGCACACTTATCGGCCATTAAATACCCGTCAAGCTGTGTGCCCAGATATTTGTATTGTATTATTACACGAAAAGTAGCTGTAAAAGTACTGCAAATCACTTGATTTTCTCTTTTGGACACATAAATTAAGCAGTCCATTGCATTTAGCATGCAACCTGTCTAACGGATTGATAGATTGATTGATCTCTGGAATTAAGGGAGTGGGACTCAAGTGCATGGCATGTGCATTCACCACAGGGAACTAAGCTAAGTTGCATGCAATGAGTTGAGTAGCTACGAAATTAGACAAAATTTAATTAACTTTCGTATAAAAATTGCTGGTACGAGGGTTAGCTTTTTGGTTTTAACCCTGCAAAACATTTTGTCGTGGAAGACAAAACTTTATTCAAGGTCAAAGGTCACAAAAATGAGGTTTTTGGCAATTTTCAGCAAATCGGTGATCATAAAAATACTTTTGACAAAAATTGTAGATCATAAAATTATCTACATGTACATCTACATCTACATGTCTCAATACTTTTTTTCTTACGAGCCACCGTTTTTGAGTTATAACGATTCAAAAAGTTGTAATCGTCATTATATGCACACGTTTCCACGCCACCCATGAGGTAGTGCACTTAGCGCGTTTTTTTTAACGTGGTTTCCCCAGTAGGCCTATTCCACGGTTTAGTTGTGCTCATCTTAAGCAGAGTAAGACATGGCGTACCGGCCTTTAACACAGGACAAAGCCGGAAGTAAAAACAATAAAAAAAAAAACAAAAATTATTAAAAAATAAGAGAGCAGAACATCACACTCCAAGAGTGAAATGATAACTGAGAAATTTAGACTGCCGGGGCTATGCTTTATTTTTGTACAGCAAATTGTCAAGGCCTACTATGAAATTCCCATTTGCTGTGTAAGAAACAAATTGTCAAAGCCTACTATGATTGCATACTGGGACGTACTTTTCTCCATACGATTTAAAAAATTTCAAGTTCTTTGCAGAAGATGGCTCAAAAAATTCGGTATATTTTATAAAAAAAAAAATAGTGGAAAGTTAACTTCGGCTCGGCCGAAGTTTTGTATTCCCTTGCAGCTTCCAATGAAAACAAAAAAGTTTTTCTAAGACTTTTTTTTATACCCTTGCAAAGGGTATTATAAAATTATGCGGATGTTTGTAACGCATTAAAGGAAGCACCGCATGTTATATTTTGTCGCGGAGCTGGTTGTTTAGCCTGTCGTCGCCGTTCTGTTTCTGCTATCTCCCCGTCAGTTTTAAAGCTATCCTCACCAAACTTTGTGGCCGGGTGGCTCAGCGGTTAGTGTCGCGACTGCTGAGCATGAGGTCGTGGGTTCGTCCCGCCTCGGAACATCTAATGAAAAGTTTTTTCTTTGAATAAAACTTTACACCCGGCCACACCTCTTGCTGTTGGCGCCAGCATTGCAGTAATTAGCCATGAAAAGCCTCTCAAAAACTGCCGTTCCGGATTCGGCGTTAAACTGTAGGTCCCTTTCTTGTGCGAAAATTAGAAGCGCACAAGCCAAGAGATTGAGAGAGGCTCGGCTTTGGCCCCTCGGGGCTGTTGTCATCTTGACAAGCCGATTTTACTTTTTACCAAACTTTGCACGAAGTCTTCTGGTACATATACGCTGCACATTTGTCGGAACCAGCCGGATCGGATGACTATAGCATATAGCTGTCATAGGAACGATCGGTCAAAAAACTAGTTTTAGTGAGAAAAACTTTTTTTTTTTAATGGAAACGCCTCCAAAGTACGTTTTTCTTAGTTTACTATCCTTGCCCATGATTTCACTAAGTTTGGTCGAAATCGGATGACTATAGCTTATAGCTGCCATATGAACGATCGGTCGAAAAACTAGTTCTAGTGAGAAAAACTTTTTTGTTTTTAATGAAAACGTCCTTTTAATTGGCATATTCTTATTTCATATACTTTAACATATTTCTACAAGGTTTTATCAAAATCGGATAACTATAGCATATAGCTGCAGTATGAATGGTCGGTCGAAAAAGAAGTTCTAGTGAGAAAAACTTTTTAGTTTTAAATGGGATCGCCTCCAAATTTCGTAATTAACAGTGTATTATGCTTTTCCGAGATTTCACCAAGTTTGCTTTAAATCAGACATCTATTTAGTATAGATTCCATATAAAAGTAAGGCCCAAAAAGTAGTCTTAGTTAGAAAAACTTTTTTGTTTTCAATGGAAGCTGCAAGGGTATACAAAACTTCGGCCGAGCCGAAGTTAACTTTCCCCTATTTATTTTTTTATAAAATATACCGAATTTTTTGAGCCATCTTCTGCAAAGAACTTGAAATTTTTTAAATCGTATGGAGAAAAGTACGTCCCAGTATGCAATCATAGTAGGCTTTGACAATTTGTTTCTTACACAGCAAATGAGAATTTCATAGTAGGCTTTGACAATTTGCTGTCCAAAAATAAAGCATAGCCCCGGCAGTCAAAATTTCTCAGTTATCATTTCACTCTTGGAGTGTGATGTTCTGCTCTCTTATTTTTTAATAATTTTTTTTAATTGTTTTTTCTTCACGCTTTGCCAATTATTGTAAGCTTAGTCTTGCTGCGCGTGTTAAGAAAGATGTAAGCAGGATCACAACTGACCCGTGGAATAGGCCTACTGGGGAAACCACGTTAAAAAAAACGCGCTAAGTACACTACCTCATGGGTGGCGTGGAAACGTGTGCATTAAATGACGATTACAACTTTTTGAATCGTTATAACTCAAAAACGGTGGCTCGTAAGAAAAAAAGTATTGAGACAGTTTTTGTAGAGAATTTTATGTTCTACATTTTTTGTCGAAAGTATTTTTATCAAAAAACTTACCGTTTTGCTGAAAATTGCGAAAACCTCAGATGGGGAACTTTCAAATTTTATTAGATATAAAATATGAGACACAACGTGTATCAAATTGATATTGATACCAACTTTTTTGTGTGTAGTTATCATACTATATCATGTGACTTTGCATAAGAAAAAGAGCCTCGAGTATTAAAAAATGATGGATGATTTTAGATGTATGAAAATATAACTTCGATTGGTGAACCGAATCTCAGTTTTCGAAAAAGGAGTCTGGTTACGGTTCAGGTTAGATTCGCCTGGTTTATGGTTCGATACAGAAGACATTTGTGGTCCAATCAACGTTTGTAAAGCACTGCGCGTTCAGAGAACAATGTACTTTACATGGTGAACTTTAAAAATTTCCATAGTTTAGAAAATACAAATAATTTCTTATAACCTTTCAGTTTATTTTTGCTCCGCTTCAGTTTCGGGTTGGGGCCAGTCAAAGTACATTAATCTATCAAGGATTTCTGGAATGAAAAAACATATTTTAAGTGAGAATTTTGTGCTTAAATCAAGTATTTTCAAGCATACCAAAAATTTCCAGTAACATTGCTATTGGGCGTTTTACAATCGCAAGCAGAAAGCTGAAAGTGCATAAAAATTCAATTCTTTCATTTTGGTACGATAATTTTGAAATTTATAGAATGAAGACGCGCAGAGAGAAATGTGCTTGTGTGGGTGAGCATGAGATTTGACAGCCAACTTCTGTGCTCAGCGATTCACACAGAAATAACTTCGGCTTGCTTCGGTGTGAAAACTCGAGTGATTATGGTTACCGGTGGAATTGTATCTAAGGGGAAATTCGAAACGATCGGTTCCTGTTGCTGAGGTTATTCCCAGGTTCTTGGAAACGCTACATACTCTGTACTGTATGTATGGCTGGACAGTTTAACCACAATTTCACTTCGACAATCATTTTGCATTATTAACATATGCGATTTGTATTATTAACTTGTTTGAAAAGTGCTTCTAAGCGGATGCCTCTCTCTTTTTTTCGCATTGTTTAATGCACCAGGGGTGGAGTGGGGTGTGGGTACAGCACTTGATAACAAGGTGAAGCAACAAAACCCTTGAGTTACATATTAGACCAAAACGTGCTAAGAAATGACAAAGCACAAAAAAATAAACACACACCAAAAATTGGAATAGCAAATTGACGTAGATCGCAATTAATTGAATGCAGATGGATCGGTGGATTATAAATGGGAGGGAGGGAGGATGGATGGATGGATGGATGGATGGGTTTCTTACATTTTAATGCTGATTTTTGTAGTTAAACGCGCTTATCGTACGCGGGCGTCGCTGCTACTGCTGCTGCGGCAGCGCCGGTTGCTTTTTGACGATCGTTGCACACACGAATGTGGGAGCCCAGAGGCAGAGCCGGAGCCGGAGCCGTGGCACTCATCAAATTCAATACGAATTTTAGTCGCTGAGTTCAGCTCAACGTCGCTGGTTTAGACACAGTCGAGGCAGAAGCTCGTTTAACTAGCAGCAGGCGTTTTATTACTCTAAGTTTTTTTAAGTTGTTTTAGTTGTGCAAGTGACAACAGCAACAACAACAACAACATTGACAACATGTTGTTGTAGTGGCAAAAACAAACACTCGAAATCCTGGCTTGAATTTACGAAAAAAAAAAAGTTTTGCAGGTTGAACCAGAAAATCAAAGTACGTGAAAGTGAGTTTACCTAGCAACTACTCTGTGTGTGTGTGTGTGTAAATGTGTGTGTGTTTTTTTTTTACTAATTTCATTAAAGACATGTAAATTAAATCAAATTTGCGTTTGTCGTGAAATTTGTTTGCGCTCATTGGTCCACCCCTCCCCAACCACCCACCACCCACTCCCAGCTTTCTCCCTCCTTCACTCACCGCGTCGTGTGGGGTCTGTGTGTGCGTGGGCTTTTGTTTGACAATTTCTCAGTATTTTCTATTGTTGTTGCATGTCAAATTTTTCTTTTATTTCTTATTTTTATTTATATAAACTGCAATTAATTTAATTATTAGTTAAACGATTTCATTGAAAATGTCTTTTTGACATTTTTTGTACAATTTTTTTTTTTTTTTGGCTTTTTCAGAAAATTTGCTTTGCCTTTGTTTTGTTTTGTTTTGATTGAACAAATTAGGGTTTTTTGTGTGTTTTGTTTTTGTTTTGTCGGTTTTTGTTGCCGGAATTACGGCAAATTCCGGTAAGTGCGTGTGTCTGTGTGTGTCTACGACTATTTCAATACCCTTTCAATGCTAGAAATCAAAGTAGAAATCTTTGAAATGATCGTTCGGAGAATCAGAAGAGTAGAAATGCTGTTATTAATCATTATTATACCCTTTACTCAACATCCAACGGGTATAATAAGCCCGACTGCTAAACGGTACTGAACCGAACAACGCTGAACCAATTTGGTTTGGACTTTAGTGACCCTTTCACAGCTGAAATTCATTCTCAACCAGACTCCATCTTGTGTTCGATTCAAATAAACTACTTTAGTTTTAATATATACTAGCTCAATACCCGGCGTCGCCCGAGGCCTTGGCATTATATTCTCATATAATCCAACCTTGTTCGAACCGAGTTTTAAAAAGAGAAAATATCAAACTTCATATTTCCAACCCACACACCAAATTTCCAGTTTAAAGTTTAAGTAAGGATGAAAATTTGGTAAACGTCTAACAATCACATTATTAGCCTTCAGACCACTTTTTCAATCAAAAGGTGTGGGCCTGAACCACTCTTGTAGTGGTTCGGGGTGGAAAATTTTTTCAAAAAAAAAAATAATACCAAAAAAAAAAATTTTTGGGGGGAGATAGCCCAAAAAAAAAATTTAAAAACATTCTTTTTTTAAACAGCTTGGAGACCGATTCTAAACCAGCAAAATATCCAACTTCTCATTTTCAACCCATAGACCAAATATGAATCAAGTTCCTAGCTTAAAAAGCTTTTAAGATATGGCTCTGAACGTTTGATGAACTGGTTCTAAGCCAGTAAGTATTTAACTCCAAATTTCCAACCTACAGTCCAAATTTCAAGTTCGTAGCTTAAATAACTATGTTCTGATTTAAAGTTAAAACCGGTTCTAAATACTTCCAACTCCACACTCCCATTTACACTGCAAATTTAAAGTTCGTAGCTTAAAAAACTGCCGAGATACAGCTCTGAGCCAGTGTTGAACCGGTTCGATTTTTCAACCGGTTCAAACCTGGTTCTGAACCAGTAAAATATCCAACTCCTTGTTACCAACCTACAGACCAAATTTCATGTTCTTAGCTTAGATAACTTCTGAGAAATGGATCAAAACCATTTTTGAACCGTTTTGTACCGCTTTTGAACCGGTTCGATCGAGATGAACATCGGGTCAGCGATCTACATCCTTCCTTTACTTATAGTTAATTGTAAAGTACTGAATCGCTGCATTGTCTAGGGAAGTTGCGTTTGGGAATCGCTTTATAAACACATAAATCATAGGGGTGCGTCTCCTATGTCTATCTTCTTGGTCTTTGGTCTTTAAACAGTAAATTAGAGTCGGCTAGCAAGTGGGGTACCAATTAAGAGATAGCATATAACGTTTGGAAATCGAAAATTCCTGCTACAAAATTCATATTTGGATCAAGAAATCCACTTTCAAATTAATTATACCAGTGGCTTAGCGAGGGAGGTATTTATCCATAGATTTCGTTCACTAATAACTTATTTTTTCTCAAAAGTGCCATTTATCAGCAACCCAGAATGAAATGGACTTAGTTTTACATATGAAAATTTTTCCAAGATTCGTAAATTAAAATTGTTAAGGGCTTAAGCCAAAACTGAGACTTCAATCGATTGTACTTTTAAAAAAGTCAGACCAGGTCTTAAAAATGTTCGTTTTAGTCGAATTTCCGTTTATGGTAAGCGTCAAGATCGCGAATTTCTTTAAACGATTTGCAGCCCTGGCTTTTTCAAATATTTTTGTTCAAAGCATTCTTACGGGGTACCAATGTATGGTAGCTATACTATATAGATGTCCGATTTCTACCAAGGGAAAGCATAGCAAACTAAGAAATACAAAATTTGGAGGCGTTTCCATTGAAAACATTACAAACGGACAGACTGACAGACGGACATGGCAAAATCAACTCAGTTCGTTGTGCTGATCAAGAATATTTATACTTTATGTGGTCGGAGATGCTTTCTTCAATGCGTTACAAACATCCGGACAATTTTATAATACCCTCTGCAAGGGTATAAAAAGTCACACCCGGTTGCTGCGTACACTTTCATGATGAAAGTATCTAGTTAGTTCGCTCAAGATTTTTGTTGGCTTAGCTGTTCCAATATATAAACGGAGAATCCTATTTGCGCAAGTCATCCATTGTGAATGATCCATTGTTCCTGGGCCTCTGCTGGCCAATTTTGGTGAGTTATTGAAACACTGCAAGGCATATTTAATTAAGATATTTCTGATCGTTGCTTAGTAAATTCTCATTTACTTTCGGCAATTCCGTAGGAATGACATCAAAATCCTGTACACTCAGCGAGTTTTTGCCTCTGCTGCCGGAAAAGCTATTAGGGCCTGTTGTGGTTCCGTCGAGACTAAAGAACAAATGGCGAAGTGGTAATTCATTTGCATGCAGCAAGCACACAAACCATTGCAAAGATCTTTCCAGTTATCTATCCAATAAACATATGACTCCGTTGCTAAGCCCCATGTTCTCAGCCGTTTCATCACATCTAATTGCCAAAAGAGACGACCGAAATTCAAAAGATTTTTCCAAGAATTCGAAAGCATTTTTCTCTATCGTAGTTGTTGTCCACGAATTTAGCCTTGCTTTATATGAAAAGTAAGCAGAATTCTGAGGCTACTAGATCAGGTCTTTTCTTTTTGACTAATTGAATCCACTTGGCATTGAGCAATCGGTTTCAGCTTTCATATAACATTGTTAGCTTTAAACTTTAAATGCAAATGTTTACAAGAAGACCAACTTGCAATTCGGAACAGGGCCGAATATTCTTTTGCAAGTATTGAACTATATTCTTAAATCAGAATTTCCCTCGTTAACAGCTTCGCTCGGACCGGGTGTTCCACGATGTTCACTCTTTGTTTATAAACTATTTATGCTCATTAATATTTCTTTGCCTTGGTTGTCAGCCCCAAACATAATTGCATAATTAGTAATAGAATGTGCATAGAAATTGCAAGCACTTCTTGATGTTTTAAGCATTCGTTATAGAAGTTTTAGTACCCTTTCAAGCTCTTACAGGTATAATTACACTTACATTTTCAATACAAAATTTGTAAGTTAACCGCCTAATGGAATATAAACATCTATACAACAATCATTTGCAGTCTTTGTTTATTGAAATACTGAATGCTTGCAGTTATAAACTAAAGCTCTAGAGAAGGGGCAGAGATTGCTTAAGTACGAGTATGTGCCCCGTACAAGTACGTGTATGTTGTCTTTATTTTGCAAGCCGGTGAGAGGAAAAGAATAAAACGGTTTTATTTCATACACAAGGCTAACTTAGCACTCCTTCTCTTAAATAATTTTCTAAAGTTTAAATAGAATTTTGTTATTTTGTTTCTTTATAAGCCGCCAATGCCAGTCGTTAGACCGTTATCTTAGAAACAAACCTTCTAGTTTATAAAAAAGATCAATAAACTCTTTCAACTGAGAACAGTTAAGTTTTTTTCGACTTGTTAAATTAAAACCTATGATAATGCCTCCAAATTTAATCAAATTACTATTGAAATGTCAAAACAAATGCATTAAAGACCAATTGACCGAATTTTGAAATGCTTGAAATTAACTTTTTTAGTGGCAAAAGTAACCAATAAAGTTGTTGTGATATTTTGTAGAGATTGTCTTAGTACCTCTACTGGCATAAAGCTTTCGAGTGAACTCGCACGTTGCATAGGATAAGTAACGAAGATAAAACTTGCAGCAACGCAAGAATAATACCATAAAGCCTTCTTCGTGTTATTGCAAAAAGTGATACACATACTGCTGAGCTGCTGCTGCCTCACTTGGGTAGAAACTAAGAGATTAAGTACCCGCCAGGGTGTCTCATCTTCGTTGCCTTTTAGTCAACTTTTTTGCTATTTATAGCTCTTCATTTTTATCATTGAATTGTGCATAAATAAATCCTAAAAAAAAGTGTGTGTGTTTTTCTTTATTTCTATTTTTTTTTGCCAGCTAATTGTATTTAATTATTTTCAATTTAGACCTGAACTAAAGCCCCGGTATATCCCCTTCATCCACCACTCAGATGTACCTCTATGTGTGTACAAATATCTGTATCTCTGCGATAGACATGCAATTAATAACGTAATGGGCAATTTGGGGCTCTGTCGCACGGTGTGTGTGTGTTTGTGTGTGTGTTCTCTGTTGTGTGAAAAGTTTTGTCATTTGCCGGAAATGAGCAAAAAAAAAAAAAAGAAACCAAACGAAGCACGAAATAAAAAAGTGGAAAATTATTATAATATGTAGTTAGTGTAACAATTTTCTATTTGTTTTATTAAAAGCCCAGCCAAACGAAATGCAAAATCAAACAATTTTACAATTTTCCTACCAACTCCAACTCACAGGGGATAGAAATCAGCTTATTATTTAATTAAATTTGTTTACCAGGATGTAGAATGAAAACTTTGTAAGTAGTTACTCTTATTGATATGTGGCGGGGTTCATTAAATAAACAGATTTTGCTTTAGGATAAAGATTTT
Organism: Lordiphosa collinella; assembly: GCA_018904265.1. Classification (NCBI taxonomy): domain Eukaryota; kingdom Metazoa; phylum Arthropoda; class Insecta; order Diptera; family Drosophilidae; genus Lordiphosa; species Lordiphosa collinella. The sequence continues at coordinate 200,387 of JAEIFV010000289.1, read as the reverse complement.
AATTTTTTCAAATTAATACAGAAATGTTTACATAGAAGTGACAAATATATCTACGGTCTCTAATCAGTATTTCTAGTCTTAGCTACTTTAGGTGTGACCAGCTTCGAATGGCCACTTTTAAGAAAAAGTTTCGCATATTTTAGCACAGTCTGACTTAAAACTTTTAGTAGTACGGTCACTCTGCCCATTGTTAACATGGTCTAGAAAAATTCATCCCCTAAAATAGGAAATTAACTCAAGCTAAATTAAGTATTCCCTTTCAGAATCCTTCAGGCTCCTCTTTATTATTGTAGTTACGGAAAATACTTCAAACTTCAATTTTCCTTCGACTAAGATCTTCTTAGAACGTCAGCTCTTCATAAAGTTTAAATCTTTTAAGACTTATGGTTTAAGTTTTTAAAAAAGAACCAAGTCGATTCTTTGATGACACCATAAATGTATATAAGAAGTGCAAAAGTTTCTCAAATTGCCGTTCGGATACGGGGTTAAACTGTACGTCCCTTTTTCTTGTGCGAAAATTAGAAGCAAACAAGCCAGAAGATTGAAAGGCTTGTCAAGTTGACACAGCCCCAAAGGGCCAAAGCCGAGCTTCTCTCAATCTCTTGGCTCTCTTTTGAACTGTGTCAAGCCATTTTACATAAATGTAGTTAGCTAAGAAGTTTCGAAACATTAATATAGCAATCACATAAAACCTTTGGTCATAAAATTAACTTAAAGCGGAGCAACTTAATATAACAAAAGACTCAACACAATTAACGAATATTTTATTACAAGTTTACTCCCCCAGCTAAGTATTTAAAACTAAATTTGTTTGAACACCACAATTATGAGTTACACAATTATAGTAATACGTCACGAAAGTGTTAAGTTTAAGGTTTTATGGCTGAAAAATGATTACAAAGTATCTCAATTTGGGGGTTTTTTGTAAGACCAGAAGCGCTGACCAGTGGTGACATGCGTCATCGAGCGTTGAGTTGATACTCTTAATGCAAATTCGTTGAGGTAGGGTGGGGAATTTTATTCAAAAGGTTCTATTCATTTTTTCACAAACTTTACCGTTACGACACGATGGGTTATTCCCCAGGATTCTGTAATATTTGCTCCATAAAGTGTTCCAAGTTCAAGTTATATCTAAGTTCAGCGGAGGATTTATACTCTAAAGATAGTATAATTATGGTATTCTGGAATTTTATAATATTATTATCGGGTGCTGGAGAAGTGGTACGAGCTCGTTTGATTAGCCCATTCCTAGCACGCGAGCCGAGCTGCTCTGTGCTGAATATGTAAAAACTACTTGAAAATTTCTGTTTTTCTACACGTTTGACAGGGATTTTTTACCAATAACATTTATGTTACTTTACTACATGTAGCTTTTCTCTTTTCTACATGCGGCATAAAGCTTTTCTACAGTAAACTACACTAGTTACAAGGGGTACGAGAGGGTAAAGCCTTCCTTTGAAAAACATAGAAATTTTAATTATTTATTTCGCTTACCTAGACTCGAACTCATAACTCACTTGCCTGTCTTGCCTGCCGACATCTTAGCTCATACTACTATCAAGCACTCGCGCGAATGGAATCAGCAAAACGTTTCGTATAGAATTTCTTTTCATTCATGGAAGCATTCAGCATTTGAAATTCTTAACCTATTTTAAGGCCCTATTCTCCTTCAGCTTGCTGTTTTTGGACCTTTTTTGAAAAAATTCTCATTTGAAAACGCAAAAAGATATTTGAATTTTGTTTTTTTTATTGAATTAGTAATGAATGAAAGAAAATAAAAAAATTTTTTCGCCGCGATATAGGGGCTGTCCATAGATGATGGCACCGTCAAAGTTGGCCCTCAAAAAAAAAGCATGGTGCTGGCGGCCACAATTCCGGCCCTCAGGAGCGTTTGAAAAAAAAAAAAAAAAATAGGGTTATGATCAGCATAGATGTAATTCTGGCCCGTAGTAAAATAAAAATTTTGCGATTTTTTTGACAAAATGGCGGCCACTTGAAATTGACAAATCGAATTTGGACCCATTTTTTTTGTAGTTTAGTGTAAAAAAAATAGTAAAAAAATCGCAAAATTTTTATTTTACTACGGGCCAGAATGGTGACAATTCTACGTCGATTAAACTTTGTTTCATCCAAATCGGTTCAGTAGAACTGGCGGAATCGTGGCCGCCAGCTCGAAAAACGTGGTTTCGAGATAAACGCGCTTTAAGTTTGCAGTTGCTTGGGAATTTAGGTCACATTGGGTCACTAAAAGGACTATATCTCCTAAACTAATTCGAGTTTTCGAAAATCCTTTTGGGGGGGATATTTTTGAATATCCAAGCTATAAAAAAATGCAAAAAAAAAAGTCGAAAAAATTTTTTGCTGAAAGAGAATAGGGCCTTAAGAAAACTATATGAAACTATATAACTATTCTCTACTGACATTAAGCTACTACTTTCGTTTAGAATTTCCACAATCGCATGTAGGCTTTCAATATCCAAACGTAAAGTAAAACATCTAAAGCAGCGATGCGGGGGTGGGTAGTGAAAGTACTCAGTGTTGAGTACTGAGTATCGAGTATAGAGTATCGAGTACTTAGAGTCGAGTACTTAGAGTCACGAACTGTACGAGCTCTATGGGGACACTAAGCTTGTCCGGCGCATAAAACAACAGCGGCTGCGCTGGATAGGACATGTTACCCTTATGGATCGGCATGTCGGCATACGAACGAGTTAGGAGGCAAGCCCGGGCCGGGTCGACCGAAGCGGAGATGGCGCGACCAGGTGCAGGAAGATATTGCGGAGCTGGGTGTGTCCTCCTGGTGGAATGTCGCTCGGGACAGAGGCGAGTGGCGGGCATTAGTGACAGCGGCCGAGACCGTAAAACAGTTGTGATGATTTTATTACCATCAATGCCAAAGAAAAAGACTTAGAGTCGAGTACACTCAGTATCAAATAGTACTTAGTATTGAGTACTTAGCATCGGTTGCTGAGTACCAAATACAAAGTATCGAGTATTAGAATCAAGTGCTTAGTATTGAGTACTAAGTATTGAGGTCTTTGAATCGAGTACTGAGTATCAAATACTTTGTATCAAGTACTTGGTATCGAGTACTTAGTATCAAGCACTAAGAATCGAAACTGCCTAATCGAGTACTGAGTATCGAGTACTTAGTATCCAGTACCTAGTATCGAGTACTTAGTATAAAGTTCTTAGAGTCGAGTACTAAGTATAGAGAACTTAGGAGAATCGAGTATGTCGTGTCGAGTACTTAGTATGGAGTTCTATTTACAATTACAATATGTGTGTAAGCAACAGCAGGCTTTGATAAGAGAGCATTGAGACGGCGGCGACTTGTTGACTCGACTTTCGCTTGTTTTGGCTTATATTGTTTGCCATTTTTATACATTTCGACATGGTTTTTGGACTCCTAGCATCAATAATCCAACTGGGAATGTAATCAAGAACTGTTATCATCAACTAGGAAATACTTTTCCCTGGGTGTTATCGTTCACTCTCCCCTGCAGTGTGGCTTGACTTCTCAAACTAGTTTTTTGTGTAAATGTAATTAGAGTTGCAGTTGTTCTTAGTTTCCCCCTGCCTCTCCGCCACTTATTCACTTGATACACACCAGAGTGTGTGTGTGTGCATGGGTGTGTGTATGTTTGGCTTTAAAATCCCATTCATGGCGAATTGAAAGTCGTTAAAAAATTCGCGTTTTATTTTATTGTTTTGTCAAGTGCAGTTTTGTTTTTGTTTTTTGTTGTTTGCACAATTGTTGCTACATTTGGGTTTAGAACGCGTTTTGTTTTACTTTGTTTTTTTGTTTTTGTTGTATTTTGTTTAAAGCACATTAACCCTTATCGAATCAAGAAGATAGCATACGAAAGTATCTCAGCTTTTGCTTGCTGATGGAGGTATTTACTAGGAAATGAATGGCACTCAATTGACTTAAGATGTGACGCTCACTGTTCGCGAAGAGCTTATAGAGTTTGTGGATAGGATTAAGGGCAATAAATGCGATTCATTATGAAATAGTCAACGAACAGTTGGTGAACAATGAGACACTCCACATCAGTCACTAAACCAAAGTCTCTGTACAATGAGTCACTGAAAAAGCATCACTAATGATGACAATGAGTCGTTGGGCAAAAGTCTGTTTACAATGAGTCACTGAAAAAGACTCAACAAGAGTCTCTGAACAATGAGTCTCTTGGCAAAAGTCACTGAACAAGAGTGAATAATAAAAGTACTACAAAATCACTAAAATGTGTCACTGGGTGAAAGTCTTTAAACAAAGAGTCTTCTCATTGAATTTTTTTTCGACTTTTTTTTTTTGCATTTATTTATAGCTTGGATATTCAAAAATATCCCCCAAAAGGATTTTCGAAAACTCGAATTAGTTTAGGAGATATAGTCCTTTTAGTGACCCAATGTGACCTAAATTCCCAAGCAACTGCAAACTTAAAGCGCTTTATCTCGAAACCACGTTTTTCGAACTGGCGGCCATGATATCTCCAGTTCAACTGAACCGATTTTCATGAAACAAAGTGGAATCGACGCAGAATTGTCACCATTCTCGGGTGAACCTCGACCATAATTTTAAAAAATTTTTTACTATTTTTTTTTTACACTAAACTACAAAAAAAAAAGCCCGAAATTGAAATTTTTTTTTGAATGGCCGCCATTTTGTCAAAAAAAATCACAAAATTAAGTTTGAGGTTCACCCGAGAATTACATCTATACTGATTATAACCCCGTTTTTTTTTCATTTCGGACGCTCCGGAGACCCGAAATCGTGGCCGCCGTGACGACACCTTTTTTTTCACCACCAACTTTGAAGTCTCATTACTTTTTGAACAGCCCTCGTATCGAGGCAAAAAAAAATTTTTATTTACTTTGAACCTTTTGTAATACAATAAATAAAAAAAGTTTTCAATTATTCTTTGCGTTTTCAAATAAGAATTTTTTTAAAAAGGGTCAAAAAAACGGGTTTTGAATGAGAAGACCCCCTTAAGAAAGAACCCACCTGACAATCGATCTCGAGAACGGATCCATTTTCGACATTTTCTAGAAATGTTCTCTTACTAAACTATCGAGAACGTGTTCCATTTTCGGTCCGAAAAAGTATTACCTGTCGTAAGTTCCCGATACACGTTTTCGGATCCGTTCTCGACACTTTCTCGATAGCGAAAACGGGTCAAAAACGTATCGAAAAATGAATCTGATAACTTTTCTTGGGCATTATATTCTCTTTTCCAATTGCATAACTTGATCATATCTACAAAATTGTATTCTTAGATCAGTGAAAACGTAATATAACTTATGAACCAAGAGCAATATTTGCATTTGAGTATCTTAAAGAAGCCATTCAGCAAAAGTACAGAAAGCAGAAGGATTCTTCAAAAAGTTTAAATTAGAAAAAAGAGATCAGAAGAATGTTAGGCTGATCGAACCATCTACAGGAATATATAGTTTATAGGTAAGTAAAGTGGGTCTAAGCAAACCAATTTCAAAGGTTGAACGTTTCCTGTGACATCTGCGAACAGGTTAGCTATTGAATTTTAGAAGCTTACCAGTTTTTAACGTGTCATATTGTTGATATTTGCATATTCGCTCATCAAGTTTTAAATGAATTTATCAACTGGTAGTAAAACCGAGTGTCATTCATTACCATTTGTTTGGGAGCGAGGAGTGTTTATATCATAAAAGTGGGCCAATGACCGACATATTTGTCGCTGAGGATATAATTCATACCAGATTTTATACACTAAACCAACACTAATTGACCTTGACAATCATCCCAGCGACCCATAAAGCTTATTTGGCGGGCCATTTTTAATCTTCAACTTCCGTTGAGAGAAAATCGCTTAAAAAAAACGATGACGCAGTTGTCCGAAATGCCCGAAAACAAAGTTCAAGCCTGAGTTAATTATGGCACTTGTAGATTTCTATGGTGGCTTTTCATATATCTTTTGTTTGCCGCTTAGAAGGGACCTGTGGGGGAGGAGGGGAAAAGCGTGGCTAATGTCGTTTACTTTTAGTTTAAATTGCCTTTAATTGTTCGTTTCTCTCTCTCTCGCTTTTTTTTTAGTAATGAATTTGCATTTGAATCACTTTTTTAGTAATGTTTTACAGCTGTTTTCTGGCATCCATAAACGTTTCAAAGGTTTTCCCTTTATAAAAATAAAACTGTCCAATGCCACCCCCAACGCATGGGCAAAAATTGTGGCAAATATGTAAACATTTCCACATTTCAACACTTGCCCCCCGACGGTGCAGTTGCTGCAATTGAGGTCGTTTGGCCCATTCCCAATACCAACTAGCCGGTCACGTCAGGCGTTTCACTTGTTTTGGTAGTGCGGGAGTCGCTCAAATTGCTTACTTATTGTTGAGGAAGTTGATGCGTGCGTTGACATTAAAAAATAACTGACTAACTGATTGATTGATTGATTAACCACAACATAAAACATGATTTGGTTGTCAAATTGCTTGAAATGTTCCTCAAATTGAATTGATTAAGTTTACCATAAATAAGGCTCTGAAGGTGTCATTAAAAAACCAGTTCGTAGTCTACTCTTAGTCGAACTAGACTAGATAATGGATTGGTGGCTGTTTGATGTCTTTTGACAACATTTTTGTTGAGTTAAGGCAAATGGTTCGACCATCCTTCTAATCTCACTTCTTCTAATGTAAACTTTTTAAAGAATCTTTCAACTTTCTGTACTTTTGCTGCATGACTCGATTGTACAAAACTTCTTTAAGATAGTCAAGGGTAATTACTGATTCATAAGAATGAGTGAAACAAAGATACTGAGCAAGAATAGAGAGCAGCTTTGGATATGTATACGCCAAATACAGTGTGCGGCAATCGTTACGGCCACTTTTTGGTTTGGTTTCATCGACTAGGCTGCTCGGGCGCCATCTGTAAGGTAGTGTCTAAGGCTGAGGTATGCTTAATTACAGCAAAATTTCTAAGTGCTGGGACTAACAAGTACTAAAAGAAACTCTTATCAAATAGAACCTGTCCTATTTCATCAAAGAAGGCTAAATATTCGAAATATTTAGAGATATTTGCTTTGCTAGTGTAAATACTGATTGTTTAATGCAGATATGCCCAGAAGAAGCATACGGCAGAACACTCACCAATACTCACAAAGAAAAGCACATTGAAATCAGGGCTGCAAACCAAAAAATTTTTCCGCAGCTCCGGCTCGCGGGTTTGAACCAAAATTTATCAATGGTTAAGGTTCGGAAATTTGAGGTTTGACGTTTTTAGGCGAAGGTTTTTGGTTCGAACCTTGGTTCAGGCCATGCTTTACACAGTGTTAAGGGGGTCTTCTCATTCAAAACCCGTTTTTTGGACCCTTTTTAAAAAAATTCTTATTTGAAAACGCAAAGAATAATTGAAAACTTTTTTTATTTATTGTATTACAAAAGGTTCAAAGTAAATAAAAAAATTTTGTTTGCCTCGATACGAGGGCTGTTCAAAAAGTAATGAGACTTCAAAGTTGGTGGTGAAAAAAAAAGGTGTCGTCACGGCGGCCACGATTCCGGGTCTCCGGAGCGTCCGAAATGAAAAAAAAAAACGGGGTTATAATCAGTATAGATGTAATTCTCGGCTGAACCTCAAACTTAATTTTGTGATTTTTTTTGACAAAATGGCGGCCATTCAAAAAAAAAAATTTCAATTTCGGGCTTTTTTTTTGTAGTTTAGTGTAAAAAAAAATAGTAAAAAATTTTTAAAATTATGGTCGAGGTTCAGCCGAGAATGGTGACAATTCTGCGTCGATTCCACTTTGTTTCATGAATATCGGTTCAGTTGAACTGGAGATATCATAAAGTAATTTTTTTCGAAAAAAAAATCGAAATGTTTTCGAAATATAACGTTTAAGTGCAGTTTTAAAAAGAGTCACTGACAATTCTCCGTCGAATTCGCTTTGTTTCATCAAAATCGTGTACCGGAGAAAACTTAACGCATAGGTCAAAATACGAGGGTTTAAAAAAAAATAGTTTGCTCAATGAGAAGACTTAAAGATTTGGGTCACATTGGGTCACTAAAAGGACTATATCTCCTAAACTAATTCTTGAGTTTTCAGAAAATCCTTTTGGGGATAATTTTTGAATATCCAAGCTATAAATAAATGTTTATTTTTAATAAAACAAAACAAAGTTTTTTATATTAATTTTCTTCAATTATCTTAGGCTGATTTCTGTTCAGCTTTAACTTTGTCGAGTACAGGGTATCCCATAGCCGGGCTTGAGCAAAATTTTGCATATTTTAACTTTGGCTAATAAAACTTGTTAATACTTTTTTCACACAAAAAGCTTTTGACTGAATATATAATTATTTCCCCTTTAACAAAACTGTTGCATACTTTTAAGCTTTCTTCTTAAATTACTTTCACATCTTCTTTCCCGCCAGGCTCCTTCTTAAACACTTATCATGCCACCCAAAGACGGCAGCTTGGATCTTTCCAAGCAGGATAACAAATATACCCTTAATCATGCTTCACCGCCAACGACGACTCAACAATCTGCCGTCAACCCAGAGAAGAAGGAACCAAAAATAAAGCGAACCTGGCGAGAAAAACTGCGGCTGTTGGGCAACAATATCACCGTGGAGCCTATACTCGCCGCCTATATTATGCCCAGTGTATTGTCCAATCTGGCCACACAGAATCTCAATTTGGAGAAGGCCTGTCGCGTGAACATGGCCTATGGAAATGAAGTATGCGATGCCCTTACCCTGCGTCAAACGGCCAATTATACCATGTGAGTGAGAGAGTCGCTGCTGGTTTGTATCCAGAGCAATCCTAGATTAACTGATTGACTGATTGACTTTCCCTTTTTAGGCAGGAGGAAACGATACAGCAAATGGTGGCACGAGTGGCTGCCTGGAAGACCATCATACAGTCGCTATTCCCCTGCCTGCTTATCCTATTCTGGGGCTCTTGGAGCGATCGCCATTGTCGACGCAAACCCTGCATATTGATCCCAGTGGTGGGTGAATTTCTGGGTGTGGTTGGACTCATGTTGTGCGTTTACTTTGAGAATACACCCGTGGAGGTGGCGGCCCTGACAGAGGCCATATTTCCCTCACTCAGCGGTGGTTGGTTTACCATGTTGATGGGAGTATTTAGCTATATAGCGGATATAACCTCAGAGGAGGATCGTACACTACGAATTGGTATACTTAATGTATGCTTTTCGGTGGGCGTGCCGGTGGGCATGGCCTTTAGTGGAGTGCTGCTCAAGTGAGTATTGGTTTAAGGTGGAAAAAAAGGAACTTAAGCGGTGTATAAAAGATAAAGCAGTGCAAATACCGCATATTTGAAACGATCTTTACCGTGAAGCACCGCATTGAAGCTTTGGTGCAATGTCTAAGACATTGAAATGCGCTAGCTGGAAATGGCTTCATTGTGGTTAGGCGGTACTTGTTTTTTTTTTTGTTTTTAGCGGTGTGTTTGCGGTGTTTGTTTGTCTTTGGAGGTGTTTTGCGTTGTTTATGAGATGTTTTGGGGTATTTTGCTATGCTTTTCAGCGTTAATCGACTTTTAGATAGAAATAAAATATCGTGAAACACCGCAACACCGCATTTAATGTCTTCAATATTGAAAAGCGTAAGCAGAAAATTAAGCGCTTTTGAAATGGTGTCATTGTGGTGAGCCGGTATATGCGGTGTTGCGGTGTTTTGCAGTGTTTTGCGGTGTTTTGGTGATGTCTTGCGGTGTTTTTAGGTAGTACATTGGCTTATAGATATTGGCTGGGAGTAGTATTATTATATAATCAGAGCAAGCACCACTTACTTAATCCGATCCACCTCGTGAAACACCGCATTGAAGGTGACGTCTTCGATATTGACCACATTTCAGCAGGAAATTTGGAAGTGGCGTCTTGTTGTTTGCGATGTCTTACTATGTTGTGATGTTTGCGGTGTTTCAAGGTTTCAAGGCTTTTGTTTGTCGTTAAGTGGTTTGGATGGTGTTTGATTGAATACGACAAATGACTTGTTGCGGAGTTTATCGATGTATCAAGGAGCTTTGCGGTGTTTTGCAGTATTGATTGGATTGGATACGCAGTATTTGCTGATTGAATACGACAAATGATACGTGGTCTGAGGTGTTTTGCGGTCTTTAACTTCATTTCGAGGATCATTGCTGTGTTTTGTGGTATTGATTGAATTGGATAATCGGAATTTGCTAATTGAATACGACAAGTGACACGGTGATTTGCGGTCTAACTGTGTTTTGCGGTGTTCAACGGTATTTCTGGGGCTTTTGCGGTGCATTGCGGTGTTGCTTGGATTGGATAGGCGGTATTTGGTCAATGAATATGACAAATGACAAAAGCTTATGCGGTCTTATACGGTGTTTTGAGGTGCAATGCGGTGATTTGCGGTGCTAATAGTCGAAATTTGCTAATTGAATACGAAAAATAGATATCGATTTTTGCTCGTTTAAACCGGTGTTTTCAAACTTGATTTTGTGATTTTTTTGCAAAATGGCGGCTTCAAAAAAATTTCATTTGGGGCGGTGTTACAATACGTTGAAATTTAAAATTAGTCGAAGTTCAGCTGGAATGGAAAAATTCTGCGTCGATTCATTTGTTTCATGAAAATCGGTTCGTGTTTGTTAAACAAATGACAAAAGCTTTGAACTGAGATATAGGGTTTTGAGAAAGATGTTTTGCAGCTGAAGATAATCGCGTTTAAAGTTTGAAGCTAATTTTTTGGAAAAAAAAATTCGAAAAAAATTGTTGTGTTAAATGGTGTTTTAGAGTTTTGCTGTTTTCGGAATTTGTTTTGTCGGATTGTGATTTGCTGTGATTTGCGGTGTAGCTGTGTCTTGCGATGTTTTGTGGTGTTCAACGATATATCTAGGGCTTTTGCGGTGCTCTGTGGTGTTGCTTGGATTAGATAGGCGGTATTAGGTCAATGAATTTGAGAAGTGACATGAGGTTTTGCGGTGTTTAACGGTGTTTTGAGGCACAATGCGTTGTTTTGCGGTGTTTATTGACTTGGATAGGCGGTATTTGCTGATTGAAAATGAAAAATAACTCGGCTTAAAGCGGTGTTTTGCTGTGTTAAACGGTGATCTAAGAAGCTTTGCGGTGTTTTGCGGTGTTGATTGAATAAGTTAGGCGGTTTTTGCTGATTGAATATGACAAATGTCACGGTTTTTAAAGGTGTTTGCGGTGTTTTATGGTTTTCATTTATTAAATAGGCGATTAAATACTTGGCGGTATCATAAAATGAACAAACACCGCTGCAGTTCTCTCAAAAATTTTCCAATATTTAATTCTCAACTTTTCAACTTTTTAACTTTTCCAGGCGAATTGGTTTCTATGGCGTCTTTGCCATATCGGCTGCCTTCTATGTGATTGCCTTCATCTATGGGCTGTTCTTTCTGGAGGAACCCATGGCGCGACCCGAGAAGAGTGCCTCCTCACAAAAGAGTCTGCTGGCCGATTTCTTTGACAAGGAGCATGTGGTGCAAACCTTTCGGGTGGCCTTCAAAAAGGGCGAGAATCAGCGTCGCAAACGTGTCATTCTACTGCTGATTGTGATCATGGTGATCATTGGACCATTGCACGGTGAATTGGCCGTCATGTATTTGTTTACACGTTTCCGCTTCAATTGGTCCGAGGTGGAGTTTAGTTTCTTTTCCACCTATGCCATGTGCACGGGTCTGATAGGCGTCATCTTCTGTGTGGGCGTACTGTCGCATAAGCTGCAGATTGATGATGCTCTGGTGGGTGTGCTTTCGAGCACCTCAAAGATATTGTCCTCGTTTGTGTATGCCTTTGCCACATTGCCCTGGCACATGTATCTGGGCGGAGTGGTGGAGATCTTCAATGGCACCGCATTTATAGCCATGCGTTCCATAGCCACCAAATTGGTGTGCAAAGATGAGTTGGGCAAGGTGAATTCATTGTTTGGAGTGGCGGAGGCTCTGATGCCCATGGTGTTTGCCCCCATGTATACCACCTTGTATGCGGCCACGTTGCGGGTGCTGCCGGGAGCGTTCTTTCTGCTGGGCGGAGCCCTGACCATGTTCTCGGTGGTCATCTTTCTGTGAGTTATTTTAGATGGTTTTTGTTAACTTTTCTTTAATTTGTGTTTTTGATTTCCAGCTGGATGTATCGCTTTCAGGTGCAACAGCGACGTCTTACCGGCAACTCGGATACGGAACGTGGCTCCTCTAAGGATACCAATGGCAATATCAATGCCATCGAGGCTTTGGCTTTGGCCAGCGAGGCCAAGGGTCAAATGAATGGCATCATTTCGAATGTGATACACGAGTCATTGGAGCATACGGAACCAGCGACGATGGTGGTGAAGCGACCGAATGGTATTGAGAATCATGCCTATGTGCAGGACAACCAGGATGAGGCAAAGACCAAGGATACCTAAGAGGCGAACTGTTAAATATGTAAAATATCCTGTACCTATGTAGGGGGAGGGAGGTGAATGAGGGGAAGTGCCAAGGTTTGGAGATGGGGAAAAGTCACAAAGTTTAGAGAAATATGATTTGAAGCTTGCTTTTTCGAACTAGTTCGCTAGAAAAACGGAACTTGTGGTTTTTATTAAAATTTGGTTTCTTTCAATCACTTACTCATTTGCATGAATGATCTTTAAATGAACTAGTTCTTAAATGACTCCTCAAATAATCCATTCGTTGGCCTTGTTTTCTATGAACTAGTTCCAAAAAGTAAATGAACTTGCTTAAATCCGTTTCTTATAAAAGCCATTTTGTTTTCGTTTCATTTTAAAATTCATATAAAGAAAAAGCATTTCCAAAATTGTGCAGTTTTCCAATTTTTACTACTTTTATGGACTAAATGTGACTTGAACTAGTGCCCACATGATACTGAACTTGCTTAACTCAGTTTCCTAGAAGTTCATTTAACTTTCATTTTATTTTTAAGTCATTTGAAATGAACAAGTTCCAAAATGATACAGTTTTCCTAGATATCCCCTTTTTACGACTAAGTCTGATATGAGCTAGTTCCAATAATTATATTGAACTGCCTTGAATCAGTTTCTTAAAACGCAATTTGGTTTCCAAAGTATTTTCGTTACTAGTTCCAAAGTTAACCAGTCTTTAATTCTTTTGAAATAAACTAGTTCCAACATGATACTAAACTTGCCTGAGTCATTTTCCTAGAAAGCCACTTTATTGAAATGAACTAGTTTAAGGCCCTATTCTCTTTCAGCAAAAAATTTTTTTCGACTTTTTTTTTTTTGCTTTTTTTATAGCTTGGACATTTAAGAATATAACCCTAAAAGGGTTTTTTTGAAATTCGAAATACTTTAGAAGATATGGCCTTTTTAATGACCCAAAGTGACTCGATTTGCCTAGCAACTGCAAACTTTAAACGCGTTTATCTCGAAACCACGTTTTTCGAGCTGGCGGCCACGATTCCGCCAGTTCTACTGAACCGATTTGGATGAAACAAAGTTTAATCGACGTAGAATTGTCACCATTCTGGCCCGTAGTAAAATAAAAAATTTTGCGATTTTTTTTACTATTTTTTTTTTACACTAAACTACAAAAAAATGGGTCCAAATTCGATTTGTCAATTTCAAGTGGCCGCCATTTTGTCAAAAAAATCGCAAAATTTTTATTTTACTACGGGCCAGAATGGTGACAATTCTACGTCGATTAAACTTTGTTTCATCCAAATCGGTTCAGTAGAACTGGCGGAATCGTGGCCGCCAGCACCATGCCTTTTTTTTGAGGGCCAACTTTGACGGTGCCATCATCTATGGACAGCCCCTATATCGCGGCAAAAAAATTTTTTTTTTTTTTCTTTCATTCATTACTAATTCAATAAAAAAAACAAAATTCAAATATCTTTTTGCGTTTTCAAATGAGAATTTTTTCAAAAAAGGTCCAAAAACAGCAAGCTGAAGGAGAATAGGGCCTTAAAATCTAATATAAACTAGTTCCAAAATTAAACAGCTTTCCAAGTTTTCCCTTCTGTTTGGACGAAATTTAATATGAACTAATTCCAAAATGATATCGAAATTGCTTAGATCAGTTTCTTAAAGCTTAATTTTATTTCAGAAAAGCTTAAGAGCTATGGGAGTTAAATGAGCTAGTTCCAATATGAAACAGTTTTTTTTTTTAAATATCCTTAACTTTGTATAAGCAAATTTTATATGAAACGAAACTGAATAAGCTGGGCTGCAAGCCCAACAAATTGTTCGCTGTTTCGAACCAAATTTTATCAATGGTTTAGGAAATTTGAGGTTTAAGGTTATTTGACAAAGCCAAGCTTTACACATTTTGTTATCAATTTAATCTTATGCATTCTACAAATCGCTTTCGACCTAAAAACGACTGAATCATGTGTGGAAATTGGGTTGTTTTTGGGTCGGAAGCGAATTGTAGAACACATGGGAATAATCAAAATATAATTTACTGTGAAGTCAAATTCCATTTCGTAGTCTACATATGAGAAATACTACCAATGTAATGTTAAGCTCTTGTTGTGTAAATCATTTAAAATTGAACCGAGAATCTTAAAAAAACAGTGGCTATTATGGGTGGAGATTCCATAAGTTGTTACAAAATACAAGAATTCGCAAATTTCCTAATTTCTATAATTTGTGCTGAATCGAACTTTTAGGGTCGGAACAGGTTCAGATTTTAATTTTCAAGAGATTCGGCTTAAGGGGGTCTTCTCATTCAAAACCCGTTTTTTGGACCCTTTTTAAAAAAATTCTTATTTGAAAACGCAAAGAATAATTGAAAACTTTTTTTATTTATTGTATTACAAAAGGTTCAAAGTAAATAAAAAAATTTTTTTTGCCTCGATACGAGGGCTGTTCAAAAAGTAATGAGACTTCAAAGTTGGTGGTGAAAAAAAAAAGGTGTCGTCACGGCGGCCACGATTTCGGGTCTCCGGAGCGTCCGAAATGAAAAAAAAAACGGGGTTATAATCAGTATAGATGTAATTCTCGGGTGAACCTCAAACTTAATTTTGTGATTTTTTTTGACAAAATGGCGGCCATTCAAAAAAAAAAATTTCAATTTCGGGCTTTTTTTTTTGTAGTTTAGTGTAAAAAAAAAATAGTAAAAAATTTTTTAAAATTATGGTCGAGGTTCACCCGAGAATGGTGACAATTCTGCGTCGATTCCACTTTGTTTCATGAAAATCGGTTCAGTTGAACTGGAGATATCATGGCCACCAGTTCGAAAAACGTGGTTTCGAGATAAACGCGCTTTAAGTTTGCAGTTGCTTGGGAATTTAGGTCACATTGGCTCACTAAAAGGACTATATCTCCTAAACTAATTCGAGTTTTCGAAGCTATAAATAAATGCAAAAAAAAAAGTCGAAAAAAAAAAGTTGCTCAATGAGAAGACCCCCTTAAGGTTCGGTTCACAGCAAAATAAAAGTCGGAGTTCCGGCTTCGAAACGGTTCGGTTTGCAGCCCTTCTTTATATACTAACAAATTATTGTGCTCAGTGTGAACAGCCAAAAAGGCTTGTAGCTGAATTTAATGAATCAGTTCCATATGAAGAAATTCATTTTAACTTTCTGTCTAATAAAAAGGTTTTACATCAACCACTTCTAAAAAAAACTTACTAAAGCTTAATAAATACTTTTCAAATCGCTGTCAAACTAAAATCAGTTATATCTAAGGAAAAACAACTTTTTAAACTAGTTCCGAAAGTGCTAGAAACTTAAATATTTTAACAATATCTTGGAAAGCTAAAAGCAGTTACTCTTACCAGCTAAGAAGTGAAACTGAACATTGAAAACTAGTTCCGAAGTGGTTTTATATTATGCTACAATAGATCAGTGGTCGGCAATGAGAGCAGAGTGGCCCACAGAAGTTGTATTTGTGAGTTAGCGGAGAAAAATTTGCACAACAAAGAGCTTTAAAGCTTTCTGTCTAGCAAAAAGTCTGAGTAAAGCTTCACAAATATGTTCTCAGTGGGTCTTAATGCGCTCTCTTCAGCGGCCAAGTAAAAAGCTTAAAGAATATATTCTGTCAGCTGTCAGTGGCAACCAATCTACTGCTTAGTTTGCCGTTTTTAAACAATTTTGACACCTAACTTTGAAAACTGTAAGTTTCGAAATCAAAATCCATAAAAATTTAAATATTTAAGATTTTCCCCGCGACTTGGCCTTGGCATTGACCCCGTACCTCTGTACCTATCCTAAGTGTAAATGTGTTTTTTTTTTTCTTAATTTTAAATTGTTTTCCCTTTGATTATATATATATATAAATGTGCTTTTTTTTTTTTTTTAGCTTTAAGGCCACTCTAAAAGTATTGAATAAATTTAATAACGTCCGAAATTCGGCGGCTGACCTTTGACATGGACACGGCGGAAGTGGCAGGGCTGGCGCATACATCTCGACTATTATTGAACACTGTAATCAGTTTTTGTGGCCCCCGGTTGTTACCAGTAGCTGGGCCAACAATTACACACACAAATGAACTGACTTGCACCAAAAATGGCAACGCAGTATCTCGCCCATTCACTTCCTGCACACGCACTCGGGCAGTACAGGAACCCAAATGGGGGGGAGGGGGGAGGGGGTGGGCAGGTGGAAAAAAGTGGGGGACTGCCGCACAATTGGTTTGCTCATGTCGCTGATAATTGTCGTTTGTGTTGCACAAAACGGATGTTTATCTGGTGTCCTGGCCGGGCAAAAAGGAAGCGAGTATTTTAGTGCAGTGATAAGGTTCGCAGGGGACTTGTTTAGGCACAATGTGTAGTCAAATCAACTGAGTGGAACTACTGTTAATTGTGCGTGGGACTTACAGTTGTGAAAGTTAAGGTTCATGTGGAAATCCTACGCAACGATCGCTTCTGTTAGGGAATTTCCTGGGTAATAATCAATTTGCTAACACATTTTTGACATAATATAAAGTCAAACTTTTAAGATTTTCTAAGAACTATCATCTCCTGAAAAGATATTCTTGCTTACGGCCCTATTCTCCTTCAGCTTGCTGTTTTTGGACCTTTTTTGAAAAAATTCTCATTTGAAAACGCAAAAAGATATTTGAATTTTGTTTTTTTTATTGAATTAGTAATGAATGAAAGAAAATAAAAAAAATTTTTCGCCGCGATAAGCCATAGATGCCATAGATGATGGCACCGTCAAAGTTGGCCCTCAAAAAAAAGGCATGGTGCTGGCGGCCACGATTCCGGCCCTCAGGAGCGTCTGAAAAAAAAAATATAGGGTTATGATCAGCATAGATGTAATTCTGGCCCGTAGTAAAATAAAAATTTTGCGATTTTTTTTGACAAAATGGCGGCCACTTGAAATTGACAAATCGAATTTGGACCCATTTTTTTGTAGTTTAGTGTAAAAAAAAAATAGTAAAAAAATCGCAAAATTTTTATTTTACTACGGGCCAGAATGGTGACAATTCTACGTCGATTAAACTTTGTTTCATCCAAATCGGTTCAGTAGAACTGGCGGAATCGTGGCCGCCAGCTCGAAAAACGTGGTTTCGAGATAAACGCGCTTAAAGTTTTCAGTTGCTAGGCAAATCGGGTCACTTTGGGTCATTGAAAGGGCTATATCTTCTAAAGTATTTCGAATTTCAAAAAACCCTTTTAGGGTTATATTCTTAAATGTCCAAGCTATAAAAAAATGCAAAAAAAAAAAGTCGAAAAAAATTTTTTGCTGAAAGAGAATAGGGCCTTACCTGGGAATATATAAAGCGACTATTCATAATCGCGGGTCTTCCAAAAACATATCAGGATGACTCAACATCTCACCCCTACGAACTCGGGATTATAGCTTAACTCAAATTGTCTATTTGAGACCTTAGATAACTAAAAGTGATACCTTAGAACTCAAACTTCTTAACTTGTATTTTAGCCTGTAGAGCTAAGACCTTGGGACCACAGGGCTTACACTTAACCTACATATGTAGACTTTAGGCTGTCACACCTATGCCTGAGCTTTCTTAGCTTAAGTCATCAGTTCTCTATCTTGAAACCTTATACGATACTAAGACCTCTTATCACTGATCTTGTACCTTTAACCTATGAAAGATCTATAATCTACTTGAGTATCAATTTCCATCTTTCCGATCATATACCTAACAATAGGATTGTCGATATTTTCACAAATATCAAAATAGGCAAAATTAACAAAATCGATATTTGACATATCGAGTTTATAAAAATATCAATTTATCGATATATCGTTTATTCCTAAGGAATCTTAAAATCCCTGAAAAGATTTTAAATAACATTTTTACAACAAAACTCGAAAGAATCATTAATGGTGCCCTTTACAATCTATCCGTAGGATAGCATATCCTGCGTATAAGACTTATTTTCAATAGATCCTTAAAAAAACAAGGAAGAAAGTCGGTCAAGCCCGACTATATTATACTCTGTACCAGTTGGGGTCGCCGCTCGCATTTTCTTCCGATTATATTATATAAAATCGGTATCCAGGGAACACCACGAGGAGGCCATTGCAATAGCAATGGGGTCGATATATGAATAAAGACCTACGAGTCGACTTGAGTTGCTTAAATACTTATCATTTAAGGTGCTGTTACATACTTTTGCACAAACTTATTATACTCTATGTTCCTTTGGTACAGAGTATAATTAGGAGAGAGAGAGAGGAAAAAAACCTTTGCATTTGCCAGAGCTAGAGATGGGCGTACATCGAAAACTACGCGGGACTCCGGAGTGACCAGAATGACTTAACATCATCGTGATTGCTTGATATTATGTTAGAATTAAAGAACTAGACTATTTTTATATTATTTGCAATTTAAACAATCCTCGTCTTAGTAGTCAGATGGGTATCGGGCGATATATTTGTCCCGCGACCATCTCTAATTTCTCTCTCTTAATATTGTGTATGTCCGAAAGGAAAGGGGGAAAATGAGAGCGTCCCAGTTAGCTGCAAGAATCCAATTGGATCTAATGAGCTAGCCATAGCTGTTAGGTTTTGTATAGGATTTCGTTGTTGGAATTACTCAGACAATATATTTGCAGGTTTAATTCATTTAAAAGGTGGAATTTTTGGCGGGGCGGGGTCATCACACCCACAACGATCCAATATGAATCGTTAAATAAAAATTTGTCCTAAAATATTGTTGGCTATCATTTTGCTGTGTAGTCTACATACATATGTATGTGTTTTGCTGCTGCAGGAGCGCCCAGATATATTGAATTTTCGATGCTTAAATCTTTACTACCGTTCATCCGATCTTTACCATTCCTTTGGCGGATCGATAAATAATCCTGATTAGTAGGAACGAACCTTCTATCTATAAAACTGTGGGAGATATTACGTTTTTTCCAATTTGTGGGTGCGGGAGGGGGCGTGGCAAGAATTGAATGCAAGTATAAGAAGCATAAGTCCCATACATGTCAAACCTCTATCTCTTACCATCTCTGAGATCTGTGCATGCATACGGACAGACAG
Source organism: Lordiphosa collinella (assembly GCA_018904265.1). Classification (NCBI taxonomy): domain Eukaryota; kingdom Metazoa; phylum Arthropoda; class Insecta; order Diptera; family Drosophilidae; genus Lordiphosa; species Lordiphosa collinella. Next base: position 180,979 of record JAEIFV010000289.1, on the reverse strand, counting down.
ACGGACATGGCTATATCGACTCAGCTGTTGATGCTGATCAAGAATATATATACTTTATGGGGTCGGAGATGCTTCCTTCTGGCAGTTACATACTTTTACACAAACTTATTAGACTCTATGTACCTTTGGTACAGAATACAAAAATGTCTCAATGTCTATTTTGAGTTTTAATGATTCAAAAAGTTGTAATCGTCATAATATGCACACGTTTCCACGCCACCCATGAGGTAGTGTACATAGCGCGTTTTTTTTAACGTGGTTTCCCCAGTAGGCCTATTCCACGGGTCAGTTGTGATCCTGCTTACATCGTTCTTAACACGCGCAGCAAGAGAAAGCTTACAATAATTGGCAAAGCGTGAAGATAAAAAAAAAAAAAAAATTATTAAAAAATAAGAGAGCAGAACATTACACTCCAAGTGTGAAATGATGAATGAGAAATTTAGACTGCCGGGGCTATGCTTTATTTTTGGACAGCAAATTGTCAAAGCCTACTATGAAATTCCCATTTGCTGAGTAAGAAAAAAATTGTCAAAGCCTACTATGAAATTCGCAAATGCTCAGTCTAAAAGCCTGATTGCACACTAGGACGTACTTTTCTCCATACGATTTAAAAAATTGCAAGTTCTTTGCAGAACATGGCTCAACAAATGCGGTATATATTTTATAAAAAAACAAGTAAGGGAGCTGTAGTCGAGTGCTCCGACTACAAAATACCCTGCTCCCTTGATTTCGTATGTTTTCCTTTTCTCCGACAAACTCACAAACGGGTCTTACATGATATATATATAAAGTCTCGAGGATCTAACTTAAAAATTGTGGAATCATTTGTATTAAGTCATTTTTATTAAGCAAAACGGCATAGTCCAGCGGTGATCCATGGCGGAACTAAGTCGGTTCTAATTTTGGATCACAGCTAGCTTATGTGTGGCCCGGTGGCTCAGCGGCTAGTGTGCACGACCGCTGTGCAAGAGGTCGTGGGTTCGATCCCGCCTCGGAACATCTAATGAAAAGTTTTTTCTTTGAATAAACTTTACACCCGGTCACCCCTCTCTGCTGTTGGCGCCAGCTTTGTAGTAATTAGCCATGAAAAGCTTCTCAAACTGCTGTTCGGACTCGGCGTTAAACTGCAGGTCCCTTTATCTTGTCAGAGAGGCTCGGCATTGGCCCTTTGGGGCTGTGTCAAGCCATTTTACTTTACTATATGCGAATTTCATAGTAGGCTTTGATAATTTGTTTCTTACACAGCAAATGGGAATTTCATAGTAGGCTTTGACAATTTGCTGTCCAAAAATAAAGCATAGCCCCGGCATTCGAAATTTCTCATTCATCATTTCAATCTTGGAGTGTGATGTTCTGCTCTGTTATTTTTTAATAATTTTTTTTAATTGCTTTTTCTTCGCGCTAGGCCTGAGAAGAATTGTGCAACTTTTCTTTCTTCGAGGGTTAAAAAAGATGTAAACAGGATCACCAACTGACCCGTGGAATAGGCCTACTGGGGAAACCACGTTAAAAAAAACGCGCTAAGTACACTACCTCATGGGTGGCGTGGAAACGTGTGCATAAAATGACGATTACAACTTTTTGAATCGTTATAACTCAAAAACGTTGGCTCGTAAGATAAAAAGTATTGAAACATTTTTTGTAGATAATTTTATGATCTACAATTTTTGTCTAAAGTATTTTTATGATACAACTTACCGTTCTGATCACGCTGCTATTTTGCGTGAATCAAACTTTCTAAAATGTTCATCAGTTCTACACGCTTTTCAATAACTTGGTTTTGCTAAAAATAAAAAAAAATAAAAAAAAAAATAAATAAGATCCTCCTCCCTTAAAAATAAAAAAAAAAAATAATTATCACTTAGCGCATAACGATATGACATTATTAGTTCACTTACCGGCCAGCTTATTCAATATACTGTCTTTAACCAAAGAGCACTCTGCTCCGGAATCAAAACAAATCAGAAAATTCTCACCTCGTTCCATCATGGTTGCTTTTAGTTTCTCCACTACCCATACTCAACTCGCCTATGAGTGCGAGGTCCAGTTGCTCCTCCAGCAACACTCTTAGGATCAAGATATGTCCGGGTTCGTGACAGCGATAGCATGTTACGTTGTTCTCAGCACACTGTAACAAACCTTGTTCCGCTCGATGTTTCTCTCCAGAAGATGAATGCTTCCTCTATTCGCATTCCTACTTGCCACTGGATTCACTAATAACTGCTGTTCAAGGAGGTTCCATTCTCTTAAAATCGCACTTTTAAGGCTGCTTACACTGTCGTAGCTTGTGTTTTTCCCGATGCATAAATTATCGATGCACTTTCCTTTCCGTTCGACATGCTGCTACATTCAGTTTCGTCTGACCGCCTACTGCGCCACGTGTTGAACTTTAAGTAGATTGAACATAACGTGCTCTGTCAACTACCGGGACTGCTGCCACACTGTTGGAAGGTACAAGAGTAGAGCATTCAGCACTGAAGCTTGCGATCGGATGGTATGACTTTAGCATTTATGTAGCTGCCATAGAAAAAAACCCGTCGAAAACCAGTTTTAGTGAGAAAAACTTTTCGTTTTTTAAGTAAACGTCTTCTAACTTTGTATTTATTAATTATTTGTGTTTTTTCCATGATTTCACTAAGCTTGATGAAAATCCTTAGAAGAGTTAGATCTGACAGATATTCTTGGTAAGAAAAACTTTTTTGGTTTCAATGTTATCGTTGCAATACTCAGATATTATTAGTTGTATACGCTTGTGAACAGATTTTTAAAACTTGGTCGAAATCAGATGACTATATCTTATAGCGATCGATCGGAAAATGCTTCTTTGTTAGAAAAAATGGGTTGTTTTCGGTGTTAACGCTTCTAAGCTGGACCTTTATTAATATTAAATGCTTTTAAACAGATTTGCAAAACTTCGACAAAATCGGATTTGCATATCTTATAGCTGCTATAGGACCTAAGGGTCGGAAATTGGGTCCAAGTGAAGAAAGCAGTTACTGATCGTGGTAAGGAAATCATCCCATCCAGACTTTAAATTTCCACAATTATTTCTCATCTTCTTTTCCGTTCCGCACGATCCAGCTGATCACTTCGGGTCCTTCAGGACTTGCGCTGGGTAAACTTTCTTGGGATACTTTCATATGTATAATCGGAGTTCCAAAAGACTTAGTTCCAAGTTTGATTAAAATTTGAGCTACCCAAGAAACAACTCCTTAAGAGAGCACAGCTTATATATTCTTCTCTCTACACAGCAGAGCATCAGGACTTCGTCTCTTAATCTTTCACCAATCTTGTTGCACATTTGGCGACCGCATGTGTCACGTACTGCACTTGACGGCCAGGCAGATAGGAGTGTGTGGGTAAGGGGGCGTGGCATACGCAACGTTTAACTGCGACTGGCATCAGCATCAACATCATCATCATCATCATCCTCCTCATCGTCATCGTCGTTGTCGACGTTGTCTCGCTTGCCTTTAATTACTTTTTGCGATATTGACTGCGCGCGGTTTCCCTTCTAACGCCCACCTGGGCCACGCCCCCCACACACTCCCATGGCGCCCACATGATGATGATGATCGGGGGCCTTTTTGGGCGCAACTTGTTTCTGGCTTAACTCCAAAGTGAAATTCACCTTAGCAACATTTGCTTGTTGCTCAACATTTGTTGCTGGGGACTCATTTGAAATTTGATAGCCTCCAAGATGAATTTGTGACCCATAAATAATTGGAGTAAACAATGGCCCAAGCGCAACGAATGGTAAGGGATTGGGCATTGAGAGTGGGGGTGGGGGGACCTACATGGATTGTGTGTGCCATAAATCTAAAAAGAGCTGCATTTAATCTGGCTTAAACACGCATTTTCTTGACAATTTCACAGTAAACTGTTCGTTAAACATGTCCCAAAGCTTGTTCGGAAAATGAATTGAGCCAGCCGCATAATTAATATGCGATTTACTCGATAAATCTACAAATGATAACGGTAAATCAAATTCAAATGCAAGCGAAGGCAACGGCATCAAACGAGTTAATGAAGCGTGAATTCAGCCCCCCCCCCAAAAAAAAAACGAGGAATAGGAATGCAGAAAAAGTCAAGCGATTTGACCGTGCGGAGGAACTCCACAGAGGATTTTGGGTGGGTCAGCTAAATGGTATGCTCACACACACACACACACACACACACACATTTATAGGCAGGAAGCTTATTTTGTATCTTGACCTCAATTCTCTTGGTCTAGGCTTTCCCTTTTTTGCTGCCTTTCTGTTTCTGTTTCCGTTTCCGTCTCTTCGACTTTAGCTCTGACTCTTCTTGACTCCATTTTCCGATGATGCCAAATGCTAAGTAGTTTCGCTTTTAGTGCAAAATACTTCCCCTGAAGTACACCCCCCCACCCCCTTACCTACTACCCCGCATTATGGTTGTTGGTCTAGTAGATGGTGTTGTTGTTGCTGATGTAGCTACTTCACATTTTGTTTGACTTTGATATTTGCCACTTGAAGAAGGGCAAATCCATTGAGTTGAGTTCAGTTGAGACTGAGAAGGGGGCTGTTTTTTTTGGGGGGGGGGGGGGGGGAAATACGGAATCTAGGCGGGGTAATGTGTCAGTCTTTGCTAGTTTCTTAATAGAATTCAGGTAGTTTTATTACTAGATTTCTATCTAGAATTTAGCTCATACCTTAACCAAAATCTTACCCAATCCTTTGGCAATTCTAACCCAATCCTTTCGGATCTTAACCAGAACCTTTAAACCCAAACCTTTCCCAAACCTTAATCAAACGTTATCCAATTCATTAACAAATCTTACTCAAATCTAACACCTACCTTAACAAAATCTTACTGAAACCTTCCCAAACCATAACAAAACCTCAACCAATTCTTAAGCAAGTCTTATACCTTCCTTACCAATACCTTATCCAAACCTTACCCAAACCAGACCTAAGCCAAAACATTAGCCCAACCTTACCTAAACCTTACTCAAACCCTACCCAATCCATAACCAAACCATAGACAAACCTTTACCAAACCTTAACGAAACCTTATTCAAACCTTAACCAATCTTTTACCAAACCTTAACCAAACCATAACCAAACCTTAACCAAACCTTAAACGAACCTTAACCAAACCTGACATGAATCTTATCCAAACCTTTGTCGAACTATTGCCAAAGCCTTAACCAAACCTTACCTAAGCCATACCCAAACCTTACCGAAACCTTACACAAACTTTAACCAATACCATAACTAAACCTAACCTAAACCTCACCCAACCCTTAACCAAAACTTTTCCCAAACCAAAACCAAACTTAAATCCAACCTTATCTAATTCTTTAACAAATCTTACTCAAATCTTACTCATACCTTACTGAGACCATCCCAAACCTTAACCAAAGCTTAACCAAAATTTAACGAAACCTTAAGGGGGTCTTCTCATTCAAAACCCGTTTTTTGGACCCTTTTTAAAAAAATTCTTATTTGAAAACGCAAAGAATAATTGAAAACTTTTTTTATTTATTGTATTACAAAAGGTTCAAAGTAAATAAAAAAATTTTTTTTGCCTCGATACGAGGGCTGTTCAAAAAGTAATGAGACTTCAAAGTTGGTGGTGAAAAAAAAGGTGTCGTCACGGCGGCCACGATTCCGGGTCTCCGGAGCGTCCGAAATGAAAAAAAAAACGGGGTTATAATCAGTATAGATGTAATTCTCGGGTGAACCTCAAACTTAATTTTGTGATTTTTTTTGACAAAATGGCGGCCATTCAAAAAAAAATTTCAATTTCGGGCTTTTTTTTGTAGTTTAGTGTAAAAAAAAATAGTAAAAAATTTTTTTAAAATTATGGTCGAGGTTCAGCCCGAGAATGGTGACAATTCTTCGTCGATTCCACTTTGTTTCATGAAAATCGGTTCAGTTGAACTGGAGATATCATGGCCGCCAGTTCGAAAAACGTGGTTTCGAGATAAACGCGCTTTAAGTTTGCAGTTGCTTGGGAATTTAGGTCACATTGGGTCACTAAAAGGACTATATCTCCTAAACTAATTCGAGTTTTCGAAAATCCTTTTGGGGGGATATTTTTGAATATCCAAGCTATAAATAAATGCAAAAAAAAAAGTCGAAAAAAAAAGTTGCTCAATGAGAAGACCCCCTTAACACTCTGCCATTTATCCGATCTTAATGAAACTTTTAGAGATTGTAGATATTGGGCACATACACTACACTGCAAGATATGAACTTGATATATATAAAATTTTATTGTGATCTGCGTAGGGACAACAGGAAGACTCCATACAAAATTTGGTGGCTCTAGCTCTTCCAGTCTCCGAGATCTAGGTTGAAAGAAGAAATATGCTGAGTTAACGCTGACTATTATTTTTCTGTTTGACATGAAGTTTCTAACATAATTGATTATTTTTGGGTCTGTTTTCCATTCTGATAGTTGGTCTGAGTATTGAGTGAATACCTATTCAATCGAAAGCTTGAAGTTAAAGAGTCTCAGAAGGTTTCTTCGGTGTAATTAAATCTTTTGTGGTTAGACATTTATTTGATTTCTCAACGTCCTGCTGCAAAAAAAAATCTTACATTTTTAAGCGATTCATTGTTTTGTGGTTCCAAGCCCAATTCAACCCATGTCCAAAACTGCCAACTGCCGTACAAATGTACCTGCAGAGGGCAGAGACAAACATACAAAAGCATTTCCTTATTGGAAAGGAAAATACATTTTCTTGAACAAACAAAAATGTGTTCTGTGTGCTGCTGTTTCTGTTTCTGTTTCGTTGTGTGTTTGTAATTTTGTAATTTGTTGATTTAATATTTCCTGCAAATGAAAATGCCTATTTGATATCCTGTCAGTGGCAGCAAACCAGAAAACTGGTGAAATATTTTTGGTTTGGCTTGAAATGAAGGGAGAAATATCTGCATGCCACTTTTTTTTTGTTGTTGTTGTTGTTGTTCATTAACCAGGAAGGGCGAGGCGAAGATAGAATAACCACAGAGCTACAGCAAGGATGTGTCTGTCCTGCCATGTCCTGATGCTGCTGCTGCTGCTGGCTGTTTCTGGCTACACACACACACATATATATATAGAGGAAACTTTATGCTTCGTTAAAAATGATGTACAAATCAAATGCCAGAAGCAATTTAACAACAACAACAGCAGCAGGAGCAGCAGGAGCAGGAGCAGCGGCAACTCTGGCAAGTGGCAGAAAACCACAACAATGCGAGGAGGGTCCTGGCCCGAAAGCAGCTTGCAAAAGGCAATGAGCAAAAATAAATAAATCATTTAAATGAAATAAATTACACACACACACAGAGAGAGAGAGAAGGAGGGGGCCAGCCAACAGGCTCATTAGAAATACATAACAGCAACAGCAACAACAACAACAAAGAAAAATTCCAACAAAAAGTGGAAAATTTTTAGAAAATAAATTAAACATACAAATCAAATAAATAAGCCACAAAAACGTACAGTCTGACCACGGAAACTATGGAACGCGGAATGTTTCCCGTATGAAAATGCGTGCAAATAGATGGCCTCAAATGCTTTGCATCCTCGCTAGCCTCAAGCCTCTTCCTGATGAGCTTCTCCCTCGCACACACACACACATTCACCTCAGGTCACAATCAAACTACCATCTACACAGGCGGTCATCAAAGCCAACCTCAACTCCCAAAAAGCAGAGTCAACTTTCTGGTATTGCTTATTTGCCGGCCGGAATAGAGTCTCATCCTTGTTTGTGTATGGCTGCTGCTGCTGCTGCTGCTGTTTACACCGTCGGGAGTCCATGTCGAACTTCCCCAGTTGCAGTTGCCAGGCAATTAAGTCAAACAATTGCAGCAGGAAGTCATTGTCTGCTCCACCTCCGCATCGTGGTACCTCCGCTGCTGCTCTCCTCACTTGTCAAGTCAATTGGTTTGCCACCACAACATTAATGTTCCCAAGCCAGTTCCCCCCCCTTCTGTTTTTGGCTTCTTGGGCTTAAGTAAATATTTGGCCTACGTGCCCATTACGTGATTTTCCGATAGTCTCCCATCGATGATGATGAAGATGCACTTGAGATATGACGACGCGTCGTCGCTGGGGTCCCTAACCACTTGACAAGGAAGGTGGCGGTGGTGGTGGAGGGGAGAGAGCGGCAAGACGCAACTCTCGGCATGCTTCAATGGAACTGAAGAGGAATTGAGCTGTATTGGAATCCAATGATCGAAAATGAAAAGAAAGAATATATATTAGATGGATTTTTTTAGGAATGTTAGGGCAAGGTTTGGCTAAGATTTGGCATAGGTTTAGGCGAAGGGGTAAGATATACAGGCCTGTTCCCGTTTCCGAGTGGAATGAAAAAGTAAAACGATCGCAATTCCGAATCGTTTTCATTTTGGTGTTCCCGTTTCCGAGTGAAATAGAAATCGATTGTCTTTTCGAATGAAAGTTCGAATCGTTATCGAATTTTAATTCAGCCATAAGGCAGCCTTAACAATTTCGATCAACACTGCGCATGCGCTGATTCGGAATTGCGAACAGCTCGGTTTCATTTCGATCGTTTTCTTTTCGTCTACATGCAATTGCTGAGGTACAAATTTAATAAAAATGATTGTAAATCAAATTGAAGGCTCGATATATCTATTGATACTTCAAAATCTTCACAATATTTGACATGTTAAAATAAAAATACTTGCAAATTGGCATTTACTTTTCATTCCACTGACTCTTAGGCAAAACTTTTGAAACCGAATAACTTGATCGTTTTTCGGAAACGGGAACAGCTACCAATTCCGATTCCGCATGATCTGATCGAAATCGAAAACGGGAACAGGCCTGATAGTTAAGGTTTGGGTAAGGTTTGGTTAAGGCTTGGGAGAGGTTGGGGTAAGGTTTGGCTAAGGATTGGGTAAGGTTTGGGTAAAGTTTGGGTATAATTTGGGTAAGGATTGGTATAAGGTTTAGGTAAGGTTGGAAAAGTTTGATTATGCTTTGGGTAAGGCTTGGATAAGGTTCGGGTAAGGTTTGGGTCAGGCTTGGGTAAGGTTTGGCTAAGGCTTGGCTAAGGATTGGAAAAGGTCTTGCTATGATTTAGGTAAAGCTTGGAGAAGGTCTTCGTTAAGCAGCGGGTAAGGTTTGGTTAAGGTTTGGGTCAGGTTTGGGTAAGGTTTGGATAAGGGTTGGATAAGGTTTTGGTAAGGAATGTGTAAGAGTTGTTTAAGAATTGGGTAAGCTTTGGTTAAAATTTAGGTAAGGTTTGGGGAAGGTTTGGAAGGTGGGGGTGTGTATAGTGGTGTGTGGGGGTTGGGGGGGGGGGGGGGGGGTGGGGTTGGATAGTTTTGGTGGAGGTAGAGTGTTAAGAATGGGTAAGGTTTGGTTAAATTGGGTAAGGTTTGGTACAAATTTGGTTAAGGTTTGGGAAGGCTTAAATATGGTATTAGTAAGGTAAGTGTTAGATTTGAGTAAGATGTGGGTTAGGTTCGGTAAAGGTTTTGATTAAGTTTGGCGTAAGGTTTGGGTAAGGTTTGGGTATTATTTGGGTTAGGTTCCGCTAAAGTTTGCCCAAGGATTGGCTAAGGTTTGAATATGGTTTTGTTATGGTTTGTGTATGATTTGGGTAAGGTAAGGTTAAGATCTGGGTAAGGTTTGGCTAAGAATTGGGTAAGGTTTTGGTATGGTTTGAATAAGGTTTAGTTAAGGTTTTGTGGAGGTTTGGGTATGTCTTGGGTAAGGTTCGCGTCAGGTTTGGATAAGGTTTGGGTAAGGTTTGGTTGAGGATTTGGTTGAGGTTTGGGTTAGGTTAAAGTAAGGCTTAGTTAAGGTTTTCGTTAAGGTTTGGGAATGGTTTGGGTAAGGTTTAGGTAAGGTTTGGCTAAGATTTTGGTAATGGTTTAAGTAAGGTTTGGATAAGATTCGCGTCAGCTTTGGGTAAGGTTCTGGTTAATGTTTGGGACAGATTTTGGTAAGGGATTGGGGAAGATCTGGATATGGTAAATTAAAGGTTTGGGGAAGGTTTTCATAAAGGTTTGGTTAATGTTTCGGTTAAGGTTTGAGTAAGGTTTGGTGAAGGTTCGGGTCAGAATCGGATAAGGTTTGGTTATGGTTCAGGTTTGGTTAAAGTTTGGTTAAGGTTTGGTTAAAGTTTAGTGAAGGTTTGGTTAACGTTTGGGTAATGTTCGGGTATGGCTTGGGTAAGGTTTGAGTAAGGTTTAGGTAAGGTTAGGTTAATGTCATGGTTAAGGTTTGGTTAAGGTTAGGTTAAGGTTTGGTTAAGGTTTGGTTAAGGTTTGGTTAAGGTTTGGTTAAGGATTGGTCAAGGTTTGGCTAGTGTTTGGTTAGGGATTGGTTAAGGTTTGGCTAAGGTTTGGTAAAGGTTTGGTTAAGGTTTGGTTAAGGTTTCGTTAAAATTTGGTTAAGCTTTGGTTATGGTTTTGGATGGTCTTAGTAAGGTATGAGTAAGATTTGAGTAAGATTTGTTAAAGAATTGGATAAGGTTGGATTTAAGCTTGGTTTTGGCTTGGAAAAAGTTCTGGTTAAGGCTTGGGTGAGGTTTAGGTTAGGTTTAGTTATGGTACTGGTTAAGGTTTGTGTAAGGTTTCGGTAAGGTTTGGGTATGGTTTAGGTAAGGTTTGGTAAGGTCTTTGGTAATGGATTGACAAAGGTTTGGATAAGATTCATTTCAGGTTTGGTTAAGGTTCGGTTAAGGTTTGGCTTAGGTTTGGTTAAGGTTTGGTAAAAAATTGGTTAAGGTTTGGTAAAAGATTGGTTAAGGTTTGGATATGGTTTCGTTAAGGTTTGGTAAAGGTTTATCTAAGGTTTGGTTATGGATTGGGTAGGGTTTGGGTAAGGTTTAGGTAAGGTTGGGCTAATGTTTTGGCTTAGGTCTGGTTTGGGGAAGGTTTGGATAAGGTATTGGTAAGGAAGGTATAAGACTTGCTTAAGAATTGGTTGAGGTTTTGTTATGGTTTGGGAAGGTTTCAGTAAGATTTTGTTAAGGTAGGTGTTAGATTTGAGTAAGATATGTTAATGAATTGGATAACGTTTGATTAAGGTTTGGGAAAGGTTTGGGTTTAAAGGTCTGGTTAAGATCCGAAAGGGGATTCTTTTCGCTTCTTTGAATCGGATCATATCTATAAGCTAAAGTATCGATATGATCTTATATTTTATACTTTTTATACCCTTGCACACACGAGCACTACACACAATCACATATACATACGCTTAAGACACTTGGAAGTATGCTCTAGGCAAAAGTGTCAGTGAAAGACAGAAAAGAAACAGGAACGAAAAAGCGGTCTTTGCTCTGAGCGCAACATAATTGAGCAAAAACAGAACTGAAACTGTATTTCGCTCCGTTGCTTAAATTTTTAGGTCACAAATGATCTTTTCCTTAGAAAAACTTTGGGTAATAGAGTCCTAAAATAATGGCTTATATTCCTTGGATGTCATTTGAGGTAATATGTCCAAAATTTTGGGTAATTTTCAGCAGTTTTATGCTATATCAGCGGATTAAGACAGCTAATGCTTACGAAATGCAGTTAAATGTTCAATTGCTATAAATTATTAAAAAAAAAAAACATCAATTAGATAAAATATTTGTAGCTGAATTGCATAAGTGCGGGCTGTACTATGTGATAGTACCTTTGATCTGTAGAAAACAATCACGCTGTAATTGTAAATGTGGATAGTCGTGAGGTTTAAATTTGATTTAAATATAACTTTGTGCAAAGTCTGTTTGCATTTGTTAGCTCTGAGACTTGTAGAGTCATTGATTCTGCATTCGATGCAGGTGATCTTATTGTGCCTTTTTCCGCTTCCTTGACCTTCAGATGGTTCACCAACAAACTGTCACCCTAAAACTTTGTTTAAATCCTAAGAAAATATGGGAAAATTATTCCAACAAGGGTATAGATATAAAAACTAGAAAAGTTAGAAGATTTTTTTTGAATTATTCTTAGTTTCAGAAACAGTCTTGAGGTAAGCCAAATTCCAATTCAATTGAAAAAAAAATTGTATACAACATCTGACAAGCTGATCAACTGGGATTGATATGTGTCAAAGCCATTTGGCCAGTTCGCCGTTGCCATCAAAATTAACACTATTTTTTATGATTCGTCAAATGGCTTGGGCAACGCCTCCTTCTGGCAAATTTTCACTTTGAGGCGAACCGTTAGCTCCAGTGCTGGCTCCTCTGCTCCGCTGTCCAATCATCATCATCAACTAGCGGCGTCATAATTAGACGTTTTGGCACGTTGCTCCCGTTGCACACTATTTTTTGTTGTTGTTTCTGTTTTTGTTTTCAAGCCGCCCGAAGCTGCTGCTGCAGCTGATAGTGTCTCCTTCTCTGGCAGGTTTCACTCAAAACTGAAAGTTTTTTCTTTTGTTGCGCCAAAGAAATTAAAATTCCATTATGAGAAATCCGTATCCCGCAGCAGGTCACCACAGGAATCGGGCGGAGCGGGGCGCAGGCATAAATATTTATAAACAAATCCGTTATAAATAAAACATAACGAGGCGACCCACTTGAAACGCAACTGAAACTGAAGAAATGCGAGACGACAGAAAAAAATGTCAAAAACCATAAATCAAAAGGCCCAAATACGGTGACCAGCAGCAGCAGCAGCAGCAGCGGCGGTGGCAGCAGGAGGAGGCAAGGTGAAACCACTGGGCAGTCAAACGGAAGCTTGACAGAGCGGGGTAATGCGGCCCTTACAAATTGCAGCTTGACAAAGGTTGAAGCTCTTGATATAAATTTCGTGTGTTTTTTTGTTGTTCTCTCTTCTGGCTGGGAAGCATGCCGCTGGGCAAGCTGTGAGCATTAAGCATATTGCAGGAAGACTCTCGGGCCAGGGTGGGGGCCAGGGAGACGCCAGCCGTTGCGCAGGCGTCGCCACGTCTCCGTATCCGCATCTGTCTCTGTCTTGGCATATTTTGTCTGCGTTTTGCATTTGTGAATGGGGAAATCCAAATCGGAATCATGACAGCGGAAGTTTTTCAAAATGATGGGCACAATACAATGAGACAGAGCTACATACATGGAGTGTTTCTTTGTCTTGGGGGACGGTTGGAATCTTTTTTTTTTTTGGGTATTTGGGTGATACACACACACACACAGTTATGCACATTTCCTGTGCCAAAAAAAACTATGGCAAATCTAAGTGACTCGATATGGCAAGCTAATTTCCAGATGATCTTTTTTTGGGTTTAGCTATTTCAGACAACTGGTGGTTGTCCTAGTCTTGTGTCTGTTGTTGATGCCCTTTGAAGTCTGCTTAATCTAGCTTATAGTTTGTTAAGTAAGCAAACACGTCCAAGTGATAAAAATTTACATTCTTCGATGAGGATTATAAGCTATTGTGGCATTAATAAAGCCGCTTACAAAAGAGCAAGTATCTCCATTAAGTTAAGTTATACGGCTCGCATAAGATTCTTAAGTTAGTTCTTTGATGCCGATTACACTGTGCTACAAATTTCACAAAAAAACCTGGTAAATGACCCAGCTTACGGCCCTATTCTCCTTCAGCTTGCTGTTTTTGGACCTTTTTTGAAAAAATTCTCATTTGAAATCGCAAAAGATATTTGAATTTTGTTTTTTTTTTTGAATTAGTAATGAATGAAAGAAAATAAAAAAATTTTTCGCCGCGATATAGGGGCTGTCCATAGATGATGGCACCGTCAAAGTTGGCCCTCACAAAAAGGCATGGTGCTGGCGGCCACGATTCCGCCAGTTCTACTGAACCGATTTGGATGAAACAAAGTTTAATCGACGTAGAACTGTCACCATTCTGGCCCGTAGTAAAATAAAAATTTTGCGATTTTTTTTGACAAAATGGCGGCCACTTGAAATTGACAAATCGAATTTGGACCCATTTTTTGTAGTTTAGTGTAAAAAAAAAAATAGTAAAAAAATCGCAAAATTTTTATTTTACTACGGGCCAGAATGGTGACAATTCTACGTCGATTAAACTTTGTTTCATCCAAATCGGTTCAGTAGAACTGGCGGAATCGTGGCCGCCAGCTCGAAAAACGTGGTTTCGAGATAAACGCGTTTAAAGTTTGCAGTTGCTAGGCAAATCGAGTCACTTTGGGTCATTAAAAAGGCCATATCTTCTAAAGTATTTCGAATTTCAAAAAACCCTTTTAGGGTTATATTCTTAAATGTCCAAGCTATAAAAAAATGCAAAAAAAAAAGTCGAAAAAATTTTTTTCCTGAAAGAGAATAGGGCCTTACGCTGTGGAGCAGGTCGCGTATAGCATTTCCGCATACTTGGTTTTCCTCGTGGACCCCCAAAATCTGAAGATATGGCCCAAAAACCTCTTAGTGCTCATTTTGTTCACTTAACTTGAAATAACTCGCGAATTGACCATCTGATTTGCTATAAACTGGCTAATTCCGATAGCGACAAGAAGATTCTAAAGGGTGATTTTTAGATATTATCTTTTGGTATGCTTTAGTCATCCGATTTTCAAAAAACTTTGTTGAATTGTGTAAAAGTATATACAAGAAGTATAGGCCAATGACAAGGACTTCTCCATTGAAAACAAAAATGTTTTTCTAACTAAAACTACTTATCTGACGATACTTTTCTACGACAGCTCCACTATATAGATGTCCGATTTCAAAAAATTTGTGTGATATAACTAAGAACTATCCACTACTATTTGCGGTATAATCTTTCCGGAGGTGTAGATTTTGGATCTGAGCGAAGGTTTTGATGTATGCCGACGACATGGTGTTCCTAATGCAACTAATGATTGATGCTCTAAGTAGGTACTGTCAGACGTGGAGTCTCAGATAAACATCGAGAAGTCTAAAATGATGGTAGAGAAGGATGGAAGAGGACGTAGATTCAGAGCGGACGAATGGACACTAAGTGGAGTTTTGCTAGAAACAGTAAAGGAGTACAAATACCTAGGCGTGTTACTGACTTCCAATATGTCATTTTAAGAAACATTTGGCACAGAAATTAACGACGGTAAAGCTATTAATAGCACTTGGAAGCAAGCAATTAAAAAGATCTTTTACCTGCCGCTAAATTACGCCATATACATAGAAACAGGACACCTACAATGTACCAATACACCCTGCAGCTGCACTTTTTAACTATATTACAAAGCTATGCTGATGGACTCTTCACGGCTCCCAAAAAATTATAGTCAAACAACTTTTGATGAGAGATCACAGTTCTTCCTTAAATGGGATATTATGGCAAGAGACAACAACATAAGAACATTGAAAACGACAGCAGAACCTGGAAACATGGCAAATAGAACTGTTACAGAGGATTGACGAAGGAGAAAAAAATGATTTTGAACGGCACGCAAGACAGAGTGGCACCCGGTCAACATACAGCGCCTCAGTTTCAGTCTATATGAAAGAAACTACTTTAGAGACGATTTTGGACACATATGCAATATCGCTTATTTTCCGGGCAAGAACTGAAGTCTCAGACTCAACTATAAGCCACATGGAACGACTGAAAGCCGATGCACTCTATGCAACCTGGATGAAAGAGAAGACGAAGCCCATTTCATGGCGCGATGTCCGATATTAGGTGAGCACCGTGCACTACACCTCGGAAAATGGACCCTAGAAACAACGGAAATGCTTGACTTACGAACGGATCCAACTGGACGGCTCTAATTCTTATCTGAGGGTACAAATATAGACAGGAGTTCATTAGAGATTTTTAAAAAGTGTCTTGAGACATTACAACTGCATCCTAGGGAGAACGGCGTGGTATCTCGTGACGAGCGGGCAGCTGCGGGTAGTATCTACTAGGTACATTGTTATGAATCAAAGCAACTATCCTTGTTATAATTGTATTGTATTTGATACGAAAAGATTGCTAGTCGTCATTCTGTAAAAAAAGTTTTTAAATGTAAAAATTTTCCAAATCGAAAAAATCAATTCCTAATGGGAGCTATATGCTATAGTCATCCGATTTTGACCAAACTTTGTAGAATTTTTGAGAGAATATATAAAATAAATACAGGCCAACTTTAAAGGACATTTCCATTGAAAACAAAAAAGTTTTTGTCAACTAAGACTAGTTTTCCGACTCTATCGTTTCTACGGCAGCTATACTATAATGTCTCCGATTTCGACCAAACTTGGTGGAATCATGGAAAAGCATAGTAAACTAAGAAATACGAAGTTTGGAGGCGTTTCCATTAAAAACAAAAAAGTTTTTCTCACTAAAACTAGTTTTTCGACCGATCGTTCCTATGACAGCTATATGCTATAGTCATCCGATCCGGCCGATTCCGACAAATGTGCAGCGTATTTGTACCAAAAGACTTCGTGCAAAGTTTGGTGAGGATAGCTTTAAAACTGACGGAGGAGATAGCATAGAAACAGACGGACAGACGGCTAAATCAACTCAGCTCGTCATGCTGATCAAGAATATATATACTTTATGTGGTCGGAGATGCTTCCTTCTATGCGTTACAAACAATTACAATTTTAAGCACAAAACGGTCTAAATTTAAGTTCTTACAAAATTAAATTCATAATGCCATTATGTTCTGCCACAGTTTCTTAAACAAATGGAGCATGTAACAAAAAAATGTAGCATTAATTAAACAAATGTTTGTCACTTGAGCCTTAAGCAACAAAGCATTTGCTGCTAGCAACATGCTCACACCTTCTGTCTTCAGCAAGATAGAGCGAGAGAGAGAGAGAGAGTGGGCAAACTGCCGCAACAAATGTTGCCAAACATAAACACACACAGTCCAAGCAACAGCATCAGCGGCAGCAGCAGCAGCATCTCTCTCCTCTCTCTGTGTGTGTTGTCGTCAGTAACGTACAAACGTTTGCCAGGTGAACAACAAAAGCGGCACAAGCAGACGACAAAAACGAGAAACAGACGAGAGCCCTCCGAACGAACGAACGAAGTGGACTTCGTCGCGGCGTATATTTTTTTGCTCGTGCGTGCGTGCGTGTGAGTGAGTGCAGCCTCCGCAACATGGTGAATTGTGTATAGAAACGGGAGAAACTCAACATCAAACGGGCATCAGGATAATACGGCAAGGCGAGGACTCGACAGAACAACGCTAGACGTTGACCGAGTTGCAACGCAGAGCGGAAGAAATATTTAAGCGAGACCCAGTGAGAGATAGAGAGAGAGAGAGCAAGAGTTAGAAATTGAAGCGCAGCTGTTGCATGCCGTAGCAGACTTTGTGACGCCGTCGCGTCGGAAGCGAGTCGCGAGTGTTGTTGTTGTTTTTTTTTTGTTGTTTTTGTTTAAAGTGTTGATCCTCCTCGCGAGTGAGAGTGAAAGAGAGTGCAAAATGCTGGGACAACTGTACTACTACCTAATCATGCTCTCGCTGAGCTGCTGGCCTCTGTACAGCTCGGCGGGCATCAGCTCCCAAGATCCCTGCTACTATGAGGGCAAACCCCGCAAATGTTTGCCTAGTTTTGTAAATGCCGCCTACGGCAATCCGGTGCAGGCCTCCAGCGTGTGCGGCGCTCAACAGCCGGAAAGATACTGCGAACTGCAGCGAGACGGCTCTATGGGCGAGTGTCGCAACTGTGGGAAGTCGGAGACTCGCTATTCGCCCTCCGCTCTCACTGATCTCAATAATCCCAGCAACGTAACCTGCTGGAGATCAGCCGGCGTGAATGTACCCCATGATCCGGATACAGCGCCACCGGATAATGTCACTTTGACCCTCTCGCTGGGCAAGAAATACGAATTGACTTACATTTCGCTCTCCTTCTGCCCCAAATCCCCACGTCCCGATTCCCTGGCTATATACAAGAGCTCCGACTTTGGCCAAACCTGGCAACCCTTTCAGTTCTACAGCTCCCAGTGCCAGAAGTTCTATGGTCGTCCGGACAGGGCCAAGATAAGCAAGTTCAATGAGCAGGAGGCACGTTGCATGAACTCCCAGCATGATGTGAATGGCGGGGGAGGAGGAGGAGCAGCTCAAAGGTTTGCCTTTAATACCCTAGAGGGTCGTCCCTCGGCCAATGACTTGGACTCCTCTTTGGTGCTACAAGATTGGGTCACAGCCACCGACATACGTGTGGTCTTCCATCGCCTGGAGTTGCCACCACAGTTGCTCATCAGTCGAGAGAAGGCACAGAAGGCACATAAATACAGCGATGAGTTGTCGGCCAGCCAGGAGGAGGAACTAGAACTGGATGAGCAGGATGATTATGACTACAATCTGCAGGATAATGACAGTGCGGGCTATGACGAGGAGTACGAGGAGCCTAAGAAGCATCTGGAACTCGATGATGATCTAAACTTGGACTATGCCAATGATGGGCAAACGGTGAAGCGTCCCGTAAAGCTCAAAGGCAGCACCTATGAAAAGCATTTCCAGAGTAAACTGGCTGCAGGCAGCACACCAGCTCCAGCCAGCAAAACCACTGTTTCCAGTAAAGCCTCCACACCGGCTACCACCCTTAAGGCCACGGAGGATTCCCTTAGCGTTTCCCAGCATTATGCTGTATCGGATTTTGCCGTCGGCGGACGTTGCAAGTGCAATGGTCATGCCTCCGAGTGTGTGGCCACTGTAGCTACCAGCAGCAGCAACTCGCACACCAGCGATACCATGGACGATGGTCAGGATGAGGATATGCCCTCGGGCTCTGCCTTGCTGCATGGACACTTTGGACGACTGGCCTCCGCCTCGGGGGCTCTGCAACAGCAGCAGCAGCAGCTGAGTGCCAAACTGACCATGACCTGCGCCTGCAAGCACAACACAGCCGGACCCGAATGCGAACGCTGCAAACCCTTTTACTTTGACCGACCCTGGGGACGTGCCACCGACAATGAGGCCAACGAGTGCAAAAGTGAGTACCAAGTAGGCCACACTTTTTTTTTTGAGATTCAGCTAAAAATTTAGCCATTTCTTAAGTTAACTCCCTCTTGCAAGGGGATTTCCCTTCCTAAGCCATAAATTAGTAACGAGTGACGTCTCGTTGCTGACCTTCAACCTTTTGCCAATCCCCACTTTTACCACTCTCTTCCCCCTATTTACTTTGATTAATTCTTGCACAAAAACTTAATCGTTAGTAATTTATGACTCTCCAAGGAGGAGGAGAAGCATAGTAGGCGGTCCTAGGTGAGCAGTGACAAATAATTGGTTTGTCTACTCCCTGCAACTCATAGTCCATCTGATGATGGCATAAATGACCCGCTGACTTTGACGTAGGAAACACCAAAAATGCAAAAAAAAAAGCAGAGAAAACGAAAAGAATGTGGAATCGATGGATGGCCCTGGCCATGGCCAATGCATTGAATCGAGTTCATTGCGCGGGAGTTGAGTTGAGTTGAGGGTTGGGAAATGGCACACACTCACACAATGCACGCAATTGAATACGACACTCGAGAGTTGGGCGCCAACAACAGAGCACACCACTGTCCCTCCGTCCGTCCGTCCGTCCAAAATCGAATGGGGAATGACCATGAAAAGAACTCTCGAACTTGAGGCGAGGATTGATTAAGCAGAAATACGCAAATTGCTGCAGACATTGACCCAGTTGAGACAAAAGAAAGAGGGACGCTGATAACTAAATTTTAATAGAGATGCCAGAGCATTTAGGGTTGTGCACCCTCCTCGAGCACTATTGTTTTTGTAAGGCACTCACACTCAATTTTAAGTTTCTTCTTCGTATTGAATTAAGTAATTTCCTTTTCTAAAGTTAAATTTAATAGGAAATTCTTTATTGGAAAATCTAAAGCCCTTTTTGGAAATGTTTTAAGAACTTCTGAGAGCTCTAAATTATGTATAATGATTCGAAAATGGAACATTTCTTGAGTGTAACGTTCGGAAAATTTAAGAATTTTGCACATTTAACATTTAGCGCCGGTTTCACATGTTCTATAAAGCACTATCTGTCACAAAAAACTAACATTTGGCAGAGTAAAAGTCGATTTCGCATCTTCTACAAACAGCTATCTGCCACTTAAACCTACAGATAACCAAGTTAGGGCCGATTTCACATCTTCTACATAGAACTATCTGTCACATAAACTAACAAAATTGTAAATTGTTTGTTTATCTGACTTATGCCCGATTTTCAAAACCAATACAAACCCCATAAAACAATAAAATATCAAAACATTATAAATAATAAAAAATTAAAATAAAATTTATAAAAATAAAAAATTAAATATAAAAACTAAAAAAATTTTCGGTGCTCTTTCTGGTGGACCCCGCCATTAAAATCAACCGCCGTAAAAAAAAATTTCCCACAATACATATAAATTATCTATAATAAAAATTTTAAAATTACTAACTCTTTTTTTTTTTTTTTTCATATTAAAATAAAGTTAATAAAATTAAATATATAATAATAGTCAAAAGACTAAGAAAAAACTTTTCGTGGTGAGGAGATTGCTGTGACCCTTTATTGAGACCAACAAATACGTCTTGGAGAACAAAGTGAGTGATTCCATTACTTGGAAGCAGAAGGCCGTAGGCTTGGCAGAGGCTTGCAGATCCAGTTTGCTGCTCAAGCCGGAAATTCATCGCCCTTGGAGAACTCCGCTTTGCGAGAGTTTCTAATGCGTCAGTGTGTCGTCAGGATCCTCCGATTGGAGAAGATCCAGTTCTGAACCCGAAGAAATATAGCCACAGCGCTCCTCTCGTGGAGGGGTACGCTCTGTATCCATCTCTTCATCGCTTTGCGTGTTTAGAGTAAGTGCTTAAAACTCACAAACTTTAAAAAGTAAGGTCACACTTTAGGCATAAAGAAGTTTAGAAACTGTCGCTGCTAAAACATTTTAGAAATTAAAACTGAGTCTTAAAAACAGTTCTGAAAATGCTTTAAGTAAGAAAGTACTCACACTTAAAGCATCAAACACTTAAAAAAGTGTAAAAATTTAAAAATTCGAAGCGACTAAAACATTTCTAGAAATTGAAATTTGGTTTTGAAAACAGTTTAGAATATGTAGTAGTAGTATCTTTATTTAAATTAAATTTAAACATGAAATCGATGTACCAAGGAATAAATAAATAGAAGTACAACAAATTTTAAAAATTTAGACAAAAAAAATGATTTACATTTAAAAGATAATCGCCATGGTTTGTATCCGTCAGTCGATCGCACGCACGCTCCGCCTTTGCTGTCACAACCTAATACACCTTGCTTCCCGGGTCGTCCCCAGATACCAGATCGTTCGGTTACGAAGCATCGGCGTTGCGCAGTGGCTTTAGTTGTAGTAGTAGTTGTATCTTTATTTTTTTATTATTATCATTATATAAAGATAAAAGTTTATTGGCATGGAGTATATCCGTCTGTAAACTCAGCCACTTCGAGGATGCCTGCCACTTTCGAGTACTACATGCAGCTGCCCCGCTCGTCGCGAGATACCACATCGTTCCTCTTTAGTGACAGTGCTGGTCCCCTTCAAAGTGTACTCGTTGATAATATTTCGCGGTATCTCAGAGTCTCCTTTAAGAACTCAGCCAGAGATAGTGCCAGTCTTGACCGTTTAGAACCGCCAAGTATTCTTCCTTTGTTAAACATGTCTTCCTCCAGTGCAACCGCCTGAGTTCGCTAGAACAGGGCATATTGCGATAAAAGTGGAGAAAACGTCTTTACTAACCCGCAGGTTACACAGAGAACATTCTTGGTTTGCTGTCGGTATATGTGGCATAAAATTTAAGGCGAGCAGTTCAACTCGTGACTTAAATATTAGTGATATGCTGAAGGGAGTCATAAATGTCGTTGAAATAATTTTGTTCGTTTGAGATTTGTGGTTCAATAATTTGTATGTTTTCGGGTGCTACTCTGGATCGCTTTTCTGCTCGTAGTTTGCTCTGGCTTCTACTTCCTCCTTTGGATAATTGATTGTTGCATATTGGTCCAGTTGTGAACGTCACTTTCATTCCAATGAATATTGTGCTTTTTTCAGCTAGTTTTACCCAAGTCGAAAAGTTTAGAATATGTTCTGAGTAAAAAAGTGCTTTATAACTTCATTCAACACTTAACAAAGTTTTGAAACATTTTAGAAATTAAATTTTAAAAACATTTGAGACAAAAACTGCTTGCAAAAGTTCCCCTAATGGACACTCTTTAAAAAAAAAAGTCGCACGTCATCACGCTGTATACATAGTTCCATGGAATTTCATTTCAATGCCATTCCCTCAGTCCCTGGCACATAGTAATTTTTTTTTCCTAATTAAGATTCCCATCGTTCGTCCAGTCCCAGATTAAATTCCTTTCGGTTCGCGCTAAAATACAAACAAATCACATCCATAACACCCCCCCATCGTTGCATTCCTTGGGGCGGCATGCAAATTAAGTACAGTCTCGAGTCCTTGCACTATACAAAGGACACTCATTATGCACTCCCGCGCACTCATTTTTCCCGTTCCGCCTGCTTTGCCAAGTTTTTTCTCTCATGGTAACCACTGCATACTTTCAGGCGCGCCAGCATTTTTTCTGGGGTATTCTGTTTCCTTTTCCTACTCCTTTTTTTTTTATTTTTTGGAATCCTTTTGCCGCAAATGATTCCTGTCTTGTTGCACATGTGCAACAATTTAACTACTGAGTAATAGTTGCCACACATTCGCAACGGCGGCGGCACAATTTGTTGCAAGTCAGGCCGGCGCGTGGTTAGTTCTTCCCCATGCCGTGTGTTAAATGCGCACAGCTGTCCGGGATTACCAGGCGGAATTTGCAACGAATTAGTCGCAGCCGGGGAACAACCCTCGAATGAATGGGAAAACATATGAAAATCACACACAAATAAATGTAATAAAGAAATAAAAGTCTCAATTGGGGGCGGATTGGGCAGTGGGCAGGAGACAAGAACAACAACAACAATGCCCTTTGGCTCGATTGCAGCTGAAAATTTAACAGATGGCGCACATTAGATGCGCTTCACTCGGCCCCAGAGACCGAAAAAGCCGCAAGGCGAACCACGGTGGCGCTGAGGTAGTTAAAATACACTGGTTCGACATCATTTTCAACCAAATCCTTGGCATTTCCCAACCATTTCGACACACTCGTGCCACTGTATTGAACGGGATTCCCTGTTCCAGTTGGCGAAATCGAAACAAATTGCCGTCGAATAAAGCAAATCTAAATATTAATGTGCGACTCAATGAGTTGGAAGCGAGCGGCGAGCGAGTCCAGGGACCTCGAGATAAGCCGCACGACAGCAGCAGGTAGCAAAAACTGTGTGTGTGTATTGTCCAAACGTTTCGCGTTCCTCTTTCAATATTTACTCTGTTGTTTTTTATTGTTTTCTTTTTTGCGTTTTTTTTTTTGTATGAACAAATGTAGTAAATCTTGCCAAACTTCCAGTAGCCGGTCAGGTCAGGGAAGGATTCGGATAATGGATGGCCGGCCGTGAGACCCCAGCAAATGGGGGTAGCCGTCGCTTGGAATTTTGCTCAACATAAATATTTTTATCACTTGGCTTAGCTCGGAGCGCGAAGCGGCGCTTCGCCATATCGTTGCATTTCAAATGAACTGAGGATTAAGACCAGGAAGGCTGTGGATGTGGAGTGGGAGGAGGGGCTAAAACTAATTCAAATTTAAGCCTTCAAGCTTAACAATGACGACTTATGTGTTCAAAATAATTTGCAGGGAAAAACAAACTTGAGTTGGTAATTAACAGCAGAAACGAAAAAAATTTGAAATGAAAATAAAATTGAGAAAAAATTTCAAAAATACTTAAAATACCCATAAGAAAAATTTACAAAATTCCAAATGGATAATAAAGTAGTCTAGGACGCCAAGTTCGAGATATTCTCAAAGAAAAAGCACTTCAAAAAATATTTTAAATTTATCACAAAAACCCGTAAACACCGAAAAACAGTCCAAAGTCGAACTTTTCTTACTGGTATCGGGTTTTTGTATGTGTTGTTAATATAAAGGCTGCTGGTAGCGCTCTGGCCCCAAAATTTGGGTCTTCTAAACGCTGTGAAACCTTTTGAATGAATGGCAATGGGAAACTAGTCCTTCGCAATGTTCTTAATCCATCAAATCGGTTCTAAGCCCAAAAAAAAATACACAAAAATTTATGTGACTGTCTTTGCGACCTTTATGCTAAGTAAACCTGCAGTTTTTGTCGGCTCAAGGTGATACTTTCGCCTAACTTTAAACAGGGACAAACACCAAAAAGAAGGCTGGTTGACCGTACAGCTGTTTCAAGACCCACCACAGGTCCTTCATCAGCAATCTTTTCCCACCGACCGTCCTTCTAGCAGCCTCTCTCCATGCCAGTCCGCGGCTGGCAATGCCATAACTGCTTGGCGCCTAATTGGCGACCGCACGCGAAGCGGTGGCAGTTGTCGATTCCGTTGTTGCTATAAGCAGCTTCATTCGATCCAAAGCTCTGTATTTGGCGTGAGACAGCCCAACTGTCGGCTGTAGCTCGCGGACCGCAAATGCGTGGGCCCACACCGGGGCAGCATGAAGCATTATGGACTTGCAAACTCCCATAAGCAGTCGTCGGCGCTCGTGCTTTGGGCCTCGGGTGTTGGTTTTTATGCGCGATAGTGCTCTGCATGCCTCAGCAGACCTCTTTTCAACGTACTCCAAGTGCTCGCGAAAGCAGAGCCTGATGTCTATCATGACACTAAGCTAACGTATGGCGCGCTTTAAGACTAATTCTGTCCTGCCCACGTAGATGGTAGCAGTATCTACTCTCTTGCGGCTGCTGACCAGTACCGCCTCGGTTTTTGCGCTGCCAGCTCCAGTTCCACTGACGCTAACCAACGGTAATTCATGGCTATACCTGCGCCGCATGCAGACTCGGTCGTTTAAAGCTCTTTTGCCACAACGACCAGTGCCACATCATCCGCGAAACCTACGATGTGGGTGCCAGCTGGGAAGGGTAGTCGCAGAATGCCTAGGCAGAGGTCCTAGGACTGAGCCCTGAGGTACTCCCACTGAAATATTATGAGTTTTTATTCCATCCTCTGTATCATAAAGTAACTGCCGCCCCGAGAAGTAGCTGCGTATCATGGCGTACAGGTATGCTGGGATATCGAACGATTCTAATGCGTTCAGAATGCTTATCCAGTCCGCTAGAATCGCTTCCTGTGCGATTCCAACCACCTTGTCGATGGCATCGGTTGTTGATTTTGCCCTTCAGAACCCAAACTGATTTGGAGAAAGGCCGCCTGACGTCTCGACTGCTGTCTCAATTCTATTGCACAGAAGCTTTTCTTTCCTACTGTGTCCTGCTGTGTAGTTTTGAGCTATTGCATTTACGTGCTTAATTCAAGAAATCAAGAAGAATCGTATACTCAGGCAATTACTAAGAAATTACTCAGCGATTACCTAGCAAATACTAAGCAGTTACTAAGCAATTACTTGGCAATTACCTAAAAATAGCCTAGCAAATACTTGGATATTACTAAGCAATTACTTAGTAATTATTAGGGAATCTTTCTTAAGCAATAAGTAAGTAATTACTAAGCAATTTGTAACGAGTCCTTTTCGTTCTTGAGCTTGCTTAGGCTAGGCTCAGGGCAGTCGAAGATTCGTCGCAACAAATTTGTTGTATGGCCTTGGTAACAATAATAACACTTGGACTACTCGGTATTCAGTGCTCGCATATATTCTCCAATATGAATCCTTAATATTAACAATGCGGTTTCTTATACTAATCCTTAACTTCTATCCAGCCGTGTAAACGATGGCTTCTCACAACTACCACTTCTTCCCTCAGGCTCTTTCTCAGGCCTTACAATATTTCTAACCTTCAGCCTTCTGCAACTTCGGCGGCTAGGATATAACGCCTGGCTTCGTCGAGGCTAACGCTCTGCGCGTCGAGCAGACCATGCGGGGTTTTTGTGGGTTACCCGCACTGAGACAGCGGTCGCGGCCACGACACTCAATCCACAGGTCGAGGTATAAATCCGTGGCCGGAACGCCTTGGCACGTCGAAAATTCTCTCCAACTCGTCGGCTTACCGTTTTCGCACAACTCTTCAACTTACTTTGGTCCTTTCAACCTCTCTAGTCCTTGAAAGATTTCTCCTTGTTTCCTTCATTCTTTACACACTTCTTTATTCGCTTATCAACTCGTACACATCTCGACACGCACTCGCAGCAACTCTCCGTAAGACATTCACTGCCTGCTGGGACGCTCCTTAGCTTTTTATAGCCAACTCCTCACAACTTGCCAAGCAATTACTAGGCAATTACTTTGCTATTACATTAAACTAACTAAGCAAATACTTGGATATTATTAAGCAATTACTAAGCAATTTCTAGGCAATTACTAAGCAATTACTTTGCTATTATAATATAGGAAATACTGATCAATTACTTAAGCAATTACTAATTGCAATTACTCAATTAATAAAAGCAATTACTTAAAAATAACTAAACAAATACTAGGATGTTACTGATTTACTTAGCAATTTTACTTAGCAATTTCTAGTAATACTAAATTACTAAACAATCACTGATCAATTACTTAAGCAATTACTAGGTACTTTCGAAGCAATTACATTGCAATTACCTTAAAATAATTATGCAATTTCTAGGCAATTACTAAGCCTTACCCATTACCAGAGAATTGAACCGAAACGTATGTCGGTTCCGGTTCTGGTACGTACTTTAGCTAATCTTCTTCTTATTTGGCCCGATATTTCTATCACAACCGTTTGACGGTCTCGGCCGCTGCTATTAATGCCCGCCACTCGCCTCTGTCTTGTGCGAGCTGGCACCAGTTGTTCAGTTCAAGCGCCTCTTAGCTACTTTAGCTAATAAGGTCCAAAGTTTTCCATTTTCAAAGCGTTTCATTGAAGAATTCTCATAGACTTATCATTTCCATTACTTTTGCCACTTTCTACGAGTAGTAGAAAAAGTTAACCTGTTAAAGAAGAGCTAAGAAAAATTGCTCAAAAATCTTGAATTGTGAATGGCAAAAGAATTTGTTATACATTTTTTTTTCAAATATCGAACCATTTTCAAAGTGTTAATTCATTTGTCAAGGCCCAAAGCTGTCCAAATATAGAAATAAACCAAGCTTGTAACTCTCTCTCTCTCTCTCTTTCTCTCAATTGTGTTCCATTTAAGACTTTAAAATAATAAAAATTCTGTCACTTTGAGCAAAAATTTTTAAATGCTCTTGAGCTTTTCTCTTTCCAATTCATTACAATACAAAGGGCAAGACCACAATTCAAAGAAAAAAATTGAATAAAAATTCACTTTGCAAAAAAGGAAAACAATCAAAACCCAAAAACGGAAAACAAAACCAAAAAACGTAAAAATGAAACAATTCGGTAAAGGAAATTTCTTCGCTTAGCAAATGAAAAGTGAAAATTTTAATTTAAATATGCTCTTGGTCCACGGCGGAGAGGAGGAAACTAAAGTGTTTTCTGTGTTGGGCAAACAAGAACAACACGCGAACAACCATTAGGTCATAAAATTACAATTTAAATTTTTCCTACGAAAACACATTTGCAACTAATTGGAGCAACAACCTCCCAAAAAAAAAAAAAAACAAAATAAACAAAATCACTTTGAAGTTGTCTCGCTGTTTTTGGGGAATCTTGGTCCAAGGCAGCTGCAGCAGCGGCAGCAGCACTCAGCCAAATTATACAAACAGAGTCATAAAACATGACTCGATACCAGATCAACCACTTCCATATGGGTATAGACCGGGCCAAATCAAAGATTTGCATGAAGCGTGGGCGGACCACTGAAACCACAGCAGAGCAGAACTTACCGCAGTTGGGTAGCGGTTAGTCAACAGTTGAGTCAAGACAAGTAGCATGAAATGTCGTGGCGCAAATTAAAAAGTAATTGCTTGAGAAAAAGTCCAAAAATACTTACTATGCAGCAGCGGCAGAGGCTGTGGAATGCCTCGATTGAAGGTTACCAGTTGCCAGCTAAAAAGCCAAAAAGTCATCAACTCATTGTTGTTGTTTTCAACCAGTCAGGAAGCAGTCTTGTATAGTTAGACAATGGCTCTGACCCCCCAATCCCCCCCCCAATCTTCGGCTGTGCTCACAAGTGTTTGGCATGTACAACTGCAGTTGGTTGGTTCTGGTTTTGGTATTACAAAAACTGATGACCAAGAAATGCTTTGGGGAGCAATTAAATGCAAGTAAAAGTGAAGCACGAAAAGGAATCGATGGTTGAGTGGCAAGTGGAAGGAACTTGAGTATAAGTAAGCAGCAGTTTGATGCTTGGGGATGTATGAAATTTAAATTCAAATTGAAAATTGAAGGCACTTTTTTAGGATTTTATAAAAAATTCTTATTCTCAATCCTAATTCAACAATCTTTATGCCGAATCGAATCTAAATTTTGTTGGATTGCTTATGACTCGACTTGAACTACTTGATTCAAGCAAAAGATTTTATATTTTTTATATAATTTTGAACCAACTTCTAAGCTTTTCACTTTTACCGTCTCTTCGAAGAAGATATATGGTGACAGAGGCTTAAGTTTGGTGCTGTTGAATCTCATTAGGGGAAAAGAAAATGACTCACATATGTTTTTATCCAGTTTTGATCAAAGTTTTTCTCATAATCCGGCTTAGAGGACCAACAAATAAGTTTAGAAAATTAGCAAAAATGCTTCTTGAAGCAAAACTTTAAAGTTTTTCTTATAATCCGGCTCGAAGGACCAACAAAATAACTTGAGAAAACGATCATAAATGCTTCTTAAAGCAAAACTATAAAGCTTTTCTTATAATCCGGCTCGAAGGACCAACAAAAATATTGAGAAAATTACCAAAAATGCTTCTTAAAACAAAACTTTAAAGCTTTTCATATAGTCCGGCTTGAAGGACCAACAAATTATTCGAGAAAATTATTAAAAATGCTTCTTAAAGCAATACTTTATAGTTTTTCTTATAGTCCGGCACGAAGGATTAACAAAATTATTTGAGAAAACGATTAAAAATGCTTCCAAAAGCAAAACTATAGTTTATCTTATAATCTTACATAATTAGAGAAAATGACCAAAAAGGCTTTCTTAGCCAAAATTCAAAGTTTTTCCTTTAATCCGACTCAAAAGAATCAACAATTAATTTGAGAAAATTACCAAAATTGATTCCTAGGGCCGTTTTCTCATGTGGATTTCACGCATTTGCATCGCTCATGCTCCAAATGAGCAGTGCAAATCCACCTAGATTTGCAAAAACAGAAACATGAGAATACGGACCTTAAAGTAAAACTTAAAAGTTCTCTTATAATCTGGCTTAAAAGACCAACAAATATTTTTTTCTGAAAGCAAAACTTTAGAGTTTCTCTTATAATCCGGCTCGAAGGACCAATAAATAATTTAACATAATTATTAAAAATGCTGGTTTCAATCGACATGAGCATGACAACCAGGTACCAACGACATCAGCCACCGTTAGCGTACCCTCAGAATCCGGAGCAAAGTGATTACTGAAGGAACTCTCTTCTGACATGGTATTAGCAAGAAGCAAGTCCACAACAGTTGAACCACTAAAGCTGTAGGAACTTATGTCTCTTATGTCCTCACTACTGGAACAAAAACTTCAAATTGCTGCAACTAAGATAGATACAGCGGAGATAAAGGCAGATGTGTCCGAGATAAAGGCAGATATGTCCAGGATAAAAGAAAAGGTGGATCTCCTGACAAAAGAAAATGAATCGCTTAAAGCAGAGCTGCAAAAACTACACGCTTGAGAGTCAGAAGATTCAGAAAAGCTTTGAAGGGTTGAAGATGCAACGAAGCAACGAAATTTGATTGTAAAAGATGGAAGACATGGAAGAAGTGAAATTGCTGGTTGCAATATACCAGGCAATCCCATGATAGAAACAGCTAGAAAGTTGAGCGAAAAAAATGGGCAAAACGATGATATAGCGACAGACCAAGCTGCTAAAAAGGACACAAATATGTCCATGCATAGACCTGAACAATAAACGCAGACAGCAAAAGTGAATAATGCTCATTACAAAAAGGAGGCCAAGCAGAGGATGTCTGTACGAAATAAATAGGGAACTCGCAGATGAATGCTCCTTCACAGAAGGAAACAAAACAGTAGTAACATTAATATTAAAAGTTTGTCTTATAAACCGGCTCGAAGGACCATCAAAATACTTAAGAAAACTACCAAAAATGCTTCTTAAAGCAAAACTATAAAGTTTTTTTTCTTAAAATCCGGCTCGAAGGACCAACAATTAATTTGAGAAAATTACCAAAATTGCTTCCTAAAGTAAGCATTTAAAGTTATTTTATAATCCGGCTCGAAGACCAACAAAAAATACAGAAAATTACCAAAATTTCTTCATGAAGCAAAACTTTAAAGTTTTTCTTATAATCCGGCTCGAAGGACCAACGAATAACTTGACATAGTTATCAAAAATGCTTCTTAAAGCGAAAATTTAAAGATCTCTTATAATCCGGCTCGAAGGACCAATCAATAATTAATGAAAATTACCAAAACTGCTGCTTAAACTGAAATTCAAAGTTTTTCATATAATCCGGCTCTAGGGACCATATAATGCTTTTAAAGACAAATTTTTTTAAGTTTTTCTTCAAATCCAGCCCGAAGGACCAAAAAATAATTAGAGAAAATAACCAAAAAAAGCCTTCTTAAAGCATATATTTAAAGCTTCTCTTGTATTCCGCCTCGAAGGACCAACAAATTATTAGAGGAATTATCAAAAATGCATTTTAAACAAAACATTTAAAGTTTTGCTTATCAAACTGAAGTTTTTTTTCGAAAAGAGGAGCTCTAGAGCCGGTTCAGGCTTATATTTTAAGGGTTTGCTTTATTATCCGGCTCGTGGAACCACAAAAATGTTAAGAAGTTTCTTTAAAAAGTTCCTTAAAGTAATTTGTTGAAGTTTTTTTATCCTTGTTGCGGCCTATTCCCAAAATATGTGTTCTAGCTTCGGTTCAGGCTGGGATAATACATAATCCGGCTCGAAGGACCAATCAAAAATCTCCTTAAACAAACTCTTCAAATTTCTGTTCTTGAGGCTACGTTTAAGACCATCTCAGCCCCAAGCTAAATGAAATCTGTGAAACCAACTTAAATGACAATCTTTAACTTAAAAAAAAAACTCTCGAAATTTCATAAATCACTTCCAAAAAAGCTTTAAATCTCAGAGCTTTAGCAGGCGACTATTTATCATTATGACAGTATTGTCAGAGAAACTGGATGTTTGATATTGCTCACAGACTCCTGCTGCCTGTCTCTCTCTCTCTCTCTCTTTTTCCTGTTTTTTCTCGTGTTTTTTTTCCCACATTGCCTTTTGCTCAGTCATTGGCATAAAAACCACGCAATTTGCTACACTTTTAACACTTGCACGGCTCAATGAAGTGCAACGAGACGCAGTGCCACCCCTCTCACCACACCACACCCCCTTCCCCCACCCCTTCCCTGTGGGATGAAGTCAAAGCAAAACACCAAAGTGTAGAAAGAAATGGCAACTGTAGAAATGCTTTTGCTGTAGAAGCAATTCAAACTAACCGAAGGCCGCATGACTCTGCGGTTACTCCAACTCCAACTCCACCCCCTCCTCTCTGCTGTAATCGAATCTGTGCTTTCATTGCCCTCCCTCCCGGCCGGCGTCGTCACCACCTTAGGCGCCCTTTTTGCAACGCTTTTATTTGCCTGGCTTTTCATTTTGCAGTCAATGCTACGCTTTCGCGCTTTTTCCCCAACTACGTGCCACAGTTTTAACTGCCTTTTACCTACCCTACCCACCCCCGCCCATTTGCCCCTCCAGCACTCTGCTCTCTGAGAGCTGCTGACCCATTTGACCACATGCAATTCAAAAAATGGGCTTCAAATTGCAGTTGAGGCATGAAAAGTGAGTGCCATAAAACGGCGCCAACCCCCCTACCCCACCCTCGTTTTGCTTAAGTGTTTGGGGATGTATCCCCCCATTTACCGTTTGAATTATTATAAACTAAAACCGTAAAACAAATTCCAATTGGAAGTAATTAACACTTTTCACTTGGCTAACGCTGGCGACGCGGCAGACAGGCGGGGGGAAACCAAAACAGACAGGCAACAAATCGCTGCAACTTATTAACAAACCCCTCACTAGTTTCCTGCTTCGGCGGGGGGAAAAGGCCATCAAAAAACTTGCTTGAAAATGAATTTGTGAATCTATGCGAGAGATTTCCCGCTGGGTTAGAAGCATCTGCACACGCACATGCACAGTCACACACACATACATACATTTACTTTGACTCACACCTAATTTAATGTGCAGAGGCTAGAGATGAGCTACCAACAGCTGGAGCTTGTTGAATATATTGCTATCTGAAGTGCTGGGAAATTTTAAAGAAGGTTCCTTAAGACCTAGTGAATTGGGGTGTAAAAAGGAGTCAAGACTTTTTGTGTTTTCCTTTTATTTTTTACCATAAGTAAAACTTTAAATTTTCTCTTATTATCCGGCTCGAAGGACCAACAAAAAATTTGACATAATGACCAAAAAGGCTTCCTAAAGCAAACTTTTCAAATTCTCTCCGGCTCGAAGGACCAATAAATAGTTAGAGCAAAGGAACAAAAATGCTTCTTTAAGCAAAACTTTAATGTTTTTCTTATAATCCGGCTCGAAGGACCAACAAATAATTTGACATAAGCAAACATTTGAAGTTTTTTCTTAGAATCCGGCTCGAAGTACCAACAAATAATTAGAGAAAATGACCAAAACTGCTTCTTGAATCAAAAATTCAAAGTTTTTTTCATAGTCTGGCTCGAAGTACCAAAAAATAATTTGAGAAAATGATTTAAAATGCTTTTTAAACCAAAAATTCAAAGTTTTTTTATTGTCCGGCTCGAAGGACCATCAAATTATTTGAGAAAATGGCCATAAATGCTTCTTTAAGCAAACATTTTCAGCTGTCATACAAAGTTTAGGGTGAACCTTTGTTCAATACGTTCTTATCGAGCGTCTACATCTCTTAAAGAATTGCCTGTCCAAAAATCAGATCTATAGCATTGGCCGTTTGATCCAAAAAGAGCAAGACGGATGAGTGTAATGAGAAGACAAGAAACTTCTTTGCAAACGGAGCTCAGAATGACACAGCGGGGCGATGAACAAGTGTAATGAGAACTCATAATGACACAGGTCAGCCTGTCGGAGAGCTGCCGATTCCTTAGAGCAGGCGAGCAATCGACAGCAGAAATTTGCCGAGCACTTTGCATCCCAGCGTGGCCAGTGTGAGACCTGCAGATACACCGTAGCAGTCAAGCAATCGACGCCAGCAATTTGCTATGTACAACTCATACCAGAAAACTGCTCAATAGCGGTGCGATGAATAACTGGCCCGGCATGCGAGGCTAAGATCTGCAGACATCTATACACATCGCATCCCAGAGAGCTGCTGAGACAGCAGTGCAAATAGAAGCTCGGAGGCAGGCAAATGCTGAAAGCACTTACTCGAAATACGAGTAAATGACCAGATATTTCGTTATGAATGAATATACCTATTGACTTGAAATTTGGTGTACAAATCCTACTAGATAACAGCTACAATCCCTGACTCAAAATATTCAAAAATCTCCAAAAAATTCCGGCTATTTCGAAATCGGGAAAACTCGTTTTCAATTATATGAATTCTTTAATTACAAACCGAGTTTAAGGACGATCGGAAAAAGAACACATTTTTCCCAAACAAACATTATCGGTCAATTTCCCAATCTTTTCAGAACCCAGTCTAGTGTCCATCTGCACGACAAATGGAAACTTCTGTCCAAATTTCAGTTTTCTATCTTATGCCGTTTAGGCTGTGCGTTGATTGCCAATGAATTAGTGAATCAGTCAGTCGGAGATAAAATACATAGGCTTTATAAAAAGCACGGACATAATCTTGAGTACACTGAATTAACAAGTGTGAAGTCGATCAGCGTGTCGAGAGAAAGTCGGAGGAGTTATGACCTGTAAAAGGAGTTTGAACCACGCTGGGCTCTTAGGGACTGTAGCAAGTAAAACGCGCTGCTGGATGTTTCGTTGGTGGAAGCTAGTAAAGTGTGGGGGTGGGGGGGGGAGAAGGCGAAAAGATGCTGGCTGCTCCGGGCGGTCGGCTTCCGGCGTCGGTGTTGTGGAATCAAAATTAGCTTTGATATTTAGTATCTTCTCTGATCGAATTGCTTTTCCACACTTAGTAGTCGTTACATTTTGATGATTTAAATTTCATGTGCACTTGCAAGGGCAATGCGCTTGCACTTTTCACTTTAGCAGTTTAAATTGCACGTTTTCAAATGCCTTTTGCACGAGCATGACTCAAAATATGGGAAATAGTTTATGTTCGTGTTGGGTCCAAGTATCTAAAGCCAACATATTTGGTTAATTTTAATGTGCAAGCATTCTCTGGCCCTTTTCACGATCACGATTCACGCAAGCAGAGTTAAGTGCATGAAGTTGCTTTACAGGAGCACGATTCACGCATTCACGAGCACGACTCACTCTTGTGCACGAATTTCTTTACCCTTTTCTCGAGCATAACTCACGCAAGAAGTCTAAGGGTGCACGAATTCACTTTCCCTTTTCACGAGCACGACTAAAAATATAGGAAACAGTGAATTTTGTGTGGCCGGGTGGCTCATCGGCTAGTGCGCGCGACCGCTGTGCAAGAGGTCGTGGGTTCGATCCCGCCTCGGAACATCTAATGAAAAGTTTTTCTTTGAATAAACTTTACACCTGGTCACCCTTGCTGTTGGCGCCAGCTTTGTAGTAATTAGCCATGAAAAGCTTCAAGCTGCCGTTCGGATTCGGCGTTAAACTGTAGGTCCCTTTCCTGTGCGAAAATTAGAGAAGAAGCTCGGCTTTGGCCCTTGGGCTGTGTCCTTCTGGAGCTGTGTCAACCTGCAAGCATTTTACTTACTTACGTGAATTTTCATGCTGCGTCTAAGAATTCAAGGTAATCATATTTGATCCATTTCATTCTGATAATATTAGTTTCATGCGCATGATTTCGCTTGCCCTTTTTACGAGCACGACTCCCATAAGCAGTCCAATGGGCATTCACGAGCACGACTCACGACGCAAAATATGGTAAATAGTTAAAACGAGCATATTTGATAAGTTATTTTTGCACGAACTTGCTTGCCCTTTTCGTGAACACGGCAGCTTAAAGCGCTCGTGTTCACATGTCGTTTTCACGACCACTACTTCATATATAGGAAAAAGTTAATTTTCTTGCTGGGTCTAAGCCAAACATTTCGCACCTTATCAGAAGCCCGACTTACGACTCAAAATATAGAAATAGTTCATTTTCGTGTTCAAAAGCAATCATATGTTTTTTATTGTGGAAATTCGCTTGATTATTTCACGTTCATTTTTCTCGCAACGTTTTTGTGCTAGAACTCGCATGCCCTTTTCAGGAGCACGACTCACTCTTGTGCACGAACTCCCTTTTTCACGAGCGCGACTCTCGTTTCATAATATCGCAAATAAAGGGTTGTTTTTTAAGAGCTATAGGAAAGTTTTTAAAAAAAAAAAAACACTAAAAATTCAAAAAAATTCATGAAATCTTTATTTTTAATCGATAGTACGGTCCATATAATTTAATGTTTGAAGATTATTTCATGCAAATGTTGACCGTGACTGCGCCTCAAATGGTCCATCCGCTTAGTCCAATTTTGGCATACTCTTTCCAACATTTCGGCCGGTATCTCACGAATAAATGCTTCAATGTTGTCTTCCAATGCGTCAATTGAAGCGGGCTTGTCTGTATAGACATGAGCTTTAACATAGCCCCACAAAAATAGTCTAAAGGCGTTAAATCGCACGATCTAGGCGGCCAATTGACCGGTCCCGAACGTGAAATAAAATGTTCACCGAACTCGCCTCTCAATAAGTCCATTGTTGCGCGTGCTGTGTGGCATGTGGCACCGTCTTGTTGAAACCACATGTCATGCAAGTCAAGCTCTTGCATTTTGGGCAATAAAAAGTTGGATATCATCTCACGGTAGCGCTCACCATTCACAGTTACGTTACGATTCGCATCATCTTTGAAGAAGTACGGTCCAATGATGCCACCAGCCCATAAACCGCACCAAACTGTGACTTTTTCTGGATGCATTGGTAGCTCTTGCAATGCTTCTGGCTGATATTCACTCCAAAATCGACAATTCTGCTTATTTACTTACTCATTGAGCCAAAAATGAGCTTCGTCGCTGAACAAAATTGTTCGGTAAAAAAGTGGATCTTCGGCCAACTTTCCAAGAGGCCATTCACCAAAAATTTCACGTTGCGGTAGGTCGTTCGGCTTCAATTCTTGCACCAGCTGCATTTTGAAAGGCTTCACACCTAAATCCTTCCGCAAAATTTTCCACGTTGTTGAGTAACAGAGGCCCAATTGCTGCGAACGGCGACGAATCGATAAATGGTCACAAACACTGGCCGATACAGCTGCGATATTTTCTTCAGTTCGCACTCTACGTAAGCGTGTTGGTGGTTTAATGTCCAACAATGTAAATTTGGTGCGAAACTTAGTCACAATAACCCGAATAGCCGCTTCAGTGGGTCGATTAAACTAACCATAAAATGGAAGAAGCGCGCGATGAACTTTCTTAACAGAGCACGCATTTTGATAATAAAATTCAATAATTTGCAAGCGTTGTTCGTTTGTAAGACGATTCATGGTTAAATTATAGACCAAACTGAAGATGTTTGACAGTGAAACGAAACACGAAACGTGCGTGAGCTGTTTAAACCAGTGTTGCCAAAAAGTTAATAGCTAAAACACACCCTTTGCTTACTTTGAGGAGCACGACTCACTCTTGTGCACGAACTCCCTTGTTCTTTTCACGAGCACCTCTTGCGTTTCAAATATCGGAAATAGTTAATTTCTGTGCTAATTCCATAAATTCAAGGTAAACATATTTGATCAATTTTCTTTTTTAACGCAAATTGTCTTCCGTGCTCGAATTCGAGTCACGACTTACTCTTGTGCACGAACTTCCGTATCCTTTTTACGGTGCACAAGTTTCCCTGCGCTTTTCAAGAGCTTAACTCACGCAAGCAGTTTAGTAGGCACGATATCGCTTACCCTTTTCACGAGCACGACTCACGCAAGCAGCTGAATGAGCACGAACTCCCTTAACCTTGCCCATCTCTAATGAAACTTATAGAAAAATGTTAAACACACATTTTTGGTTGGCCCCAAGCGCTTCTGAACTTTACAGCCCCCCCTTCTGAGTACAACTATTTTTCTTCATTAGCAATCACACACACACATATACACACACACACACACACACACACTCAACCACCTGAGCACGACAAAATGCTTTAATAGTTTTTCCGTGCCTTTAATTTATGTGATTTTGAGAGGGAGAAAGAGATGGAAAAGCCATTTATTCAAGGCATCAGCATTGGACTTTGTAAACGAGCTTTAGCGACAACCCGCCCCCCCCACCCTCCCCCTCCCCCACCACATACACCATTTCGATTGCAATGAAAATTGCTTTTCAATGAAGTTCTAAAAAAAAACCAACAAATATTTTAGTAATCGCAGTTGTTTGTTGTGGCGGCAAAGAACAAAGCTTTTGGGCAATTAAAATACCGCCAGGTGGCTGAGGCGCTGGGGGGGTTTCAAAAGGTTCAAGGGGAATCCCCCACTGGTGATCTATTTTTGGGCAGCCTCAAAATTGCAATTGAGCAACTGAAACTGGCACACGACCAAACCAAACCAAAGCCAGAGAGAAGGAGAAGGAGCAGCAGCTACATCGCCAACATAAGTCAACACTAATTGCAATTTGCAGCTAAGCACAGGCGGGCATTCACACACACACACACAGGGAAAAGGGCAAAGGGAAGGACGAGAGGCACAAGTAAAAGGATAACATACAAGCCAGAAACAACTGCAACTACACTTGCTGGCATTTTCAATCTCTTGACGCGCGGCGGCTTCGTTTGCACAGGATTTTTTTTAAAGACGCCTTCAATGGGCAGAGAATGAATAAATGAATGAATGAATGAGTGAATGAATGACTGACTGCAGTGCAGTGCGAGTGAGCTGCACACATTTTGCAATTTCATTTGCAAATGTAAAGAACTACAAGGGCTAAAAATACATATAAATTCCACATTGCGAAAAAAAAAAAATCACTCATACGCCCCAATCGACGCATTGTTTCAAAAAAATGCACATAATTAACTTCAGTGCACCCAAAATTGATTGCACACATTTGTGCTCAGCTTAAAAATGCATTCGATTTAATTATCGCGTATAAATTTCAGGCATCCCCCCACCGCCCTGCGGCTGCTCTGCAGTTAATTGTGCGGCTTTTTGGTCCTGGCTGAATTGGTTGAGCATTTGTGTGAATGGCTTTAATGCTGATGAGATTGTTAAGCTGAATTTCCACCACAATAATAACTACACACCTGGTCACGTTTTTGGCATTGTGGCTTTTTCATTTATGCACGTTTTTTTTCCCCTCTTCGCCTTTGTTTAAACAATTAAATGCACATTTGTCTGCCTGCTGGAAAAAGCCAAATTTGTTTTCAATCATTTTCCCTAAATGTTTTTTCCAAAAATAAAGTTTTTCTGTGTGTGTGTGCAACGTTTTAATGAAGTCAAAAATGCGTGAGATTTTATTAGTGCATTTTATTGTTTTTCTTTTTTTTTTTGTTTTAGTTTAGTTTAGTGTTTTTCCTGGCCCTTTTGTGGTCATAAATTATGCGTAATGAGCCAGGGATGGCAACTAAATCACTTGTTAAGCTCTTTTTGCAGTAACAAAACAATTTTTTTTGTATTTACATTTTATGCAAAATACGAGGGTGGGCGGAGAAATTGAAGAAAAAAAAAAAAAAACAATGAAATGCAATTGTAAAATAACATAAATGTACGTCTGCTTGAACTTAAACCCCTGACCTCGACTGTCTAATGCAGCGATGTGCAAGAAGAGCGAGGCCAAAAAGTTAGAGTGTATTGGTGTGCGATATAAAAGCGACACAGCCAAGCTTTGAACTGCCCTCAACGACAAAGAGAGCTCTGCTTACGCTCATATGCCCGACTTTGGCCTGCGCTCGGCTCGTGTGTGTGTAAATGGCCGATTGCGCTCGACTCCTGGGGACTATGGAGAAACATCGCTGGTCTAATGCAATAGAACCCCACTGTTAAGTGGTAATGGCTACATGCTTTACTATGATTTGGTCGCTGTCCCTCGCGAGCCCTTGATATACGACTGAATGCGCTAATATGCATACATTCCGGGTATTCAGTACCTGCGAGGTCTGAATGGCATCAAAATCAATCACAGCTAAGAGAAAAGAAGGTGTGTGAGGGATGGTGAGGTTCGGTCGTGTCTCCTCTTTTTATACCCTTGCAAAGGGTATTATAAAATTGTCCGGATGTTTGTAACGCATAGAAGGAAGCATCTCCGACCACATCAAGTATATATATTCTTGATCAGCACGACGAGCTGAGTTGATTTAGCCCTGTCCGTCTGTCCGTCCGTCTGTCTGTTTCTATGCTATCTCCTCCGTCAGTTTTAAAGCTATCCTCACCAAACTTTGCACGAAGTCTTTTGGTACAAATACGCTGCACATTTGTCGGAACCGGCCGGATCGGATGACTATAGCATATAGCTGCCATAGGAACGATCGGTTGAAAAACTAGTCTTAAAGAGAAAAACTTTTTGTTTTTTTAAGGATATGCCTCCAAAGTACGTATTTCTTAGTTTACTATCCCTTCCCATGATTTCACTAAGTTTGGTCGAAATCGGATGACTATAGCATATAGCTGCCATAGGAACGATCGGTCGAAAAACTAGTTCTAGTGAGAAAAACTTTTTATGTTTTTAATGAAAACGTCCTTTATCATTGGCATACACTTATTTTATATACTTTTACACAATTCTACAAAGTTTGGTTTAAATCGGAAGACTATAGCATATAGCTCCCATAGGAACGATCGGTCGAAAAACTAGTTCGAGTGGGGAAAAATATTTTTGTTTTTAATGAAATTGTCCTTATCATTAGCATACACTTATCTATATATATAAAACAAAGTGGTGTTAGTTACACACTAAAAACTAAAGCCGGGTAAAACGGATTTTCATAATCTTTGATTTGTTGGATTTGTACCGGCCCGGCTTAATAGAATCGCTCATAAATAGTATTTAAATAAATATTCCAAAAAACGGAGTAGTTCTTCATGATCTGCAGCAACTACTTCATGAACATCATTCAATGGTCAAGCTATTTAAGTTTGCGTTGGAGGGGATGTCAAATGATGATAACAAAGTCGTGATTAGAGCGGATAAACGACCAGCTGGGACACACGAACGCAGCTTTAACGCTCCAACAAGAGTTGAAGTTGCGTTATTGTACTTACACTTAGC
Organism: Lordiphosa collinella; assembly: GCA_018904265.1. Classification (NCBI taxonomy): domain Eukaryota; kingdom Metazoa; phylum Arthropoda; class Insecta; order Diptera; family Drosophilidae; genus Lordiphosa; species Lordiphosa collinella. The sequence goes on along the minus strand of JAEIFV010000289.1, from coordinate 140,785 downwards.
GATACTGGGCAACTGCAACAAATATATGAATCACACCGTTCAAATGACCCGTAGCAATACCCGTTTATGTTTTGGCAAGGAGACGATGGTAATCACTTTAATATCAAGATGAAAAAACCATTGAATGGTGAGGAAACTACCAAAAGGGTTAGCTCGATGAATAATTACGGATATCGTTTGATGATTCGTCATAAAGCGGACAACTATTTGCTGCGATTTCGCCGATTGTTTCAGCATTATTGCGTCGACATGTACGGCAAAATTGAAACGAAGCGCCTAACTTTCCTTCGTTTCAATCAAGTCAAACTGCGTTCGGAAGTGTATATTCATTTACGCGATGCAATTGCTACCGAAGGAGGTGCATCTAATGTTGGTCGATGGACTATTCTGCCGGCGACGTACACAGGTAGCCCGCGTCATATGCAGGAATATGCGCAAGATGCAATGACATATGTTCGTCATTACGGTCCGCCAGATCTTTTATTACCTTTACGTGTAATCCGAAATGGATAGAAATTGTTCAATTGCGGCTTCCAGGACAAACATCAAGTGATAATGCGCAATTGGAGGCGCACTTGCATATCTTTGTGAGCTTGTGACGTCATTTGACAGATGAGTCTAAGGTTGAGTTTTTAATTTAATTTAAAAACGCCTTGGATGTGCCTGGCCTACCACCGCTCAATTTGCAACTAAAGGTTGCAACCAAAACTATGCAATGGAACGCGCTTGGTGATAAGAAAATTGATGGCAAATGTGATTCACGGGGCGATAAACAAAGGAAAATTTAAAGGTGAAGAAGTTCTCATTCCGAGGATTCCGATGATCCCAACCGATGTGCCCTTTGGGTCTAATCGAATTCAATTTTCGATTTGCCATGCTTTCGCCGTGAAGATTACAAGGCCAGTCCTTAAATGTTTGTGGTCTGAATTTGAAAAATTCATGTTTTTCTAATGGTCAATGCATGTTCGCGAGTCGGCCAACCCTCTTCTTTATTTATTTTTGCTCCTGATAACAAAACCAAAAATGCTGTAAATCACAAGGTTCTTCAATGAATAGTATTCACATAAGTGCTTCACGATGTCAATTATTTTTTTAAACTATTGAATTTAATTAATTTTGTACTCATTTATTTAAGTTAACTCACTACAGTTATAAATTGTTGGGCGGTACGAAGTTCGCCGGGCCATCTAGTTTTATATAATTTAACATATTTCTACAAAGTTTTATCGAAATCGGATGACTATAGCATATAGCTGCAGTATGAATGTTGGTCGTAGTTAGAGGCAGTTTCGGGTCTTATGCTCATTAATGGGTCTTCAGACTATGAACATTTAGTGCAGGTCTCTACGAATCCATTGGCTCCATTGTACATTTCTAGCTCTAGTTTGTTTCTAAACTTAACTTTCAGTTATTTTGCTAACAACCCTCGCTCTTAGCCGCTGCTTAAGCATTTTTTTTTGCTGTTAATTAGCCTGCATTTTATTGCAAGAGCAGCCACGCCCCCTTTTGCGACACTCATTATGCATGTGGCGACCACAACAATACATCATTTAAGCCTTCATTAGTTTATCGGCCATTGGCAACTGTTGGGTTAAAAGTTATTAGTGACAGTTTAAATTTTAATTGCCCAACCTTTTGTTGTGCTGCAAGAGTGTGTGCGAGTGTGCGTGTGTGTGCGTGAGTGTTTTTCTTGTTAACATATTCATTTGAAAGTTAATGAACTCGTCAATTAATTTTCCATTGTTTGAACAGCCGCCGGGCAATGACAAATAATTTAATATTAATATGGTTAAATTGTTGATAGACTGTGTCTCTCCCGCTCTCCTGGACATTTTCTTTAAACAACTTTTTGAGTGGCCATTGAAAATGATTTACGGCCATAAAAGTCGGCCATTAAACATTTTTCGATACATAAAATAGAGACAAGATATTGGGGGTAACAGGTGGGGGGGGGGGAGGTAGAGTCTCTTATCACTTTATTGTAAAATTCTTCATTGAAATTCATATTGTCAATAGACGAGGAATTGATGCAGAAATTCATTTACATTTCCCACCCAGTGCACAGATGATGCTGATGAGATGAGATGACATCAATAGCCAGGCTTTGATTACAGTTCAGTTTCAATTTACCACCGCCTCCCGCAGGCAAAAACTGAAAGAATATGAAAAAAAAAAAAAAACAAAAGCAAATGAAATTGCGGTGGCAAGAAAATCATCAACAGGAAAACTGGCGAGGGAGGTGATGGGTATGGGTCCAGGCCGGAAATGAATAAATTATTTTTCAAAATTAAATATTTGAAATGGCAAAGTTACACATAAAAAGCGAATTATGCTCGGAGAGCAGAAGAAAAAGATTCCTCTGCCCAGCGGCGGATGTGGCGACCGTTAAAACACTCGCAATGAACTGTCGGAAACATCAAGAAGGGGCAGCAGCATCTCGATATTAATTTTATGCAAAGTGTCCCGCGTAGCCAGCCAACTGGACATAATGCGAGATGGAGAGATGGAGCTGGAGACGCGGCGCGCGTAGGTCAAGTAGAATGCTTTTCGGTTGGTTTATTGACTGACAGGCCAAGTTGGCTCAGTCGCTGGCAATAGACAAAAGGAAGAGGCAGGCTACACATACAGCCCAAAGGGCAAGCCATGTCGAGACCAGCCGGAGTGGAGTCGACGTCGACTCGAGTGACAAGTACGTGCAAATGATACTACAGCGTACGATGTACTTGACTGTTGTTGTTGTTGTTGCCGGAGCTGCTGTTGCTGCTGCTGTTGCAGTTGCATGTTGCTGCGGTACGTTGTATTTATTACACGTTCAATGACAGCAGCAACAGCAGCAGCGCAAGTCAAAAGTAAACGAGGCAGGAGCGCACTGAGGGTGACTCAAAGTTGGGCGAAACAAGTTAAAGACTTTCAGGAAATTGCTGTTCGGTTTTCGATTTCCTTTCAATAGCTCGTTTGCACTCTGAGAACACCTACCAATGTTACCATGACCTCTTCTTGGCTTTGCTAAAAATTATCCTCTAACAATTTGTTTTCAACATTTCAAAGTAATAGTTCATTACTAAATTGTAAGGAAGCTCCTAGGCCGGGGTATATATCTCAGTCGCGTCTAGGGTCATTTTACAAGAAATTTGTAAAGAAAGTCTAAGATACCTGATGGTTAAGGGGGTCTTCTCATTGAGCAACTTTTTTTTTCGACTTTTTTTTTTGCATTTATTTATACTCGAATTAGTTTAGGAGATATAGTCCTTTTAGTGACCCAATGTGACCTAAATTCCCAAGCAACTGCAAACTTAAGGGGGTCTTCTCATTGAGCAACTTTTTTTTAAACCCTCGTATTTTGACCTATGCGTTAAGTTTTCTCCGGTTCTACCGGACCGATTTTGATGAAACAAAGTGAATTCGACGGAGAATTGTCAGCTCTTTAAAACTGCATTTAAACATTTTTGATTTTTTTTTTTTTTCCAAAAAAATTACTTCAAACTTTAAACGCGTTTATCTCGAAACCACGTTTTTCGAACTGGCGGCCATGATATCTCCAGTTCAACTGAACCGATTTTCATGAAACAAAGTGGAATCGACGCAGAATTGTCACCATTCTCGGCTGAACCTCGACCATAATTTTAAAAAAATTTTTTACTATTTTTTTTTTACACTAAACTACAAAAAAAAGCCCGAAATTGAAATTTTTTTTTGAATGGCCGCCATTTTGTCAAAAAAATCACAAAATTAAGTTTGAGGTTCAGCCGAGAATTACATCTATACTGATTATAACCCCTTTTTTTTTTTATTTCGGACGCTCCGGAGACCCGGAATCGTGGCCGCCGTGACGACACCTTTTTTTTCACCACCAACTTTGAAGTCTCATTTCTTTTTGAACAGCCCTCGTATCGAGGCAAAAAAATTTTTTTATTTACTTTGAACCTTTTGTAATACAATAAATAAAAAAAGTTTTCAATTATTCTTTGCGTTTTCAAATAAGAATTTTTTTAAAAAGGGTCCAAAAAACGGGTTTTGAATGAGAAGACCCCTTAAGGCTCTTGGAACAAGAAAGATGTTATTGAAAATTGTAAAACAACTGAAAAAATGATACAAAAACAGAAACAAATGTAATGACCACCTACTGCGCCACGTGTGGAACTGTAAAAAATTAACATCACTAGCAGTTCAGAGCAAGGAATGCAATGTGTGTTATTTAGCACCCATTTTGGATAAGGATAAAGTCCGTTAAATCTGCAAATCAACGAAAATCCTGTCTAAAAACTGTAAATTGATCACATGGTATGAGTGCACGATGGCGCACAAGCTTCCGCTAAACCTGCACTTCAACTAACAATTTGTTTTTAACATTTGTAAGGAAGCTCCTAGGCCGGGGTAGCGTCTAGGGTCTTTTTACAAGAAATTTGTAAAGAAGGTCTGAGAAACCTGAGGGTTAAGGCTCTTTGAACAGGAACTACCAAGTTATGTGGTGAAGAGAGGGAGTGTACGGTATCGCTAACATTCCAGCCTCGTCTCCGATATGTCTCACTTATGCAGCTTCTGATCTAACTCTTCAGGAATGCGAATGGTGTGGAATAGAAAGACGCCTGCAGCACGAAGTGATTGTTAAGGAAGGGTGAGATAGGGAAGGAATCCACGGCACTCGAAAGAAAAGAGGTGAAAGTAGAGCGATGACCAAAGTGATCCACGCCCTCTGGCAACCGGCTACCAAGATGGGAGCTTGGCTACAGGAAACGTAAGAGTGAAAGATAGAAGTGCCCAAAGCGGCAAGTGATCCACGTATTTGAGATAGTTAACTACAGGGCTTGGAGGAAAGCTAAGTGGGACTCAACAAATTGAATGAAACAGGTCTTTATCTTTATTCAATTTCATTATATTCTATTCACTTTATTGCTTTCCGCACTTAAAGGTCTTGCTACACCGTTACTTTCTTTCACCTTTTACTCTCGCAATGCTTCCACAAACAGTCTGCCCATAGAACACGATGGCTTCTTTGCTTGAGTGAATGGCCGTTAGGTTTGAAACTCATATTATAGATTCTTATTAATATATTATTGTGATGTAGTCTTCAGTACTTTACAAAATTGTTGAAAAATTGTAAATTGATCAAATAGTATGAGTGCATGATGGCGCATAAGCTTCCGTTAAACCTGCAAATTACCAAAAATCCTATTCAAAAACAATTTCAAGGCAATTAACCTTGGCTAAAGTATTGAAAATGTTATATAAATAATATAGGATGAGTGCACGATGGTGCACAAACTTCCGATAAATCTACAAATTGACATATCTCCTTTTAAAACAAAATTTCGAAGCATTCAATTGAAAATTGATCATATGGGATGAGTGCACGAAGCCGCACTCGATCGAACATTGATAAATTTGCTCATCTATACAATTGGTGGGCGACTTTTGACAGTCACTTCCCCATGATTGCGAAATTGGGTCTTCCCTTGCCACCCCCAATTCCGCTCCTGTACCTAATGCTACCCATATAAAAGAAAAAGGGAGCGTCTTCTTTCAGTTCTTAAAGCTGTGTTTACCTTTGGCTGCGTTTTTGGGGCAACAACTAAGCGTAAGGTGAACGATACGGCACGGGATGATGCTGTGTGTGTGTGTGTGTGTGAAGAGGAGGGTAGGGTAGGGAGGGCAAAGGCCAAGGCAGTTGCTGTTGTTGGGCCACGCGCGATTTGTTGTATTTGCCTGCGCATTTCCGGCTGTTCGCCTCTTGCTTTTCCTTTGCTTTGCTGACTCCAACTCCAACTCGGTCTGTCCTGTGCCTCGCTCTGTATCGGCATGCAGAGATACCCACAATCAGAAATATAAGAAGAATAGCACCGCAACAACTACAACAACAGGGGGCACATTTTTATGCGCTTTAATGAAAATCCTCTTATGTTTGTTGCAAAATGAAAGAAAAAACTCACGAAAAACGGAATAGAGATGAGAAATGCGAGATGAATGGGCGATGCTGGTAAAGCCAGGCAGGAGGGAGCTTGGGGGAAACAAAACTTTGTGCAAAAAAGTCACGAGCTGAGGCTGGGATTGTTGGTATAACGCGATTTGTATGAAGGAATGTTGCATAAATTTTGTGAGAAAGGAAAGCGTGATTGGTGGTGCTAAAACTGTGACTGGAAAGACTGGATAGATGGGGCAAATGGAAACTGTGACTGGAAGATATAACTGGAAGGCAGAGATTGAAACCGGAAAGGAAAATTGAATATCGGTTGTGTAAAGAAACCTTAATTAGTTCAAGTCTCTGCTGGAAAATGTTACTGAAAAGCAGATCTGGAAAGAGAACTGAAAGCGAAGTGAAGTATTAAGCTGACAAGGGAGCTGGAAAGAGAACTGAAAAGTAAGACTCAGACTTGGTACTGGAAACTGAAACTGGAAAGCTAAAGCTGGAAAACCAAACCGGAAAGAGAAAATGGAAAAAGAAACTTGAAAGGAAAACTGGAAAGGGAAGCCGAAAAGGGAAACGGTAAAGGGAAAATGGAAAGAGAAACTGGAAAGGGAAGCTAAAAGGGGCAACTGGAATAGGAAACTGGAAATGAAAACTGGAAAAAGGCAACTGGAGAGAACTTAAAAGGGAAACTGGAATAGGAAGCTGAAAGGGGCAATTGGAAAGGAATGAGGGAAACTGGAAAGGGAAACTGGAAGGGAAACTGAAAGGGAAACTGGAAAGGGAAACTGGAAAGAGAACTTAAGGGGGTCTTCTCATTGAGCAACTTTTTTTCGACTTTTTTTTTTGCATTTATTTATAGCTTGGATATTCAAAAATATCCCCCCAAAGGATTTTCGAAAACTCGAATTAGTTTAGGAGATATAGTTGAATTGACCTAAATTCCCAAGCAACTGGAACTTAAACTATTTTGACCTATGCGTTAAGTTTTCTCCGGTTCTACCGGACCGATTTTGATGAAACAAAGTGAATTCGACGGAGAATTGTCACTCTATAGAAACTGCATTTAAACATTTTTTTTTTTTTTTTCAAAAAATTACTTCCGAAAACTTTAAACGCGTTTATCTCGAAACCACGTTTTTCGAACTGGCGGCCATGATATCTCCAGTTCAACTGAACCGATTTTCATGAAACAAAGTGGAATCGACGCAGAATTGTCACCATTCTCGGGTGAACCTCGACCATAATTTTAAAAAAATTTTTTACTATTTTTTTTTACACTAAACTACAAAAAAGCCCGAAATTGAAATTTTTTTTTTTAATGGCCGCCATTTTGTCAAAAAAAATCACAAAATTAAGTTTGAGGTTCAGCCGAGAATTACATCTATACTGATTATAACCCCGTTTTTTTTTTTCATTTCGGACGCTCCGGAGACCCGGAATCGTGGCCGCCGTGACGACACCTTTTTTTCACCACCAACTTTGAAGTCTCATTACTTTTTTGAACACTTCTCGTATCGAGGCAAAAAATTTTTTTTATTTACTTTGAACCTTTTGTAATACAATAAATAAAAAAAATTTTCAATTATTCTTTTGCGTTTTCAAATAAGAATTTTTTTAAAAAAGGGTCTAAAAAACGGGTTTTGAATGAGAAGACCCCTTTAAAAAGGGAAACTGGAATAGGAAGCTGAAAGGGAAATTGGAAAGGGAAACTGGAAAGGAAAACTGGAAGGGGAAACTGGAAACTGGAAAGGGAAACTTAAAGAGAGGGAAACTGGAAGAGCTGAAAGGGGCACCTGGAAAGGGAAACTGGAAGGAAGAAAGGGAAACTGGAAAGGAAACTGGAAAGGGAAAGAAAGGAAAACTGGAAAGGAAACTGGAAAGGAAAGACTGGAGAGGGGACTGGAAAGGAAAACTGGAAAGGGAAACTGGAGAGGGAAACTAGAAATGGAAACTGGAGAGGGAAACTGGAAAGGGAAACTGGAAAGAGAACTTAAAAGGGAAACTGGAATAGGAAGCTGAAAGGGGCACCTGGAAAGGGAAACTGGAAAGGGAAACTGGAAAGAACAAAAGGAAAACTGGAAAGGAAGCTGAAAGGGGCAGCTGGAAAGGGAAACTGGAAAGGGAAACTGGAAAGGAAATTGGAAAGGAAAACTGGAGATGGAAACTGGAAATGGAAACTGGAGAGGGAAACTGGAAAGGGAAACTGGAAAAGGAAACTGAAAAGGGAAACTGGAAAGAGAACTTAAAAGGAAAACTGGAATAGGAAGCTGAAAGGGGCACCTGGAAAGGGAAACTGGAAAGAAAAAGTGAAAAAGGAAACTGGAAAGCGAAACTGGAAAAAGGCAACTGGGAAGAGTACTTAAAAGGGAAACTGGAATAGGAAGCTGAGAGGGGAAACTGAAAAGGAAAACTAGAAATGGGAACTGGAGAGGGTAACTGGAAAAGGGAACTGGAAAGAAAAACTGGAAAGGCAAGCTAATTTATATTCTGTGCTTAAGACTTAGTTACTTTTTTGCGACACTTCTTTGATTTACTTTTAGCTGGCGTATTTTCTACCTAGTAGTAATGAGCTAAATTTATCACATTCACTTTTCGTGTCACTTCTCTGCATAACTTTTAGCTAGCGATTTCACTAACGAACAGTGGTAAGGTAAATCGCCAGTGAATTCTAGAAAACCTACCATTTCATACCAACATATTTCATCAAGGAACAGTGAACAGTCAAATGCCTAGACAAATGTAAATTAAGCACAACTTTACTTTAACTAAGATGTTTTCCTCCAATCTCCCCCCGCTTCTTCCCATGTTTAAAAGTCACAGTTTCGCTGTCATCTCTGCCAGCAACCAACGTCGCGACTATGCGACGTCAGTAGGAAGCTTTGTGCCAAGTTTTGTTTAAAGTTTACTTCGGTTTGCATGCGAGACGTCAAGCATCAAGGCATCCCATCCGCATCCACAGACAGACAGACGGACAGACAGACAGACAGACAACAACAACAACAAACAGACTGAAGAGTTGTCGACGCTTGACGATGTCGTTGCGGTGGCTGCCACCGCTGGATGCTGCGCCGGTGACGTTGTCTATTTACCTTTGAGTTAGTTAAACTCAATGCCGGGGCCAACGTGTATATTTTACTAATTTAGATTAACCTGCAGCGAAAAAGGAGAAAAAAAAAAACACATTCTATCGCATTGCACACATGAGCACGTACATGGCAGACATCCAACTTCAACCAACCAACCTGAACCTGGCCTGGCAATTTAAGATTATGAACCACACGCAGACAACAGAAAAAAAAAAAAAAAAAAAAAAAGAGCCCACAAAACACAGAAGAAAATGAAACCAAGCCTAGAGCCAGGTCTAGGCCGAAGCCTCGGCATATGCTGGCTGCTGGCGCATGGCCAAGCTACCGCTCCCCTGGCCAAAACAGGTGCTGCTGCTGGTGCCCTGCCTGTGTGCTTGGGAGGTCTGGCAACTGGGGAACTGTGCACAAACTTGCTCTTGATTGCTTGCCAGCAAATTGTAATTGTGGGAATTAGCAGTCCAGGCAGTCGCCTTGTCGCCACTCCCCACTCCCCACTCTCCTCCTCCCACTCCTACTCCGGCTTCTCCTGGTACCTTAAGCAACTTCATTGCATATTGTAATTGAAAAGTTTAATCAAATTATAAGCTAAAATTTCATGTAATTGCAATTGAGTTGAGCAGTTTATCTTTTTTTTTTTTTTTTTTTTGCCATTTTCTTCACCCACCTGTCGCTTGGGTGGGTTAGTAGGGGGAGTGGCTCAAATGAATGTGTGTGTGTGTGTGTGTCAATGAATATGCATGAGCGAAACTGCTTCTACCTGGGCGGTGGTTCCTTTAGATGATGAGCAGGATGATATCTATCTATTGCATATCTAATCAACTCACCCGAAGCCAGTTTAGCTTTACAACGCCCACATTTTGTTCACCATTTCTGGGGAAAACTTTGAAACATGCATTTGTCAGCTTTATAGTCTCGCGTTGGGCACCCAATGGCCCTTTAAACCTTGAAGTGCTACAACAAGTGATAGTTTTTGACATGTTCATACACTGAGGACAAAAGCAATCTAAGCCCTAGATTATATAGTCTCAAAACCAACACGAAACGATGTCAAAAGTCTACAAATACAACAAAATCTTAACCCAAGTTTCCATTAAGGGGGTCTTCTCATTCAAAACCTTTTTTGGACCCTTTTTAAAAAAAAATTCTATTTGAAAACGCAAAGAATAATTGAAAACTTTTTTTATTTATTGTATTACAAAAGGTTCAAAGTAAATAAAAATTTTTTTGCCTCGATACGAGGGCTGTTCAAAAAGTAATGAGACTTCAAAGTTGGTGGTGAAAAAAAGGTGTCGTCACGGCGGCCACGATTCCGGGTCCCCGGAGCGTCCGAAATGAAAAAAAAAAACGGGGTTATAATCAGTATAGATGTAATTCTCGGCTGAACTCAAACTTAATTTTGTGATTTTTTTGACAAAATGGCGGCCATTCAAAAAAAAAATTTCAATTTCGGGCTTTTTTTTTTTAGTTTAGTAAAAAAAAATAGTAAAAAATTTTTTTAAAATTATGGTCGAGGTTCAGCCGAGAATGGTGACAATTCTGCGTCGATTCCACTTTGTTTCATGAAAATCGGTTCAGTTGAACTGGAGATATCATGGCCGCCAGTTCGAAAAACGTGGTTTCGAGATAAACGCGTTTAAAGTTTGAAGTAATTTTTTGGAAAAAAAAAAAATGTTTAAATGCAGTTTTAAAGAGCTGACAATTCTCCGTCGAATTCACTTTGTTTCATCAAAATCGGTCCGGAGAACCGAGAAAACTTAACGCATAGGTCAAAATACGAGGGTTTAAAAAAAGTTGCTCAATGAGAAGACCCCCTTAAGTTTGCAGTTGCTTGGGAATTTAGGTCACATTGGGTCACTAAAAGGACTATATCTCCTAAACTAATTCGAGTTTTCGAAAATCCTTTTGGGGGGATATTTTTGAATATCCAAGCTATAAATAAATGCAAAAAAAAAAAGTCGAAAAAAAAAAGTTGCTCAATGAGAAGACCCCCTTAAATGAGGACTGTCGGTAGAGAGGCGCAAAGCATCGGGAAAAGTTGGGGAGAACTGAAAGGGACGGCCAACAACAGAGTTCGCTGGAGGAGAGGAGTGGTTAATGCCCCATGTCCCACAAGGGATCGGAACTAGAAGAAGAAGAACTTATTAGGGTGACCACCAACCCATGAAAGGATCACGAAATACCAAAAAACATGACCTCACTGAAACCTGGTCACACAAACAAGTGGTCTCAGACATCCATATTCCTGCTACTGGCTTGCAACCCTAGAAGTACATGGTATATACTAGTTTATGTTAGCATTCGGCATTCGTCAACTCTCAATACTCATACCAGCTACTAGTAATTTGATCCCGCCTCAAATGACAATCTAAAAGGAAATTGTATTCGTTTGAATTCTGCAAAAATCATTGGAATTCATGGCAGCAAAACATTTTCGGCTCGATCGCCGTAAAATGGTATCCGATCATTTTTTCATAATTTTTAATGACCAAACGCGAGCCATTGCACAGCCTTTTGGGTTTTAATTCATGTAAAAACCGGAGATCCAACTTTCAGTCGTAGAAGGTGTGGTGACAGCCTGGCAAGTTCAGTGAGTTCAAATGAAATTCGATGATTTTAGACCAAGTCGAAAAGACTGTGACTTGAAGTTTATTTCGTCGATGTCAACATTTTTTGCTGCCAAAATTGCTCTTTTTGCCAGCCATGCCTGATTTATGTATTGCTTACTTACATGGAGAAATACGCTGTTAATGAGAGCATTTTGCGAATCAACGGTTTTGCAGAAACTGGTGGGCAATTTCGTGCATCCAGTATTTTCATGAAGAGGAACTTTTCCTTCGCAGATATCTAGCAATTGGTTGAAGAATGTCTCAGCGGATGGATCTTGAAGCATTTCGAAGCGCATGTTCATTTTCAGCTGGACCTTTCCAACATTTGGTGATGACTCAATTTCCTGTAGATGCACTTTTACTGAGACAGTTGGGACATTCTTTGTCGATAGCACCAATCAGGACTTTCGGATGAGCGGAATATTCAATATCTGACTCATTCTGGAATGCGAGTCGCAGGAACGAAGCAGATGTAAATGCTCGATGTAACAACTAGTTGGCGTTGTCGGTCAATTGCTCTGCATGTGTTAACATCTGTGTTGATTTCCGAAAGCTCGTACATCTTGTGATTGAGAAGAATGCAGTTGTGACATTCTGACACACGTAGTTTCATTTAGTTCATGTAACCGCTGATCTGTTCTTTCTGCCCTAACATTTCACATGTGCGTTGCTGCATTCGTTCGACGGCCCAAATAGCCACCCCTACGTGTTGATGGCATTGTTTACTGTAACACACGCACACAGTTAGGCCAAATACTGCGTCGTCAATTCAAAAGAATGTTCTGCAGAGGGACACCCAAGTCAGCTAGCGTTACAAATTATAGTTAAAAACCTATTCTACACCTGCCAAATTAAAACAAGAAAAATTTCATTAAAATCGGTCAAGCCGTTTCGGAGGAGTTTGCTAACAAAATTTGTGACACGAGATTTCTTATACCCTTGCAGAGGGTATTATAAAATTGTGCTTCCTGTGCTTTCCATCAACTCTCAAATATAACTAAAAGTGAGATACCATTTGGTTCTTACCCAAGCACCTACATATCTGCCTATGCCCTTGCCAGTCAACTGTGCTAGTTGTTGCTTGACTTTGTGGTGCTCCACCACCATCACCTCCTCCTCCACCTTGGCCAAAGAGTGGGAGTTTGCTCTCGTTGTGTGTTATGAAACATTAAACACTTTGCATGGACGATAGGTAGGTAGGGTAAGGGGGCATGTCGGCACAAATCATTAGCAGACATTAATTTTGCTTGCATGTGTTGGAGGTCTTCGTAGTTTTTGTGCCTCTGGGGTGCATTGTTATCGGCTGGCACACATCAGGCCTGAGATCCACAGAACCAGAGCCAAGTCAGAGGAGGCTGCTGCCGGTGCTGCTGCTGCTGTTTTCGGTGGCAACGTCAACACGCACACAAAATGTTTGCCCGACATCTTAGATTGCCAAAACGTAGCCAGCGGGTTACACAAGGCAGCGACTACCAGATGGGTGCTGTGCTTTGGTGTGGAGTGTGGGAGGGGAGGTGGTAAAGATTGGGGGGGGAGGGCAACGTTGTTAATTGTTATCTATGTAACTGCTGCCTGGCGTTGTCCTTCGCATTGTTTCTACGCCCACACAGCAGCAACAACAACAGGCGGCAACTGTTAACGGCCTGTGGAGTTAGTCAGCGGCTCATAAACGACACTTTGGCACAGTGGTATAAAATGTAGAAATTCTTTAAAACATTTTCCAGAGCTGTAAGCAAATTTGTTTTAGTTCAGATCTAGCTTAAACTTGAACATAGCTTTTGAACTTTTTCAAACGGGCTTAGAACCCGTTTGTTCCGGAAAAATAACTTGATGCTTATAATCAGTTTAGAGACCGAATCTACTGCTGTTCGAAAACCGTCTCTCGGTTCAATTTGGTTCGAAAACCATTTCGAACCTGAAATCAGGCTCTTAGCCTGAAATGTCTCTGAAGGCTTTTCGAAATAGTTCGAAATAGTGGTCAAAAACTAGTCCATGAACCATGTACTTATTGCTTCAAGCTCTCCGAACCGAATTGTACCCAAAAGCTCTTAAAAAAACCAAAAAAGTCGTTCCTAAAATGCTTTTTAAAATGGTTTGTTTTCTTCCTTTATACTTCCTTATGGTTTTTCCACAATATTTGAAATCTGTATCTACTGCTTAACCACTGAACTACTAACTTTATTCTTTTCTTCTTTTTTACTTACAGGTAAGCTTTCCCTTTTGGTATTAAACATTTGGTAAACGGTTTCAAAATGCGTGAGTTTTTGCTTATAAGTCTCTTGATTCTCGAAAAACAAAACTAGTTGAACAATAATGTACCTTCTTAAGCTAAGTACCCCTGAAACATTGCTTAAGATTATTTCCGAAACCGCGAATTAACAGACAGTTCCATTTTTATCTACCGTTTCAGAGAACTTTGGTTGTTCTAGTTGCCTTGTTGTTTCTTTTCGAAAAAAACTTGTTTATACCCTTTACTCTTAGAGTAAAAGGGGTATACTAAAGTCATGCAAGTGTTTGTCACAGGCAAAAGGAAGCAACTCTGATACTATAAAGTATTGTTAAAAGCCTTTGTTGAAGATTCATATTGATTTTTGAAAATGAGTTTGGAGCTGATCGGTTGAAATTCAAAAAAAGTTTTGTACAACAGTTTTCCGTCCATTTTCCGACTTTGGGGTAGATTTTCGAAAATCTTAAAATCACGTAGTCCATATTTATGCATATGTTTTCGGCTTTCTAGCTTTCGGCTAACAGCCTTGATCATTTATTTTCGATATAGCCATGTTCGATTCTTTAATCTGTGAAATTTTCTATCCCAGCGTTCTCCAAGCACGACCTTATTTTCCTTACCTTCAAATCAGTTCTCGAGACGGACGACTATTCCTTTGAATACCGTGACTATAAACATATTGACTATTTTTCTGTAGAATACGACTTTAATTTATGTAACTGGGGCATCATATACTCGCTCCCTCATGTAGAGAATCAACTGGACCAATTCCACCTTAACTTTGAATATCTTTTCGACAAATATATGCCACTCAAACGCAAGAAGCTTAAGACCCAACCAAAGCCTTGGATGAATGAAAATAAAAAATAGGGGAAAGTTAACTTCGGCTCGGCCGAAGTTTTGTATACCCTTGCAGCTTCCATTGAAAACAAAAAAGTTTTTCTAAAGACTACTTTTTGGACCTTACTTTTCTATGGGATCTATACTATATAGATGTCTGATTTCGAACAAACTTGGTGAAATCATGGAAAAGCATAATACACTGTTAATTACGAAATTTGGAGGCGATCCCATTTAAAAAAAACTAGTTTTTCTCACTAGAACTTCTTTTTCGACCGATCATTCATACTGCAGCTATGTATATGCTATAGTCATCCGATTTTGATAAAACTTTGTAGAAATGTGTTAAAAGTATATAAAATAAGAATATGCCAATAAAAAGGACGTTTTCATTAAAAACAAAAAAGTTTTTCTCACTAGAACTAGTTTTTCGACCGATCGTTCCTATGGCAGCTATATGCTATAGTCATCCGATCCGGCCGGTTCCGACAAATGTGCAGCGTATTTGTACCAAAAGACTTCGTGCAAAGTTTGGTGAGGATAGCTTTAAAACTGACGGAGGAGATAGCATAGAAACAGACAGACGGACAGACGGACAGGGCTAAATCAACTCAGCTCGTCATGCTGATCAAGAATATATATACTTTATGTGGTCGGAGATGCTTCCTTCAATGCGTTACAAACATCCGCACAATTTTATAATACCCTCTGCAAGGGTATAAAAATGTCTATACTTTCTTACGAGCCACTGTTTTTGAGTTATAACGATTCAAAAAGTTGTAATCGTCATAATATGCACACGTTTCCACGCCACCCATGAGGTAGTGTACTTAGCGCGTTTTTTTTAACGTGGTTTCCCCAGTAGGCCTAATCCACGGGTCGGCTCTTTACAACTTTACGCGGAGTAAGACCAGGCGTATATGCCAACTCTTCACCGGCATTTAATACAGGACAAAGCCGGAAGTAAAACCAATAAAAAAAACAAAAATTATTAAAAAATAAGAGAGCAGAACATCGCACTCCAAAAGTAAAATGATAACTGAGAAATTTAGACTGCCGGGGCTATGCTTTATTTTTGGACAGCAAATTGTCAAAGCCTACTATGAAATTCCCATTTGCTGTGTAAGAAACAAATTGTCAAAGCCTACTATGAAATTCATCTAAGCTGGATGAAAAAGTAGGCGATGGTGTTTTCTCAATACATATCACTCCTGGAAGGGGCCCTGACGGGTCATTGATAGGCGTACAACACATTGATTTCTGATGAAGTTGCAGATTTGAGGACGATGAGGAAACGATACAGCACTTTCTATGTCATTGCCCCGCTTTAAGTAGAAGGAGACTTAGGAATTGGCCAAGTTAAAACCAACCAAATGAAATTAACACGGCGCGCAAATAATTTAACAAGTCTTTTGTACTTGAGCTCTCTTGTGCAAGTGACTCGCCTGCACTTTACAAAAGTTCTAATGCGACCAAAGCGTCGCTGGCGACTGCGCTGCTGCGAGTGAGCTTAAGAGAGCGACTGCGCAGCTGCAATATCTAAATATAGAACAGGCGAGGGAGAAATATGTATAACAAGAGCGAGTATCAAAGCAAACAAACATAATTTGGGGGCAGATGGCCATTAATTTGATTGACATTAATCATAGGTTGGCACAGTTATAGAAACTTTACATGGGCAGCAAAGCGCAGGGGTTCTGGCCCGAACAAGATGTATCCGACATACAGATCACAGCTCTTCTCAATGATATTCTGTCCACACAATGGTACAGTACTGAAAGCCACCCTAGGGTGTAACGGGCCCACGTGGCCTAAGTGGGAGAGCAACTTGCAGCTCTCAGTCATTGCAACCTAGTTAATCTAACCTTTTACTAGTTGTATTTCCGGCTACTCCCATAAAATTGCTTGGATATGTTTCTTATTCAAGTTGAAACTAACTGAAAACCACTCATACCAACTTATACGGAACGAGTTTTGAATTGGGAAGGTATCTAACTCCATATGTGCAAGGTACGCACCAAGTTTTTGAGTTCGCATCTCAAACAGTTTCAGAGTTAAGGCTCTGAAGAACTTTTGGAATGTTTTAGACAGCTGATTCATGGGTTTGAACCTTTTTTGAACCATTTTCGAAACCGGAACATAATATCGAATTTCATATTACTAACCTAAACATCAAATTTAAGGTCTTTACGTCAGGCTTACATCAGTGGTGCCCGCGTTCTTTACGCTTCAGGCGCATGTAATGTTGCTTTCAGCAAAGCCAATCTCACGCGTATAGGACTCACGCTTAAGGGGGGTCTTCTCATTCAAAACCCGTTTTTTTGGACCCTTTTTAAAAAATTCTTATTTGAAAACGCAAAGAATAATTGAAAACTTTTTTTTATTTATTGTATTACAAAAGGTTCAAAGTAAATAAAAAAATTTTTTTCCCTCGATACGAGGGCTTTTCAAAAAGTAATGAGACTTCAAAGTTGGTGGTGAAAAAAAGGTGTCGTCACGGCGGCCACGATTCCGGGTCTCCGGAGCGTCCGAAATGAAAAAAAAACGGGGTTATAATCAGTATAGATGTAATTCTCGGCTGAACCTCAAACTTAATTTTTGTGATTTTTTTGACAAAATGGCGGCCATTCAAAAAAAAAATTTCAATTTCGGGCTTTTTTTTGTAGTTTAGTGTAAAAAAAAAATAGTAAAAAAATTTTTTAAAATTATGGTCGAGGTTCAGCCGAGAATGGTGACAATTCTGCGTCGATTCCACTTTGTTTCATGAAAATCGGTTCAGTTGAACTGGAGATATCATGGCCGCCAGTTCGAAAAACGTGGTTTCGAGATAAACGCGTTTAAAGTTTGAAGTAATTTTTTTGGAAAAAAAAATCAAAAATGTTTAAATGCAGTTTTAAAGAGCTGACAATTCTCCGTCGAATTCACTTTGTTTCATCAAAATCGGTCCGGTAGAACCGGAGAAAACTTAACGCATAGGTCAAAATACGAGGGTTTAAAAAAAAGTTGCTCAATGAGAAGACCCCCTTAAGTTTGCAGTTGCTTGGGAATTTAGGTCACATTGGGTCACTAAAAGGACTATATCTCCTAAACTAATTCGAGTTTTCGAAAATCCTTTTGGGGGGATATTTTTGAATATCCAAGCTATAAATAAAAGCAAAAAAAAAGTCGAAAAAAAAAGTTGCTCAATGAAAAGACCCCCTTAATGAAATTGCAACAACAACTTTGTATGTGTCTCTCTTCTCTTTCTCCTGTATGCTCTTGCGAAATTGAAGGCAACAACAATACATATGCGCTGCTGTCTGCAGTACGTATTTTGTTTTTGCCGTGTGCATTAGACAGCCAAAAGCACACACACACACAAACAGCATTAGGGCAATAAGCAGTTTTCTTTTTTATGAATAAGTGAATAACAATTCATTTGCTTACTGAACTTTACCCATGAACATGTTCTTCTTCAATTGCTTTTTATAGTTAAGTTATTCATCAGTGAGTTAAATATTGTTGAATTGTTTCACAATTGAAATTGTAAAAGAATTGAGAGACAATTGTTCAAAAGTTTAACTAGACAAAATTAATAATTAAATGAGCAAGTGAACAATAAACCAACAATGAGCAAACCAAATCGAACAACTGAACAAGGTGAGTAACTTTGTGAGCTACTTTGCTTGATCGATTCCCTCTAGATTTTCACTTTCTTTTCCCATCTCCCACTCGTCGTTCAACCCTTCTTTCTCTTCTGTTTAAATCACAGTCAGCTGTGTACGTTGCGTATACTTACTTTCTAGCTAGCCTGGGTATGTCTATGGCTCCCTGGCTGTTTGCCAGTCCTGGCCCCACCGTTGTCGTCTGCTGTCTATCGTCGGGCGGCATCAGCAGGGTCTGTCTGTGCTCGCAGAGTGCTGTGTGCGCGCCTTTTGAGTTAATTGCGTTTTGCTCAATTTAATATTGAATTTAATTAGGGGCGCATTTTTGCTAGGTAAGGCGAACCGAACGAACGAACATTCCTGGCCACCCAAGACACATTAAAAGCTTTTAGGGCAAATGAGCAAATTAAATTTGATATGCGATGCGGCACGCCCCCTTTTTCGGCCCTCAAGCATAATCCCATAAAATTAATGCGTTTAATTGAAAGTGTTAAGTATTTTTGCCTTTGGGGGGAATGTCTACTGATTTGCCTGCCGCGCCGCTGCAGGTGGAAAGTCAAACAATTGGCAAACTAATTGACAAATTGAGGCAGCCAAGTAGGCAAGTGCAATCAATTGCTCATTAAAATGCTGTAACTGAAAATTGCACAAAAGCTCTCGCTTCATGTTTTTCGGACTCGTTCGCATGCCACAAAATCATCAACACGTTAATTGAATTGTTGACTGACACACACACAGGAGAGGACTCCAAGCAGAGGCGGGTGGGGGGGAGGACGTGCGAATGCGGTGCACCGCTTATGGCTGAACTTAGTTGAGGGGGGGGGGGAGAGAGAATGCGTTTTACTTTCATGCTTCGCTACGCTGCTGGCATGCAATGGCCCTGGCCAACAGCAGCAGCCGAGTCGAGTCACGTCAGCGCCATTTTCCAAACTGCAAAATGGCTGCAAGTGGCCAGGACCTGCCCCTGATGTATGACTGTGTGTGTGTGTGTGTGCGGCATGTCTGGTAATTAATGAAATTGCAACGCATTTGAATTTTAATTAAAACAAAGCGCGCAAATTACGAATTGAGAGACAGAGAAGCTACCGCTTTGACGTTGCTAGATATGTCAGTAGTTGGCACTGAAAATGGACTTATGATGCGGTACAGAAGGTCAGCTTCGAGTTGTACAACTCTGCAAACTATTAAGGGGAGATATACTACTAGGCCTAGACTTTAAGTTTGAAGTCTTAACAACACCTGGTAAAAACGGCTAGGTTATACCTCAGCAAAATTGATATAAGTGCAAAATATTTTTTTTTTTTTGCTATTTCTTATAAGCCAATGATGGTTCATTTGAATACACTTTTATCGTAAACTACCCCAAAGCGCTTCGATCTATGAAATTGTTGTCAAGCTATTTGTCTTTTGATGCCAGCAGCGTCCACAATAATTGCAATAACTGTGAAAAAACGTTGAAAAGGGTAGTAAGCAATAATATAAATATATCTAACCAGCGTGTTTGAGGTGACAAACTCTTATGTCAGATTAGAATGCCCCATGGAATAGAACTCTTCCAATAAGAGCAGATAAAAATTCAATCCATGCATGAAGCTGATATGAAACTTGGTATAATCGCAGGTTTAACAATCCGCCATCATATCACAATAGCCAACTTTTTGAAATATTGCGGAAATAATCGCAAGCTTGCAATACCCAAGGTGGATGAGCGCACAAAGAGGCACATAGAGTCTCTAGCTGATAATGCAATGATGCGCTGGACTCAAATAAAGGCGGAGATAAGTCTACCAAAAAGTTGACAGCAAATTTGCCAAAAAAAAGTTGCATCTTAAGTATCAGTTTAAGTCTCCCAAACAGCGCCTCAAGCAACATCAAAAAAATGTGCTCATGGCGTTTTACGAAAAGTACAAGTATTGGGAGAGATAAGTTAAAACTCTCATATTTAGTGATGAAAAAAAGTTGACCCTATACGGATCAGATGGACATCATGAATATTTTTGGGAAATGCGACATCCCCGACAGACTTGTTCAACTATGGTGGAGGTTTTCTGAGGATATGGGTTTCCTTCAGTGCTATAGCCAAGGCGCCAATTTGATTTGTGCCAGGCCATATGAATGCCCAAATGTATGTCAAGTTGCTGGAAAAAGTCGGTCAAGCCCGACTATATTATACTCTGTACCAGTTGGGGTCGCCGCTCGCACTTGCTCCCGATTATATTATATAAAATCAGTATCCAGGGAACACCACGTGGAGGCCATTGCAATAGCTATGGTGTCGATATATGAATAAACCCCTACGAGTCGACTTGAGTTGCTTAAATACTTATAATTTAAGGTGCTGTTACATACTTTTGCACAAACTTATTATACTCTATGTACCTGTGGTACAGAGTATAATTAGGAGAGAGAGAAAGGAAAAAAACCTTTGCATTTGCCAGAGCTAGAGATGGGCGCACATCGAAAACTACGCGGGACTCCGGAGTGACCAGAATGACTTAACATCATTGTGATTGCTTGATATTATGTTAGAATTAAAGAGCTAGACTATTTTTGTATTATTTGCAATTTAAACAATCCTCGTCTTAGTAGTCAGATGGGTATCGGGCGATATATTTGTCCAGCGACCATCTCCAATTTCTCTCTCTTAATATTGTGTATGTGGGAAAGGGAAGGGGGAAAATGAGAGCGTCCCAGTTAGCTGCAAGAATCAATTGGATCTAATGAGCTAGCCATAGCTGTCAGGTTTTGTATAGGATTTCGTTGTTGGAATTACTCAGACAATATATTTGCAGGTTTAATTCATTTAAAAGGTGGAATTTTTGGCGGGGCGGGGTCATCACACCCACAACGATCCAATATGAATCGTTAAATAAAAAATTGTCCAAAAAATATTGTTGGCTATCACTTTGCTGTGTAGTCGTTGCTCATATATACATCTACATACATATGTATGTGTTTTGCTGCTGCAGGAGCAGCCCAGATATATTGAATTTTCGTTTGCTCATATCTTTACTACCGTTCATCCGATCTTTACCATTCCTTTGGCGGAACGATAAATAATCCTGATTACTAAATATGTCCAGAAGGAACAAACCTTCTATCTATAAAACTGTGGGAAAAATTGAAAATAAACTTGATCTGCCTGCAAGTATAAGAAGCATAAGTCCCATACATGTCAAACCTCTATCTCTTACCATCTTTGAGATCTGTGCGTTCATACGGACAGACAGACGGACAGACAGACATGGCTATATCGACTCGGCTGTTGATGCTGATCAAGAATATATTTACTTTATGGGGTCGGAGATGCTTCCTTCTGGCTGTTACATACTTTTGCACTATCTTCCTTTTCCCATTTTCTATTTGGTACAGAGTATAAAAAGCAAGTCGGTTGAAGTCAAGGGAATTCCTGGAATTCGAAATTCTTCTAACTTAAACGTCACTTTTGTAATCTTTTGCACTTTCATATTATTCATTAGTTTCGTCACAGTCAGTCGCACACTCGCTTATTCATACTCAATGGAATGGTTTTCACATATCGCCACAAATATGATGACTTGAGACATGCGCTTAATTCATCCGCCGCTGTTGATTCCGTAATCACGGAAAGTGTTAGTCGAAAGTCTCCCGCCAGCAAAGCTGCGATTCATAATGCCATCGTGCACTCATCCCATATGATCAATTTACAATTTTTTAACACGGTAGCCAAGGCTGATTGCTCAGTAATGTTGCAAACAGGAAGCTTAAGTCCTGAATGTGTCGTTCTTCCACCTTCCAACAGTGTTTCAATGCAATGTTCAATTCGATTATAGTTCAAAACGTGGCGCAGTAGGCGGTCATTACATTTGACTGCTCAGCACATATTATTTGGGATATGTTTTAATTTTGCTGTTTGTTTTACAACTTTCTTTTTCGTTTGCAAATTATTGATTAGTGATATTTTTTACGATATTTAGGTGAATGGTTGCTTTTTTCACCAAATGTTACGAGCACGTTTACCATTAAATGAGTAAATCTTTTTGATGCTTATGCTGGATTCTTAGATATTTGAGATATTTCAAGTTTTGGCCATGCTTACCATTAAATATTGGAAACTTTTGGATGCCTAACACCTAAATGATTGACCTTAGGTCTTGGGACTCTCAAACAAATGAACATTGAGCACTTCAGGTCAGGTTTTACCTATGCCGGAGTGCATTTCCCCAGTTGACAAAATGACCAACTTTTATGGTCCTTCATTCCTTCATCCACATAAAAGCCGCATTCTTTGTCCACTTGTGGATGGAAAATCAATTTAAATGAAAAGAAAGGAAAACAAAAATCATATTAAAAAGCAACTCGACTGCCGCCCACAATTCGATGTGCGTTTTTTTTTTTTTTTTTGTTGTTTTGTTTTTGCCAATCAGCCAACTGGGCGCTGCTTCTCGTTGAGTCAATGAATGAATAAATGGCAACTGTAAATGAAAACAATTCAAATTAAACATGGTCCGAGAGGGCAAGGGGTGGGAGTTAAGGGTGGTGCTTCAAAAACTGCAACACAGGCAGAAACACTTGAATGGGCCACAACGGAAAAAATCAGCAAGTGCACTTCAGGCTAATATCACAAACGCAATTACACGGCCAGGGAGTCGGAACTGGCAGCTGGACTCTGCGTGTGTGTGTGTGTGTGTGCTAAGCGAAACAAAAGCAATTGCCCGTCGGGAGTTTCCCCAGTTTTCCCCATGAATGTGAATCGACTCGTCCCCCTTGGGGCCCATCGGACATTGTGGAGCATTCAATAAACACACACACAAACACACTGATAATAGGCTGAGCTTTTGTCTCTGAACCTCAACGTTCAACGGTTCACAGGTAGCAAAAAGTTTTCTTTTTATTTCCTTTTGCATTTAAAGCCCGCTGGGCAACTTAACGGAAGCCAGCAATTTAGCTGCTAAAAAGGCCCAGACCGAGACCGAAAGAAGTTGCCAATGGTCCCAGTGGGTTGGTTCAAGTCTATTGAACAGCGATTGAAATTCTGGTCTGCCGGAGAGAGAGAGAGGAGGGAGTTGTCATTTAAAGCTAGAGATTTTGCTTTACATTTCAACCTAATCAGTTGAAATATTCATGTAACAGTTAATCAGTTAGGGAGAAACGAGCCCTGGGCGAATATTTAGCAAACATTTAGTTAAAAATGTTATAAATCTGCATGTTTGGGTTGTTTTTAGTATACTTGACAATATATATGGGAGAAACGAGCCTTCGGCGAACATTTAGCGAGCATTAAGCGCAAATCTTTAGGTTTAGGTTTGTCTTTTGCATATTTCACAATATATAGGGGAAAAACGAGCCCTTTGCGAACGTTAAGCGTGCATTTAGCGAACATTTAGCGAATATTTCGCTAAAAATGTCACAATGCTTCAAGTGTCGGTTTGTTTTTAGTATATTTGACTATATATATGGAAGAAATGAGCCCTCAGCGGACCTTATTACTGAAAATGTCATAAATCTTCAAGTGTAGGTTTCTTTTTAGTATATTAGACAATATATATAGCAGAAATGATCCCTCATTTTGCGAACATTTAGTTTATACTTCACTAAAAATGTCACAAATCTGCAATTTTAGGTTTGTTTTTAGTATATTTTACAATAATTATGGGTAAAACGAGCTCTTAGCGAATCTTTAGCGAGCATTTATCGAACATATGGCGAATATTTCACTAAAAATGTTACAAATCTTCAAGTTTAAGTTTGTTTTTAGTATATTTGACCATCAACTTCGTATGCTTCATGCAAACTATTGTTTTTCCCCCTCCTATCTAGTTTTCTGAGCAACATTTCAAGTTTCTCTATCGCTTAAACAGTTTTCGTGGTTGGGGAAGACCCTTCAAAATACATTTATAATTATGCATTTTCGCTTTGATGTGGCTTCACGTTTAAAATCTTACGCTGGCGGCTCCCCCCCCCCTTCCCTCTCTCTCTCCATTTGAACTTCTTGTGGTTTTGTGGTCTTTTTGGCCCTTTAATTGGCCAATTTTCTGTATTTCTGTTGTGTTTACTTTGACACCGATTCGACTAAAGGGAAGGGCTTGACGCATGACGCATTTCCATTTCAACCGCCAAAGTCGGACTTGAATCTGTTGTAATTTCTTGAGAGATAATTGAAAATTAATTGCTTGCGACAGCTGAACATGACCAAGGGAGAGCCTGAGCTTCGAAACAAACGGGTTATTTAATTAGTTTTTTTTTTTTCTTTTGGAGACTCTCCTCTACTACACGCGATCGCGTGTTACTAGCGACACCTAGCGGTGATTGAATTTCAATTTTCCCTGGAAATTCTTCTAATAAACTTGTGCAAAAGTTTAAAAAAAAAAGAGCACAAAAAAAAATACCAGAAAAGTGGAAGAAAAGCGGCAACTGGACAATGGCCAAAATGTTCAATGATTGAGTGCGAGTGGGTGGAAGGTGGAGGCAACAAACAAACAAGATTTCACAATCAGCGCTAGACCGAAAAGTGTGTTTGAATTTCCCCAGCTAAGTGGCAGGATGAGAAGTTTGATTTGGTAGTCGAGCAAGGGATGAGTTAACAATCGTTAATAGTGATGAGCATAAACTGTGATTAGGGCAGAAGGGAGGCATTGAAAAGTGAATGAAAGTTCATGTAAGCATTCATCAAATGTTTCCGGAAAATGGAAGTGCAGATCTTACTTTAAGTAGTTTTTAGGTAGGTCGGGAAGAATGCTTTTTTTCGTACTGGAAAATGTGGGAGAACAATAAAGTTAGTTTTTACAGAATTCTGAATAAATCTGTCTACTTATCTCCTAAAATAATTATGGAAATACCCCTTCAACTCCTTCGGAACCAAGTCTGAAAACCTCTTAAAATTTACAGCAGATTCGGTCCAAAGGTTAAAACTCTTGTTAAAATCTGAGCTGTGGTTCCTAAACTTATCGAAGCTTCGGCTTTAATGCCAACCTTAGTCTCTAGCATCTTATAATGTTGAGACCTTGACTTTATTCTTTCTCGGTAACATAAGATTCTTAAGGAACGGTTTCACTAGGAATTATCTAAAAGTGTTTAAATTTTGGAATAGTAAGTTAAGCACTTGTGCATACACGGATTTTCAAATATTTTCCCTACTATTATAATTGTTTTTACTTGACCTAAGTAGTTGTTGTTGTTAATACTGTGAGCCCATTTGGTTAAGGTGAAATTAATATATAATATCTTTATTCGTGTAATAGTTAACCCTGTGCTCGCGTCGGATATTCGTGTTTAATTTGGTTTTTCACATATTCCGTCCTTTAACTTTACTTTTCCGATTTTAGTGAGCAGTGGAAGCGTGCTGGGCCCATAACCTGTTGTTTATAATGAGACAATTCGTTAGTTCATAGACAACTGACTTGCTCGCGTGAGTCGTTATTGTAGGGAATTTGATACATTTCGACAGTTATTTGAGTCGAACCTCTTTTCAAAGTAAAAGGGTCTGATGTTCGGCGTTTTTGAGAGAAGGTTTAGGTTTTAAACTTGGTTCGGCCCCTGACCTACTTATTTTGAACAGAAAAGTAATTACATACTTTTGATCAGACAATACAAGTATGGTGAATAAAGCCCGTTCAACTGAGACTTCAGTCGATAGCACAGTTTAAAAAGTCTGCACAAGTCTTTAAAATGTCTGATTTTTACCATTTACCAACGCGATCTTTTCAAAATAAACACAATAAAGTTCATTTCTGATCCTCAACACTAATTAAGAGGGACTTTTTTTGCTGTCACATTCCAAATCGTTTAATATCTTGCTTTTTAGAGGTGCGAGGAGCAGCAATTCTTGATTCCAAAATGCGAAATCTTGGTTTTGAGTATGCTTAGCTCTTCATTCAAGAATGATCGCGCTTGGTTTGGCTTATGTCAAGCATTAGATTCAAGAATTCTTATACTGGATTTGAGAATTTTTCGTTTTTGCATCAACTAATGAAAGTTTTGCATCAAAAATTCATTCTTGAATTAGGAAAATCGCTCTTGGACTAAGCACTTCATTCTTGAATGCGGAATCTTGGTTTTGAGTATGCTCAGCTCTTCATTCAAGAATGGTTAAGCTTGGTTTTGAAATTCTGAGGTCAAAAATTCATTCTTGGATCATGAATCTTTCTCCTGGATCAAGAACTTTCATTCTTGGTATTGACTTATGCTAAGCTCTTCATTTAAGTATGGTCGAGCTAGGTTTTCAAACTCTGGGATTCAAATTTCATTCTTGGATCAAGGAATTCGCTCTTGGATCAATAAATTTCATTCTTGAATTCAATTCTTAACTCAGAAATGTGGAATCTTGGTTTTGAGTATGCAAAACTCTTCATTCAAGAGCTCTAGATTCAAGAATTCTTCTACTTGAATCAAGAATTTTTCCTATTTGAATTAAGAACTGGTCAGAGAACTAAGACTTGAGAACTACTTGGATTGCCACATCGAGCCGCTCGTTCACGTAAAAATACTTGCGTGCTTATGAGCTCCGTTTTAGGTAGGCATACGATAGGCGTTTTTCTAGAATATAAACAATAATTCCAATCCCTAAAATTTGGAATCAAGGATCTTAACGTCTTTTCATATTATTAATAAAACTATTCCTTGCGAGGCGATCTCTAGTTTTTGATGCACAATCTTGTCCAGTTAACAAAAAAGTTCATAGAATATCTTGAATTTGTTTCGAATCAAACTGGTGAAAAGGCATGTGTAATATTTGGTAGGTTTGAACCCATGCTCGAAGTAAAACCTTGTTTTTTTGAACAAATCTAGATACCGAATCATAAGTTTTTCGTTGGGAAAACTTGAATCAAAGCTTTTGAAAACTAGTTAGATTTTGGAATGAGTATTAATATATCCTGTAGTACTGCACACAGTTCGTGCGGTGCCACAACGGCGGTGGATAAGACTTTACACGATTCGTTCGTTGACACATACTTCGTGTAGCGCCACAGCGGCGTTGTGTTGTACCATACACAGTTCGTATGGCGCCACAGTGGCCATTGATATTACTTTACACGTTTCCTATGGCGCCCGAGCATCAATGGGATGTAATTAACACAGTTAATATGGTTCCACAACCATACACAGTTCGTATGGCGCCACAGTGACCATTGATATTATTACTTCACACGTTTCCTATGGCGCCCGAGCATCAAAGGGTTGTAATTAACACAGGTAATATGGCTCCACAACCATACACAGTTCGTATGGCGACACAGTGGCCATTGATATTAATTCACACGTTTCCTATGGCGCCCGAGCATCAAAGGGTTGTACTTCACACAGTTCCTGTGGCTTCACAGCATCAAAGGGTAGTACTTCAATGAATCCCATTGGGTAGAACTGCACACAGTTTCTTTGCCGACACAAAAATAAAGGGTAGTACTTCACACAGTTCCATTGGCGTCTCAGAATCGAAAGCCTCAAAAAGGAAAGTATTTCACATAGTTCTTTTGGCGCTACAGAATCGAAGGAAACTACTTCCCGCAGTTCCATAGTTCCGATGGCGCCACAGCATCGAATGTAATACTTCGCACAGTTCCTGTGGCGCCTTAGCATCTATGGTACTTCACACAGTTCTACTGCCGCCAATGCATTAAAGTACTTTACACAGTTCCTCTGACGAAACAGAATCGACGGAAAGTACTTCACACAGTTCTCTTTTGGCGCCACTGCATCGAAGGGTACAGCTTCACACAGTTCATCTGGCGCCTTCACTTCGATAGGTGGTACTATCTACAGTGTCTATGGTGCCACTGGCGCCTTAGCATCGATTGGTGGCACTTCACACCCTTCCCATGGCGTCACTTCATTCAAATGTAGTACTTGAGATAGTTCCCTTAACGCCACCTTTAAAAGACATCGTGCTTCAAGCGCCCTACTCAACTTAATACTTCTTTCTGTCGTGTTATTTGGGCGTAAAAGCTTACTTATCCTTACCTTCCACTCAAACTATTCAAAAACTTTCCTTCAAAATCAAACTTTAGACTAAAACAGCAGCGATTCGCTTTCAGTAGCTGCTCCAAAGTAAAGTCACCGTGACTTCAATGCCTCAGCATCACTTGCAGCGTTTTGCTACTATGAGAAATGGTACAGCAAATGCAAATGGCAGGCCAAAACTGAGCAACGTTCGAACAAATTCTCACCCCAGGGTAAAGGCAGAAGTAAAGGAATTGTCTGGTGATTTCACATGACAACCTGCAGGAGGCGGCGGGCATACGTTGGAAGATATTTGATGCTCCGGCTTCTCCTAGCCATAGGCCATGCAAGTGCACAGTTGTCAACTCTCAGCAGGCAGGCGGCAGGAGGAGTTGGAGTTGGTCCAGACATTCGAACGGCGAGTGTGGACTTGGAATGCTTGTTAGAGTTTAACGATCGCCGCGGGCCAAGACTGCTGCAACTCTCTGCCACACAATTGTGTGTGTGCGTAATTGAAGCGTCCGAGAACTGCAGCAGTGGGTAGCAGCTGGGCAAATGCATTTAGTTCTTTATTGTATTTACACACAATGTTGTGGCCGTCCGTCTGCAGAGTGTGGGAGCTGCAGTGACACGCGTGACTCACGTGCCAATCCAAGCGTGTTACTCCGCTAATTGCGAGCATCTCTTTTTCGCATTGCGCATACGACATGTTGACCCACTTCACTCTCGGCCACTGGGAAAGCATATAAATTATAATTTCTCTTTGTTGATGTTGTCATTTGTTGTTAAGCGCATTTTCGGCTAATTAAAAACGAGCGACGCCAACAACAAAAACAACAAAAAAACCCCAAAAAGAAGAATGCAAATTAAATGAAGAAAAATTTACAGTCGAAAGAAAAAGAATGACAGAAAAGAGCGCAGCTAAATTGAATACAAACCCAAAACAAAGAAGTGAAAAAGAAGTAGCCAGAACAAAAGCAACAGCGGCAAATGTCAACCAAACAAACAAATTTCACGCTGACAAATTATGATTTATGCCGCCCAGTTGCTGCTGCCTCTGTCACTGCTGCGGTTGTTTTCGGATGACATTTTGTCACTGCCACCAAAGCCACCACAGACTATGGCACAAGTATGGAAATTTAATGAAACCATCGAACAGTTTATGTACCACAAATCCCACAATTTCACTAAACAGTTAAGTACTCGATTTGATCGTCTGTTTCTTAAGCTAGCTAGACTTGTTAAGACTTGTGCTAGATGGATGGCTTAATAAAAGCTTTCTACTTAACACCTCAGGCTTGGATTTAGCTAAATTTTACTTAGAAACTGAGGCTATTGGCTGTTGAAATCTTATTTCTATGTATAAATACCTTAGATCAACTTACTGTCTGACTGATACATAAACTCACCGATCAAACGTCTTTACCTGGGCTTAATAGAAGAATATACGAATTAGGAACTTTCTTCAATACTTTAGAAACCTTTAGAGATCCTTACAGCTCATCTGGAAAACTCGTTTGGAATGTTTTTAAAAAGAAGTTATATTCGTTCTTGAATTATCAAGAGTTTCATGCTTGAAATCGTGCTAAATCTGGCTAAACACATTCTATCTGGTACCACTAGGTTTGATAAAGTTAAAGGAGTAGTTCAAACGGCTGATAGTTAGAAACAAAACGTTGACGGCACCATAACAATTCCTTTAAATTATAACTCAGTACAAGCTGATTTTGAGTTTCTGATAGTATCGTCTATAAAACAGGACTTAATGTGTGGAATAGAATATAATCGAGATAAAAGCAGAAGAAAATGAGCCTGGCCAATTGCTGTTGACTACTGTGGAGAGCAGAGCTCGCAAAAAAACTCTCAACACTTTCAACGTGTCGGCAAAATACAGTTTGGTTACGGACACAACGAAAACAGGGAGCGAAAGACAGTTTCAGTTTTGTTTTTGCTCAATTCTGTTGCGCTCAGAGCAAAGACCTTTTTTTCGTTCCTGTTTCTCTTCTGTCTTTCACTGACACTTTTGGCGAGAGCAAACTTCCAAACTGTCTTTTGCGTATGTATGCGTGTCTGTGTGTACAAACAGCCTACCAAACGCACACTTATTGTGTTCTGCTCATTTGCAGACAGTTGTTTAGTGAGCGCTCGCTCAAAACAGTTGCTGTCGGAGGTTGTCGGATGACCGACTCGTGTGTTTAGCTCAACCGAAAACACTAGAGGTGCGAGAAAAAGTGAGAGACCGCTTCACAGTGTTGTTGGCACCCACCCCCAAAAAAAAAAACCAACCAGAAATATTTGGAAAAAAAATAAAAAAAAATTTTTTATATAACCTCTCTTCTTTTAAAAACAACCCTTTTTTTTTAAAAAAACAACCAAAGTTACTAAAAATAGCATAAAAAGGATGAACACGTGCTTTTTTTAAGCGCAGCTGCACATGCCACCATATTTCACAACAAAAGCGAAATTCAAAGTGATCAGTCGATTAAATAAGTTCCTTAATTTGAATTAAAGGATTTTTGAAGTTAAAGGTATTTATTTTAAGTTCCAATATTAATAAAAGCCATCTTGTGTTCTAGTTATTTTGAAATAAATGCTTTAGTTAATTCTGTTTTTTGTACATCATGTGTGCGTCTTTATTATGTTTACTTAAAGTTTTAGAAGTGTTCCCCCAAGATCCCCCGATTCATTTCTTTTTCAGTGTATTTGTGTATGTCTTAAGATAATACAAAATTAAAATTAGCTGCAGAAATTTGCAGATGTGTGCATAATCAACAATATACTAACGCCGTCTCTTTTTTTCTTCAAGGTCAAATTTGCCTTGCGAAGCAGCTACTTTGCCTGTCTTTGTGTTCGTCTTTCTTGTTTTGGGTTCTTATTAAGTTGAAATTATAATTTCGATTGCGCTTTCTTTTGTCGATTTCATTTTGGTAGTCGACTCTTATCAGTGTGTATTTACACGCTTATATATTTTCGTTTTTTTTTTGAATATTTTTAGAAGGTCTCATACAGACTAGACCTGAAGAGTTGGCGAATTAATACCCCAGAAGGAAAAAAATGCCCTTATGTAAAGAAAATCCAAAATGCAGTGAGACTTTCGCATAAAAATGGGACTTTTAGTGGACAAACCCAGAAGTGGAGGAGAGTGGCACCTCAAATGATGGCAATACGGCCAGTGCATTCTTCAACAACCCGGACTTGGCAGCTGAAATAACAGGTCTTGATGAAAATATTGTAGTCCGGTGTTCAACATTGCTGCAGTGTTTGGCATCAGGTTACAAAATCAATGATATGACTGCCAATATAACAGGCCTTGAGAAAAACGTGATTATTAGATGCTCAACAATTTTGCAAGCCATGTCTTCAGGCTACAAAATCAATCCCGCAAAATTCGGAGACTATGCTTTAGAAACTGCAAAGCTTCTGATTAGTAATTATCCTTGGTACTACCTTCCTCCTTCGGTTCATAAAGTATTATTACATGGTCCTGATATCATAAGAAAATCCTTAGTGTCCAATTGGAGAGCTATCAGAAGAAGCTGCAGAAGCTAAAAACAAAGACATCAAACTGTTTAGGCTGAAGCATACACGCAAAATGTCAAGAGTCCTGACAAATACTGATTTATTGAACAGATTGCTTTTAACCTCAGTAATCCCATCATCACAGGTCAAAGAAAACTTCAATGTAAGAAAAAAGTTTTAAAATCAGCAATTGATTTACTGGAAAATATATAACAATTTTTTTTTCTTTCATATCTATGTTTGTAAAAAATTTTTTTTTTATATTTGTTAATGAGATCTAAATTTAGTTCAGTAATCAATTCATTCCCTTCTTTTGAGAGTGATGGTGTGGGTAAATCCAGTTTAGTTGAACATACGATTAAACAAAGGTTCTATCCATTGTCACCAGACAAAGAAAACCTTTTGTGCTCGATCGTATGCTTGAACATAGAGTAATCGAAGAGGCGCCATCATTGCCATGGACTTCTCCGGTCACACTAATTGTAAAAGTCGAATTTCTTAATAAATTGCAGAAAGTTGCACTTCATTTTGGACAAGTCAACACCTCAAGGACTCAAACTTATGGAAAAAAGGGTAACTGGCTTGAATACGCTAGAATCAAGTTAGTAATACTCTAAAGAAGACAGTGGAAAATACAAAGAAGCTACTAAAACAGCTTACTTCGCACACATGGGTCTATTTTGGTAAGAGCCAGCGAATCGGAGGCCCAGAATAAACCAATTTATAATCCATATCAAAATCTTGAAACCTTTCAACTTCAGCAGGCTTAACTCCTATGCTTACACAATCATTGATTATTTCCCCAAGTGCAGCGGCGGCTTCTTGAGAATCCATTTGCCGTGGCTCTGTCCAAGCAAAAACAATGCAATTCAATTAAATTCAAATGGAAATGCAATTTCAATTGCGGCGTCGGCGCGAATCCCAGCGAAGCAATCGCATTTGACCGCAGTCTTTTGGTCTGGCTTTGGCCAAAGGTCGTCGTCGTCGTCGTCGTTGTCTTGCTACTCCGTCCATCGTTGGCATCTGCATCTGCTTCTGCGGCAACAGGCAACCGGCAACAGCTTGTCTGCTGCGCCGCAGTGTCTGCCCCAGCGCGTCATTTAAAAATAGTTTTGCGTGTGCGAAGGGAACGAGCAGAGGCTAAAAATATGCCCCGCAAAGGCAACCGGTTCACAAATTTAACTCACCAGCAAAGCGATTAACTTATTTGTGCAGCATCTCTTCTTGCCTCTTCCTTGGGCGCAAAGTGTAAATATTATTTCAAGATACTTGAGCCATGTTGCTGTCATTCCCCAATTCTGGGTGACGTCCTTATCCTTGTTTGAGTTGTCAGCGCGTGAATGACTCACTGATAGATTGACTGACGACGACGACTGTTCGGGCTGTGTGTGTGTGTGTGTGTGTGTTTGGCCGTGTGTTTGTGTTGTCAACACAAACATAAACACGGGCGGGGCGGGCGCTCCACTTGGGCAAACGGATATAACAGTCAACGTCAAGTCGGAGCTCTGGCCAATTAATGGGACCGCTAATGACATTCGGCCCATCTGACGGATATGAGATGCAACGGCAACATTTCAGCCGGGAGACTACTACTGCGATCCAGCGACGGAAACTCATTAGCGAACTGTGTCTTCAACGGCTCCAAAACGGCAGCCTAACCCTTCCCCAGTCCCACTCCCTTTCGGCTGTGTAACCTGGCCACATCGTTATGACGCGCTAGGAATTTGTTTTTCGCACAGCCGTTTTTACTCTTTTTCTTTTTTTTTTTTTGCTGTTGTTGTGTGGAGCTACCCTATATGGTTGAAGGTTGCTGAAAATACCCAGAAATTGGGCAGCCATCATGGAAAGGCAGCTCTCATTTCTCCACTTCTTGACGTGAAGTGAAGACGACTATCTTGATCTCACTGCAAGAAACACTTATTCAATGCTGGACAAAGCTGATTCGCATTTTGGCTTTTGTTTTGGGATTTGCTTACAAGGGACATGAGAACCCTCATCCGACAAGTAACCCAATCAATCAGGGCTTACGTTTCAAGACATTCAGGCGGCACAACAATGTTTTGGAGGCAGATCGCCAACTGATATTTGCAAATCATACCTGATTCCAGCCAGGTTCGGTGCGTAAACCGAATTCACAGATTGTGTTACTGATTCTTGCCTCTAAGTTTGGTTAAAATTTATTCATATTTTTGTGCAGGATGGACTACTTTCCTTATACTCATCTTACTTAGGCTTCCAAAAGTGCCTGTTCTTTGAATTTTGGAACATAGCCCCACCTTCTACTCCCGTTTCCCAACTCGTCTTATGATTTATTTCCTTTTCGAAATGGGATGTGATTTCTAAAACTTATCTTTTCGATCTTAATATTAAGAAAGTTATAAAAGTTGTAAGAAGCGAGGGGAATACACGAGTGACTCACATCACCTTCCCTATTTTGTAAAGCTGTACTTGATTGAGACTTGAATTGAAGACCTCGAAGACTGAATTCAAAGAAGTCTGCATCTTAGCGCACAGGACTATCAAGCGATCGCTAGAAAAGAATGAAGTATGTAGCCCTAACCACTTTGCATTAAGGGGGTCTTCTCATTCAAAACCCGTTTTTTGGACCCTTTTTAAAAAAATTCTTATTTGAAAACGCAAAGAATAATTGAAAACTTTTTTATTTATTATTGTATTACAAAAGGTTCAAAGTAAATAAAAAAAATTTTTTTGCCTCGATACGAGGGCTGTTCAAAAAGTAATGAGACTTCAAAGTTGGTGGTGAAAAAAAAGGTGTCGTCACGGCGGCCACGATTCCGGGTCTCCGGAGCGTCCGAAATGAAAAAAAAACGGGGTTATAATCAGTATAGATGTAATTCTCGGCTGAACCTCAAACTTAATTTTGTGATTTTTTTTTGACAAAATGGCGGCCATTCAAAAAAAAAATTTCAATTTCGGGCTTTTTTTTGTAGTTTAGTGTAAAAAAAAAATAGTAAAAAATTTTTAAAAATTATGGTCGAGGTTCACCCGAGAATGGTGACAATTCTGCGTCGATTCCACTTTGTTTCATGAAAATCGGTTCAGTTGAACTGGAGATATCATGGCCGCCAGTTCGAAAAACGTGGTTTCGAGATAAACGCGCTTTAAGTTTGCAGTTGCTTGGGAATTTAGGTCACATTGGGTCACTAAAAGGACTATATCTCCTAAACTAATTCGAGTTTTCGAAAATCCTTTTGGGGGGTTATTTTTGAATATCCAAGCTAAAAATAAATGCAAAAAAAAAGTCGAAAAAAAAAAGTTGCTCAATGAGAAGACCCCCTTAAGTATTTCTACACCTTTGCTGTTACAATTGAAACCAGTAAAGAGTGAAAAGTTACTTTCCGCTTATATTTTGCGGAAGTTTTCGCAAGAAAAAAAGGGAATTTCTTAGTGTTTGTTTAAGTCCCAGGGGATGCCAGCTAAAAGGTAATGGTGTTTAAACAGTTTTTGCCTCAGTTTTAAGGTAAGGGTATTCCCTTAACAGCGTCAACAGTTTGTCCCAGCCAGCTACATTGCTTTGTTCTGCCTCTTCTACAGCTTCTTCAGGCTCTCTTTGCATTGGTATTTGCTGTTGTTGTTGTTGTTGCTTGTTGCTTGTTGGTTGCGTTCCTGTATGTGCATAAAAATTTTTATGACGACAGGTTGGTGGTTGGCAGCTTTGGCAAAGCGATTTCACGCTTGACGTTGCAGTGGCGCCACCTAGCGGCCCGTTCCACCTGCAGGTTGCGCTGCCTCTGCTGATGACGTGGGCACGAAAGAACGAACGAACGAATGAATGAATGAATGGCTGGAAAACGAGCAGCCAGAACGAAAGAGGAGTCAGGCCTGAGTCTCGTTGGCTCCTGGTTTTTTTTTTTTTTTTTTGAGGAGCTGGAGCTGGAGCTGTGAGATGAGTGGTTGACATGTAGCCGCCATTAGCGGTAAGATGACAAGCGTTGAAAGCGCGCCCCGGGAATTAAAACGGAAAAAATAAGAGAGAAAGAGTAAAAAAGGGAAGAAAAAAAAACTGAAGGCAGGCAGAGAATGGGATGCGATAGTTTTTTTCTGCTTCGTTTTTTATGACAGGAATAGAGGAGGAAACCACAGCAGCAGCAGCAGCAGCACAAAAAAGGTGCAAAAATCATCAGCATGCTGTCAGCTACAGCCCCTCCGCCTGCCTGCCTGCCTGCCTGCTCCTCCGCCTGTCACATTAAAGTATCATTTTCAGTCACTCAGCCAGAGGGCTCGCTTTCGTCCTGGTGTTACGCCCACTTGTGTCACTCCCCTAAACCATACCTGGACCATTTAAGTCAGTGGCAACTCCCAGCCCGCCTTCCGGTACGCTCCCGTATTGATTTCACAAATCGTAGACATAATTTATGGCCTAGCGATTTATGCGCGATTTGTGTGCGACTTAGGCGCGTTTTTAAACGCCATTTTAATTTATGTACAGTTTTTTGTCACTGTCCAGCAAAAAGGGGGGCGTGTCCACAACTGCAAAACGCTGAAAGAACATGAATTGTAATGAAGACATTAACATTCATAATAATAATTGCACAAGTGTCAACTCGTGGCCAATTTATACCCAGGGAGACCACTGGAAGGGAAGGAACGAATGAGTTGGGTTGGGCAGGAATAACGTTTCTTGTTAGACTCTAAGCGGGCTTTTAATTTACGGAATGTGCAATTTTTTGAAAAAGTCAGGTTAAGACTAAACCATAAAGCCCGTTTTTATCTACCTATGTCCATATTTGTCAATGTTAAGGGGGTCTTCTCATTGAGCAACTTTTTTTTTCGACTTTTTTTTTTGCATTTATTTATAGCTTGGATATTCAAAAATATCCCCCCAAAAGGATTTTCGAAAACTCGAATTAGTTTAGGAGATATAGTCCTTTTAGTGACCCAATGTGACCTAAATTCCCAAGCAACTGCAAACTTAAAGCGCGTTTATCTCGAAAACCACGTTTTTCGAACTGGCGGCCATGATATCTCCAGTTCAACTGAACCGATTTTCATGAAACAAAGTGGAATCGACGCAGAATTGTCACCATTCTCGGGTGAACCTCGACCATAATTTTAAAAAATATTTTTACTATTTTTTTTTACACTAAACTACAAAAAAAAAGCCCGAAATTGAAATTTTTTTTTTGAATGGCCGCCATTTTGTCAAAAAAATCACAAAATTAAGTTTGAGGTTCAGCCGAGAATTACATCTATACTGATTATAACCCCGTTTTTTTTTTTCATTTCGGACGCTCCGAGACCCGGAATCGTGGCCGCCGTGACGACACCTTTTTTTTTCACCACCAACTTTGAAGTCTCATTACTTTTTGAACAGCCCTCGTATCGAGGCAAAAAAAATTTTTTTATTTACTTTGAACCTTTTGTAATACAATAAATAAAAAAAGTTTTCAATTATTCTTTGCGTTTTCAAATAAAAGAATTTATTGTAAAAAGGGTCCAAAAAACGGTGTTTATGAATGGCTAGAAAGCACCTACCTTCGAATTTTGGAAAAGTGGAAGAGAAGTCATATGTCGGCAATGAGAGCAGAGACGTTAGCTAAATCAAACCCATTGCAATAGTAAATTAACTTAAGAACTTCCAAATCTCTGTTTCTGCTTAATATTTCCTCAATTGATTCCTCTGCTGCCAGTGGCAACTTTTCTGCTCACATTGCCGACCACTGACTCAATCAGCAGTAGCATACGATAACCAACAAAACAAAGCCAGAGCTCATCATCAACACCGCTTAATCCACTGTACACCTGTACAGACCATTTGCAACGAGATGCATCCAATCGTCCTACTCTCCACACCAGCAACATCCATCCCAAAGGGATAGCAAGCGAAATGCACACAGAAAAACGAAAAGCAAGAATTATGTGTGGCAACAGGATGCGCTGACATTTATCACCTGCGTCGACAGCAGTTAGTTTTTCCCCATCCTCCAGTTGCACCCGCATTTTGGGTTGGCATTTAAACAGAAGTTTTTCGCACACTTTTTTGGATGATGGGAACCAACGCGGCGGGGCCAACATTAGCATAAATTTCTACTACTAGCTGGCTTATGGAGTATGAATATATTATGTACATGCCGGTTCTCCGGGTGGTTTCTGTGGACTCGTGGCAGGATAATCGCTGCTTAGTGCAGTCGCGCGCATAACGCGCGCGTCCAACTCCCAACCATTTGTCTTCCGTCATTGATAAGCGAAAACCCCCAGCCTGCTCATTGAAGGGCATTCAAATTTAATTTGCATGCAGGCAAAGGCAACTTTTTGTTTACTTCAAATCAAATTTAAACCTGGGCGCACATTACATGGACGAGCGCCCCCGAGATCTAACCACCCCCCTTCCTGGCACTTCCACCCAGGTGGCAGCCAAAAAAAAAAAAAAACTGTTTGAAGTGTTTGTTTGCCGGTTGCAGGTTGAGTTGGGTAGGGTAGGAGGAGGAGCAGGAGCAGGAGGCTGCCAAATTATTTTTATTTATTCGTGCGTTCAAAGAAATTAGCGCCACCTCAAAGATTTATTTGAGGCGGCGGCGGCGGCGGCCGTCTTGTGGGCCCAAAAAAAAAAAAACGTAGCAAATTGCCAGAAATGGAAATGAAGAACGGAACAAAACACATATTTCATGGGCAGGGCGTGTTGTGGCTGAGATTGAGACGAGTGAAGCAGGGAGGGAAGGGTATGATCGATAACACTATTTCGCCAAGTGTAGGAAAATCCATTTTAAGGGCATCAGAAAATGTTATATGCACTTCTCCCTGGGTAGCTAGCGACTTAGCTAGGGAAAAGCGTCCTATCTGTCGCTGCTTTCACCGCTCAGCTCAGCAGCAGTCTGGGATGCAAAGTCTATAGAAAATTTCTGGCGTCGATTGCTAGCCTGCTTAAGCGTTACTGCAGATCTTAGCTTGGATTGCCGCTCCACATGTTTATCGCGTCGCGATTGAGATTGTTGAGCAGTCTCAGCAGCTCTTTGGGATGCAAAGTTTTTAGCAAATTGCAGCCGTCGATTGCTCGCCTGCTCTGACGCTTTGGTAGCTCTCCGATCCAGTTGACGGCTTAACTGTTGCATGCTACGCTTCTTGACTGCTCACTACACTCATCCGTCTTGTTCTTTTGGGGGTTCGCCACAAATTTTGGATGGATGACCTCGAGCCATGGTACGATGATGAGTGCCGCCGCGCTACTGCAGAGAAAGACGCTAGGGAAAACGGCTGAATGAGCGATACCGGGAGAAAGGAGAGAGGAGAAGCGCCTTTTCAGAAGGAAGAAAAATGAGCAGGAAAAGCGCTGAGGTAGGAAGTCGAAGTGCTGTTCGGGGAGTGAGACTCGAAATTCTACAAAAGATTAGGCAACTAACCAGGTTTTAAGCCCAGGTCACACTTTTGAAGGACGAGCCGGAAATCTGGTCAGAAATCCGGGTGGCACTAGACAAATGGAGAAGCTATTTCTCTAACTGTGGGAGGGTGATGACGAACACAAGCCGTCTGGGGAAGTAGCGACACCACCAATCGATACTAGGATAGACCGCCGGACCATAAGAGTCTTGTTAGCCATAAAAGGCTAAAAAATAACAGCTGCTGTAATTGTTCGGCTGGCGGTGAGGTGTGAGGTGCTGATCCTATGAGTATGGTCCGGAGCAGGAAGATTGGAACCTAAAAAAGGGCTGGGTTGTTCCGGCCCGGTTGGTTCTCGCTGTGACGTCTAGAGTAGTGAATGATGACTAAGGTGGTTTAGATTATATTGCTGGGGCGGGTGAATGAACTTTTTGACTAAAGCGTGCGAGCCTATTTTTGTAGTTTGGTATACCACAAAGTACGTTCGACTTGCATGATGACGTTGGGAAGCCGTCAAATTAAGACCGTCGAGCCTCGATAAACGGTTTTAGGCAGGGTGATCTTATCGTCGACTTTAGCTGGTGGAATCGTATAGTGCAGCTAAACGTGGTTTCAGAGATAAACGTTTAATTTGCAGTTGCTCACGGCAAATCGAATCCTGTGGGTAAAACAGGCGTCTTCTCAGAGGTAGAGAAGCAGTCAAAACTTATGGGCTTAGCGGTAAATGAGGATAAGACGAAGTACCTATCAACGCAGTGAGTCTACGCTTGGACAATCTGTTGCTGGGAGACTACAACTTAAGGTTGTTAAGGAATTTGTCTACCTCGGAACGACGATAACCAGCGACAACAACACCAGTCTGGAAATCCGAAGAAGAATTACTCTTGCAAACCGATGTTATTACGGGCTCAATAAGGAGTTCAAGAGCAGAGACCTCTCTCGGAAAACGAAAATTGCATACATCGCTTATCATCCCAGTCCTGCATACGGCGCAGAAGCATGGACAATGACAAAAAAGGATGAGGCGGCAATTGGCGTGTTCGAGAGAAAAGTTCTTCGGAGGATTTATGGACCTCTAAACGTTGGCGGCGAATTTCGCATCCGAATGAATCGCGAACTGTATGAGCTCTATGGGGACACTGACCTAGTCAAGCGCATAAAACAACAGCGTGGCTGCGCTGGGTAGGACATGTTACCCGTATGGATGATAACGCTCCAGCAAAGCGTGTTACAATCGGCATGCGATAGATTGGGATGACCTCGAGCCAGCTAAACCAAACCTTTGGAAGAAGTGGATCTTTATTGAAAGAAGAAGAAGAATGCGTTTTATTTTGGATGGATGACCTGAGAGCTAAACAAAACTTTGGAAGAAGTGATTTTATGAAGGCCCATTCAGCAAATAAACGACATTTCAGAAGGTCACCCGGCTTCAGTTCTGGCTTTATATGATTTCATACCAAGGTCCTTCCTGGTGGCACAACTTTCCAATGCTAAGTCTAAAGTAGAGCTCAGTCTTAAGTAAGTAGATATTGAGTATATTTTGAGTACATTAAAGCAGCTTTCTTTGGAGTCCGAGAAAATAAAGTCCAGTTCCCCTTGGACTTGGCCACTTGGCGACTGTGTAAAATGTTGATAAAAAAAAGAAGGAAAATTGGGTTTAAGAAAAGTTTGCACTGCTTAAATTTTGTACATTTCTTTTCCACACTCCTCCCCCTGTTCCTGGCTGTACCCTGACCTGGTGTTGGCAGCTCATTTGGGCTTAGGCTGGCCCCTGTTTATAATTTTTTTTTTGCCTTTGCTTTCGCATTCATAAGACTTACGGCAGGGAAATCCTTTTCGGTCTTCCTGCTGGTGGTGTAGCTGCTGCTGCTGCTGCTGCTTGGTAGCCAGGCGAGCGGACATAAAATTTAATTAAGTGCAGCAACAACAGGAGCATCAGCAACAGCATCAGGGTTCTCACTGGCGATAGCAACAACAACAACAACAACGTTTATAAAATTCACATAATAACAATAAATTTTAAAATGCGCCTTGGCAAGGTTCTCTCTTTCTGCTTTTTTTTCTTTGCCAGACGACGACGACGTCTTTGCCTTGGCTAGGTATTAAAATTTATCGCTCAGTTTTGCGTAGCACGCGCAGAAAACGCCAAGAAATTTGCATGCCCAGAGGGCAGAAGGGGGGGTGGGGGGGCCTTAGGGGTATTATGAAATTGTGTAAATGAAAAGTTATAGAAATTTACTTTATTTACCAGCAGGAGAAAGCTCCAACTACTCGTAAATCCCCCCAAACCAGGGACACACACG
The DNA here is from genome assembly GCA_018904265.1 of Lordiphosa collinella. Taxonomy (NCBI): domain Eukaryota; kingdom Metazoa; phylum Arthropoda; class Insecta; order Diptera; family Drosophilidae; genus Lordiphosa; species Lordiphosa collinella. The sequence continues at coordinate 99,405 of JAEIFV010000289.1, read as the reverse complement.
CATCTGTGGCTGCAATTTGACATATGAAATCATTTGTCTAGTTTGTCTGAGTTGTGCGCCCCCCTTTTTGGGCTTGCCTTAATTACACGACATCATTTATTAAAAAAAGCCCCAGCAACTCCTTCTTCTCCAACGACTCCCCCTTCGACTTGTCCTTATGCGCATAATTTCAGGCTGGCCAAATTTTGCTTACATGACAGCAAGTTGCCTTTTGCTGCTGCTGCTGCTTCCTTCTGTTGCTGGTGCTCGTCCTCGTCAACACAAATGACTGTCTCATGTTATCTGCTAAGCTGTCTTATCTGTTTGCCCTCCCCCCGAACCTGGAGCAGCACTCCCGAAGGAAGGAACAGCTCCTGGTCGCATCTGCTTGTGATTTCGACTTTGTTACTTATTTAATTTGTTGCTTATTTGCTCCATGGAGCAACAAGCTCAACCTCCTCGGAATATACAAATATATATCCGTGTATATCTGTGTATATCTTTCTGTATGTATGTCTGCTTGTAGCCAGCAGCTTTCCCCTCACTTGTTTGCATATGTTTAACATGTTCTCTACCAGCTCTGCGTTTGTTTGCTTCTCCATTTGTTTGTTTGTTGGGTTGCTTGTATTGTCCTGATGTTTGCTAATGATTTTGCCTGGGTGCTAATCAAATTGCCTGTTCCCGGGAGCAGCTAATGCCATTAGCAAGAGTGGGAGGTGTGTGTGGGGTGTGGGCAGGGAAGCAGGGCAGCAGTTAATAAAGCCGATAGACTTGATTGAAAATTTGGTATATAAATTTTAGAATTAACTAAGTTTCCTGGATTTACCGGAAATCTTGAATATCAAGTAAACAGTATCAAAAATTGAGTACACAGTAACAAGTGCTGACTATCGAGATTTGATTATTGAGTATCGAGTACTGAGTGTCAAGCATTGAGCATCGAGTAAAGAATACTCAGTATCGAATACTAAGAATCGAATACTGAGTATCGATTACTGAATATCGCTTTCCGAGTAATGACAATCTAGTACTGAGTATCGATCATTGAGCACCGAGAACTGAGAACCGAGTACTGAGTATCAATTAATGACAATCAAGTAGGTACTGAATATCGAGCATCGAGCATTAAGCATGGAGTATACATACCTCAGGAAACCAAGTATATGTGCATAAATGTTTTTCTGTATCTTTTTAATAAAAGCAACGGTACATTTGTTGTTTGGATACAAAAGTGTGTTCTTGTTTTCCATTTTTAGAATGTCTATGCAAAATCCTTATTTAGATATCATTCTTAGTTCGTTATCTTTACTTTTGTGTGGTGTGACAGCATTTTCTTAGGAAATAAGTATATGTGCAAGCTTAGTTTTATATGCATTTAGCGGTGTGCGTTGCGATAATTTCATATATTTTGTTTTAATTACTGTATGTCTTCAATAAAAAAGCGGAAGTTAACTAGTGAATGCATTTATAACATGAAAATATGATGCTAGAGTGGGTTTTTATCCTAGCACGCCTCGTAGAATGCATTTGTCAGCTGATGAGCGCAGATTAATAATGGGGCTCAAGATTAATGGCACTAAAATTTATTATATAGCTGCCAGAGTTATAAGGCATAAAACGCGACTTCAAACTTTTTGAAAAACCCACATTCTTGAGGTGAAATCAAAGGCGGCAGCAGTTCAACCATCATTGACTTACGCTGCAAATGTGAAATGTTGTGTCTTGCGGTTCGGAAAGACATGTCTTGTAACGAGACAAAGTGTTATTTAAGCCTCAATGAACCTAGAAGACGTTTTCATCAAGTTTTTACTGAAAACAATAACGTTTCATATACTTCCCGAGTGCATATACCAAAACTACTTCCACATCATCTGAATGCTCGTTCGGCACTTGCTGAAAGATACGTATTTTGGCCAACTGATTTCTACTATGTAATTTTTTCGACGAGAAACAGCATAATTTCCACGGCCCAGATGGTTGAAATAAAAATTGGCTCAAAATACGACCACCAGGGGAATAACCGGCATAAGCGAAACCACGGTGCCGGATACTTAATGATTTGCGTCGCTCTTTTTTATGCTAGAACGTCTCGGAATTGATTTATTCCAACTAAACTTAATGCCGAGATCTCTGTGCAGTTGTTGAAAAGCGAACTTGATGTGTATGGGGATATTAGATTTTTCAACAAGACCACGCCCCGATTCACAATTAATTCCCTACAGAAGCATTTCTTGTATCCAGAAACATTACGGTTTTGGATTGGCCAGCGATAAATACTGACTTAAGCCCCATTAGGGACGTTTGGGAATTCTGTCTGACCGAGTTTTTAAGAATAGTCGACAGTTTGAGACACTCAAGCAATTTAGTCAGCAAATAACCTCTTCAAAAACTGGTTGACTCCATGCCTGATCGCCTAAGGAAGGTTATGAATGCAAATGAAAAACACACTAACTAATAAATAATGATTAAAACTGTAAAGTTCCTACAAATTTGTATAACCTAAGCAAAAAAAAAAGCTGACAAATGTAAAATGCACATATACTTATTTCATACTATTTTTTTTTTTTTTTACTCAATATATTGAAATGCATGAACAAATTGAATGTTGATTGGCTTTTTATTGTATTCTTTTCATAAGTTCTATAGACTAAAAACAACTTAAATCTCATAATATTCCTTTAACATATCATAATTCCTAAAAACATCTATGCACATATACTTAGTTCCCTGAGGTATAACATTGAGTATCGTGTACTGAATATCGAGCACTGAGTATCGAATACTGAGTATCGATTACAGGGTATCGAGCACCGAGTAATGACAATCGAGAACTTATTATCGAACATCGATGCTGAGTATCGAGTGCTAAGTACTGAGTACCAAGTAATGACAATGAAGTACTGAGTATCAAGCATCAAGCACTAAGTACTGAGAATTAAGTACTGAGTTACGAGTGCCAAGTATCCAGTACTGAGTATAAAGTAATGACAATCGAGCACTGAGTATTGAGCATAGAGTACCGAATACTAAGAATCGAGTACTGAGTATCAAGACGAGTACTGAGTATCGACTATCGCTTTTCTAACACTGAGTAGCGTGTACTGAGAATGATACCGAGCAGAGAATATATTTACGATGTACTCCGACTCACATCAAGTGGGCGGAAGCAAAGATGTACATTTGTTGTGATTATAAGTACTATAACAAAATTTTAGAAAAAATTCATGAAACCCTTATAAATCATATTAAAGCATACATATAATACGAAACGGCTCGTGAGATTCAAAATTAGATCTACTTATATGTAAGAAAATTGGCCGGAACTGTCGTGAAGGTTTAGTAGAGATCGATAAGGATCTAGCCAGATAAGGGAAAGGGTACGGCCCAAGTACGGGAATTTTTAAATTTCCCTTTTACTTCAATAGGTTACTTCAAATCTAACTGATCTGGCCCAATTCTGGGGTTCTTTTATGCAATATCTTTAAGATTTCGCTAGAAATCGGTTTTTAAATATGACAACTTTTTCAAGTTAAGCTAATTTTTTATTAACAGATAATTTGTTTCTAATATGTGGTAATTTAAATTCTAGGGTTTATGCTAAATTTGCTGGGCTACGAGGTCTGTCGGGGTGTCCGGGACTGGAATCGATCGTCTGGCTCCTTCTGTGGGTATCAGAACCTGGTTCCTGGTGTCTCGTCCCGCAGGAGAAAAGAAAGTTAGATGTTGAGCTCCCGCCGGGAAGTCTCGATTGCTCCGTACCGTATACCAATTCTGTGGAGGATGGGCTATTTAAGAATCAGAGATGAGTAGAGGCACGACTGCTCCTCCATAGAGTGTTATAGCTCAGGGGAGGATTGACTTTCCAAGATACACAAGAACTGGGTGGATGCACGACTGCTCCGTAGAGTACTAGAACTTTTGGGGTGGATTGGCAATCCAAGATACTCAAGATCGAGAACTCTGGGGAGGATTGGAAAACTACACAAACCAAGGTGGATGCCCTACGGCTCCATAACTAAGGAGGTTAAGTATCTTTACCTTTGTTTTCCGAGCACTGGTGACTAAGTGGCTTGCTAAGCGCTCGGGTCGGCCTTTTGCGACGTTGCTTTTTCTCAGAATTTAGTCAAAAATCGAAGAGCACACAAAAAAGTGACTAACCTTTCACTACTAATCGAAATTGGCTGCTAATGCAAACATATGATAAAAAAACCAAATATCGATAATCGAACGAGCACCCAATGCAGGTACCTGGTGTCAAAATGCACCCGTTTCGTTGAACAGAATTTGCCTTAAGTTTCATCTTTGCTTCTTAAGCCGACAGTAGCAAAAAGTAACTACTTTTTCTTTTAAAATTTAAGGGCAACAACGTGTCCATCTTGGACGTAAGAGAAACCCAAACAACAACTGTTAAATTTCAACATTTATCCCATTTCTGCACCTAATTGAAGGACTTACAAGCTGGGATTGCCACTCAATGCACACTTTGATGTGGTAAAAGTAGTTCACAGCTAACTAATCTTCTGGGGGGAAGCTGCACATGCTGGAGCATTCTCTGCTCTGATGTTGCTATTGCTCTCTGTTGTGTGTGTTTAGAAGCAAAAACACACAAGCGATTTGATATTTTTGTTGTCGAATGATTTTGAGTATTTTTTTTTCTTATTGTACGAAAAATGCAAAGCCAGGCGCTTAAAATGCAAAACTAAAAGCTCTCTGTGGTGGTGTGTGTGTGTGTGTGTGTGTGTGTGTTTGCTAAGCGGCAAACAAAAGCTGTTGGAAAACATAGAAAATCCTTTTGCGAAACAAAGTGCAGTGCAGTGCAGCTGGAGGAGAAGGACTCCTCAAATATCTGCATCTGCATATTGACAAAGCAAAAATCGTCAGCAAATCAGCAACAGAACAAGGAGAGAGAGCGAGCTCCAACCTCCCTTTGGGAGGGCGAGGCGCCTTTAAATTGTCACACTGCAGTTTTTAACCCAGAAACATAAATATTGAAATTTATTGCGCGAAACGCGGTGCAAAATGCAAAATGCGAGTCAACAGGGCCACAAAGGGACACATAACTGCTGCTTGTGTGTGTATGTGGAACAGCGTCGTCGTAGCAAAATGCATAAATGTGGCGGAGCTCAGCTCCCTGGGCTCTAAAAGCTTTTACGTTGGATGAGAAGGAGCAGGAGGAGGAGCAGGAAGAGCAAACCAAAGTGCAGAGCATGTAGAAGTCTTCATTGAATGCTCATCATATATGTATGTAAAAGCCTGAGGGGCGACCAACTACCTCGAGTTGGCTAAGTAGTTAAGCATGGCCAAAGATCAGAACGCTTTAAGCATAAAACTGTCACTAATAATAAACATTTTCAGGCTGATTTTCCCCCACTTTCAAATCCCCTCAAAGCTCTTAAATACTTTGTATTCCCTTCTTTTTTCTGTTAAGTGCGAAGTGCACATGAAATGTGTTTAACTTAATTTAGTTCAAGTAACTTAAAAAAGCTTTTAAAAGTAACAGAAAAAAGAGCAAAACAAACCAAAACAAGCGAAACCAAAACACAAACAACAAACAAAACTTTCGGAAAACAAAAAAAAAAAATCAGCAACAAAAATTGTAGCAAGAAGGAAATGGAAAAGTGGCCAACAAGTGAATGGAGAGTGCAGGAGAGTGCCGGGGATTGCTGGGGAGGTGGAAATTCATTAATATGCACATATGTAGATTATGTGATTAAAAGTACACACGCTTCCCTGCTCCCACCGAGTTTCGTATAGAACAAACTTTTGCCTTGTTGTGTGTTCCAGGAGGAGTAGGAGTAAGATTTCACAACATTTTCATTTGTTTGATTTACTCCTCAACTCAACTTGAGGCACAAAAAGTGTACAACTAATGAGTGGAGCCAGCAAATCGTATTTGCTTTGACTAAACTATCTGGCTATCTGCTAATGAAAAACAGCAAAAACTCAAAGGGAAATACATCAAAATAAAAGCGTAAGCAAATAGTCTGCAAAAGCGACGAACGAGCTTGTGTGAAGGATGCGGATATGAGTGGGCCAATGGCCAATGGCAAATATGCCTAAACAAATATTTGGCACACTTTATCCACCCAACCACCACCCGCTCTCCACTGACAGACAACCCTTCTCAACAACATCAACAACAACAACAGCCGGAAAAAAAGGGTTGCCAAAGAGGCAGCGAAAATTTTTACCTGATGTCAAAAGTAATTAAATGAAATGCCAACAACAGCAACAGCCAACAGGACCCTGTCACTGACAATGCCGTGGAGAAGGCAACAAAAAAAAAGTCAAGAAAAATACCATCACAAATTTGATAATACTAGTGACAACGACTCTCTGGTGAATGGGGCCTAAGAAGTAGACGCTTAAATTCTCTTAAGAAAAACTTAAAGCTTCTTTACCTTTTCATAAAGGGTTAAGACCTAAAAATCTTCGTTCGTCGAATCGACGACCAGACTTTTAAAATTCATTATTAAAAAAAATAGGGGAAAGTTAACTTCGGCTCGGCCAAAGTTTTGTATACCCTTGCAGCTTCCATTGAAAACAAAAAAAGTTTTTCTAAGACTACTTTTTGGACCTTACTTTTCTATGGGATCTATACTATAAAGATGTCTGATTTCGATTAAACTTGGTGAAATCATGGAAAAACATAATACACTGTTAATTACGAAATTTGGAGGCGATCCCATTTAAAACAAAAAGTTTTTCTCACTAGAACTTCTTTTTCGACCGATCATTCATACTGCAGCTATATGCTATAGTCATCCGATTTACAAACTTTGTAGAAATAAAGTGGCGGGGGAGCTTACTATAGTCATCCGATTTCGACCAAACTTTTTAGAATTGTGTAAAAGTATATAAATTAAGTGTATCCAATGATAAGGACGTTTTCATTAAAAACAAAAAGTTTTTCTCACTAGAACTTCTTTTTCGACCGATCATTCATACTGCAGCTATATGCTATAGTCATCCGATTTCGACCAAACTTTGTGAAATCATGGGAAGGGATAGTAAACTAAGAAATACGTACTTTGGAAGGCGTTTCCATTAAAAACAAAAAAGTTTTTCTCTTTAAGACTAGTTTTTCGACCGATCGTTCCAATGGCAGCTATATGCTATAGTCATCCGATCCGGCCGGTTCCTACAAATGTGCAGCGTATTTGTACCAAAAGACTTCGTGCAAAGTTTGGTGAGGATAGCCTTAAAACTGACGGAGGAGATAGCATAGAAACAGACAGACGGACAAAGCTAAATGAACTCAGCTCGTCATGCTGATCAAGAATATATATACTTTATGTGGTCGGAGATGCTTCCTTCAATGCGTTACAAACATCCGCACAATTTTATAATACCCTTTGCAAGGGTATAAAAACTTGGTGTACTTTATGGAATCCTAGTTACGCTAGCATCTGCAGGTGTCTGCAGCTAAGCTGAACACTTATTTAATCTTGACATTTTTAGAAAAAGATGTTAAAAAAATTATTGAGGGCAAAGAACTAAACACTTGACAGATAAATCAAAATCAAAAAAACACAAAATCCTGATCATTTAAAACAACGACAACGATTGTAAACTTGCAAACAGATCAAGTTTATTTTCAAATTTTGCCAAGCCCCCTCCTGCCTCCGCAAATTGGAAAAAACATCAACACATCTCACAGTTTTATAGACAGAAGGTTCATTCCTTCTGGACATCTTTAGTAATCAGGGTTCTTTATCGATCCGCCAAAGGAATGGTAAAGATCGGATGAACGATAGTTGAGTTATAAGGAAAACAAACAATTATGGGCAGCACGGGTGATGGGCAGCACTTCACAGGTACAGAGTATGTTATAGCCGGGCTTGACCGACTTTCTTTCTTGTTTTCTGAGTGTACGCAACAAAAATTGTATACATTTTGATATCTAAAGCTAATTGCTTAACGGTAAACTTCTATTTTGCTCCAAAAATCCATCACAAGGAAGAAAAACTAATTTTTTCACATTTTTTGTGCCGCTTTTGCCCTACTCGAAACGTTTTTTTTTCTAGCGCACACAAAAACACAATACGATCTTAAATCCACCCACTCAACTGACAAATTCCATGTTTAACTTGTAGAAGGACCCCGAAAGGACGATCGAGTACTTACCCTCTACACACAAAACAAATTAAAACTCTCGACTTTTTATACCCCAAGCAAACGAATAGCTTCATATATCAAACACAGTGTCACGTCCAGCTGTAGCATTTTGTTACAATTTCTTCTTAAAAATTTTGTTCATTGATTGATACTTTTTCGCTTGGACTTTGCTTTAAGTTTTCTGCACTGCAGCAAGTTTTGTTGAACCCAGAAAAAACGAAAGAAAAAAAAAAAGAAGTTGTCCCTTCTCCCCGGCGGCTGGCACCGTTTCGCTCGTTTGCTGTTTATTGCCTTGGCGCATTTTTCGATTAAAATTTATTTGCCCAACTTATGAAAACTTAAATGCCCATAACGGCCAGCCAGGACCCGGAACAAGGAACCCGGAACCCGGTGCCAGTGGCTGCAAATGGCGCCTTCGCTGCGGCATTCTTGGCTAAAAAGTTTCAAATATTTCATAATTTGCCACATATTTTATGGAGGCGCAGCAAGGCAAGGCAAGGCGGAGGCATATTGCAGTTTCGAGAACGAGTCATAAAATTGAGGGAGCAGACACTTAGAGATTGGTGCGTTTCTGCGTTCCTTCTTACCTTAAATAATTCAAATGACTTCCGACTTAGACTTTGACACGCCCACCTTTCCATTCTCTTACACCAAATGAAGCGCAACGTCCTCTCCTCCGGCTCGGCTCCTCCTCAGGTACGCGGCGCACTTAAAAAGTAATTTTATTACACAGCTACTTACAGGAACTGTCAAGAAAGTGTGCGATGGTTGAGGGGGGACGCGGGGGCATGGGGACACACAAACGGAAACGGAAAAGTAAAGCGCAAAATTGTTGCTTGTTTGTTTGCCACGCCCCCACCCCCACCCCCACACTCTGTGTGCTCTTTTAGCGCCCATTGTCACACTATTGCCAGAACTTGTTCTTCTCTTCTCTCTTATTGTTTATTGTTTTTTTTTTCTCTCTCCTTTACTCTTTCTTCCCTGTGAACTTATTTCTTTATGTTTTTGCTTACAAATTTTTCTCATTACACTTTTGGCTTCGTCTTTTGCCCGTTGACTTTTCACTGGTTGCCCTCAAGAGACACACACACACACACAACACAGGGAGTGTGAGAAGGAGGACAGGGAGGAGGGCACAAAAGCTGACAAACTTTCGAGTTTGGCTTTCTTTTGGCATCCTTTCTTCTGCCAGTGCCAACTTCTACGTCTTTTGCCTAGGTAATTTAATGACTCCAGTTTCAAACTAAAACTCTAAACTTGTCTTGGGGTAGTCCAACTACTTGGGGAGGGATGTCATATGTTATGTGTGTGTGGGGTACAACTGACTGACTGACTGACTGATTCATTAAGGCACAGCGCAAACGGCTGATATTTAGCTTAGAAAATTGTGTAATTTTAACTTGGAATGCTAAAACATGGTGTAAGGATCAATATAGTAATTCAAGAAATCACAGCTTATCTGAGCTTCTCCTCTGAAATGGATAAAGTAACAATTTCTAACAAACTTGTGATCATTTTTTTTAACTTTGAGCAAATTTTGCCCAATAGCAAATTCGACCTAGAAGTTTTCAGGTAAATTTTATAATTTTGAGCTGAAACTTTATGATTTTATTTTTATCCTCTTTAACTACCCATTAACAAAAAAAAGATTACTTTGTTATATTTTCTGTTTGACCCCAAAAAGAAAAGTCTATCAGGGGTGACACAGAAATCTTTAGTCTCAGAATTCCAAATTTTTTTTATTTTACAGGATGAGGGTTAATCACTGACAGGATTGATCACTGTTTGGTGACGACTTTGGTCATTGTTTGGTCATTGTTTTGATAACTGTTTTGGTCAGCGTTTGGTAACTGTTTAGTCACTGTTTTTGTCACTGTTTTAGTCACTTTTTAGTTACTGTTTTAATCACTGTTTTAGTCACTGTTTTTGTCACTGTCTTAGTCACTGTTTTAATCAGGGCTGCAAACCTCCTAAAAATTGGGAGGGGTTCACTTCGGGGTTCGAAATTCATTGGGTTCGGGTTCACTGAGCGGGTTTAGAAGATCGCTGAACCCAGGTTCAGGTTCGAACCAGGTGAACCCTGGTCATAATTTGTTTTTCACTAATTTTGAAAACATGTATGTAAATTTAAAGGGATAACTTCTGTTCATAAACCCGATTTTTTGGACTCCTTTTTTAAAAAAAATTCTTATTTGAAAACGCAAAGAATAATTGAAAACTTTTTTTTATTTATTGTATTACAAAAGGTTCAAAGTAAATAAAAAATTTTTTTTGCCTCGATACGAGGGCTGTTCAAAAAGTAATGAGACTTCAAAGTTGGTGGTGAAAAAAAAGGTGTCGTCACGGCGGCCACGATTCCGGGTCTCCGGAGCGTCCGAAATGAAAAAAACGGGGTTATAATCAGTATAGATGTAATTCTCGGCTGAACCTCAAACTTAATTTTGTGATTTTTTTGACAAAATGGCGGCCATTCAAAAAAATTTTCAATTTCGGGCTTTTTTTTGTAGTTTAGTGTAAAAAAAAATAGTAAAAAATTTTTTAAAATTATGGTCGAGGTTCACCCGAGAATGGTGACAATTCTGCGTAATGTCGTCGATTCCACTTTGTTTCATGAAAATCGGTTCAATGCCAGATGATAAATGTGACGGGGGGTTTTATTTGATTTTTTTTGGCTTCTTTTCGTGCTTGGTTTGGTTTCGTCTTCGATTTGCTTAACAAATTTGTAAGATTCTTAGCACATTTGCATATTGCGTAAGCGCCACATCGCATTGCATGCTGCTGCCTCCTGCCTCCTGTCACCCGCCTGGGTGTCAAGTGTACAAAATGTGGAGTCTTTCGTCTACCAATAAGTTGCACAGTAATGACGACATTTCCTTCCGACATGGCGGCTGCCCGAGAGTTGCGCTGTCGTTTGCGCTTTTTATTGCCATCGTCGGGGGGGGGCGGGGGTTTTTCAAAAGGATTTCTGTATTGAGTTTATTTAGCTTCTCGATGTCGATGACAAGATTTGGGAATGGGCACATCGCTCAATCGAAGTTTGCTCAATAAAAAATGTGCTGGAATTTCCTCGACATTTTCGCCAACATTGACGCCGCCACCTTCGCTCTCTCCCCCCCCTTTGATTTGGCATTTTGACTTAAGACAGTTTTGTTTTTCCATTCCCGGCGTCGTAAAACGTTTGGAATTTTTTTGCCTGACACTTGGGGAAAATTGACCTGCATTTTGTTTAGGGTTTAGTATAGAAGAAGGTATGTAGAAAACGCTCTGCAGTTTATCCTAACAAAAGGTCAGTGTGAAATTGTTCAGACACAATGACACTTGAAAGGATATAAACTTTGACTTGAATGCAGGAAGAACATAAGCTTTGATCTTGAAACAAAGAGAAGCCATTCAGTATAAGATTTGGGATGAAAAAACAATTCCTGATTACGATTTTGTTCAATGACGATTCAATGATTATTTCAAATTGTAATTACTTTTACAATTACTTTAAAAATTTGTGCCTGTTTAAAGGGATTATTAAGTAGGTGAGCTTATTATGTAATTGTATGAGCTGGTGAATAATTTCAAGCAACAAAACTCAATTGACCCCCTTTTAAGGTATAATTATTCAAGTAATTGTAAAAGTAATTATAATACAATTCGCTATGGTAATGTTAATTGTAGTTTACAGCTCTGCCATTTCCTTTAAACCAATCGCTTCCTTATTTCCATTCATTCACCTTCCATTCCCGCCTCCCGGTTCGGCTTTCAACTCAATTCTCCTATTCATTTGACAGTTTCAATTGGGAAAGTCATTGGCAAAAGCTATTGCCTTTTTGCCGATTCTTATTTCGCCTTTTCTCTAGCATTTAATTGCATTTTGATATGAGCCGCAGACAAATGGAATTCCCAACCGGTTTGCACAATCGCAGTCTCATAAATCGTTCAATCATCAATGGCACATTGACAACGCTATTCTGGCTGCGATTTGGCTGCCACTTGGTCGTGTGTCATATGCAGCCCCATCGTGTATTTTGTATATATATTTTTCTTCTTATTTTGTTTTTTTTTTTTTGGGAAGATCGCGCGCCTAAGACCTGAAATTAATGCAATTTACTTACAAAATGTGCCATTAAAAGCGCATAACCAGGCTGCAGGCAGGGGAGTGGGAAGTGGGGAGAGATATAAAGCAATATGAGCTTGTCGCAGTCACAGCGTCGCCTTGTCTGGGTCCGTCTTTCGGTCTGTCCGCTGGTTCCATGTGAGAGTGTAATTTAATGCTGCTGCAGTTTTTTGCATGCTGCCTCCCCCCGTCGTCGTCGCTGGCATGCCACAAATTACCCAGCCAAGTCCGTACAGCACATTTAGCTAAATCGCAGAATTTATGTCTTATGAAAATGCTCGACTCAGAGAAAGACCAAGAGCCCACAAAGCTTCAAGCCGAGTGACATTGGCAAAAAGGCAATGCTAATGTATGAGGGCCACAAATATGTAGTAGACTATAGTTTTATTCAAGACGAAGTTGGCATGCTCTTCTCTAAGATGTTGTGACTAAAATTAGATAAAAGTTGGCGACCGTGATAATATGATGAGGTGACTTGTGAGAGTGAGAATGAGAATAAAGAAAGCTATTTTCGAGGCGGTGCTGAGAGCGTGAGAGTGAGTTGAGCAAGCAGTGCAATTAATTTTTGTTGGACTTGAGGCGCCAAAGCTAGACGAGAGTTGGCGACCGTGACCATATGTTGAGGCCAATTTAAAGAAAATCTCTGCTGTTAGCTGTATTTGCTGAGAGTGCGAAAATTAAGGAAGCAGTGCCACAAATTTAGTTTACCGTGAACCGGCGCTGAGAACGCCAGAGTGAGAGTTAAGAAGGTAGTGCAAAAACTGTTGTTTGACTATAAGCAAATAGGTTTCATCAGTGAGACCCTACAGCCTTTTTCCCTACAGAATTCTGTTGTGTCACGGTCGCCAACTTTTGGAAATATGCTTAATTTGATTGATCAAAATGACTCATGGGTCTGAAAATTGTGCTTAAAAGTCAGTGGACCTTAAATTTTCATAAAAATATGCTTGATAATGCTTAACCTTCAATAGAGGGCGTTATTGGGTCTTAATTTCCGAAATTTCTAAAGCCAATTATTGGTTTCTTATATAATGAAAGTCTGTAAGTTCCAACAGAACTGCGCCACAGTCTGCTTACCCACCAGCAAACCAAACTATTTAAGGGTTTTTTGTGTCACGGTCGCCAGCTTTTAGAAAAATGCTGAATTTGATTGACCCCAGTGAATCTTTGGTATAGAATTTGTTCGTGCAAAATTATGGGAACGCAATGGATGGTCCATTATTCTCAAAACAGGGCGTTAGTTTGCCTTAATTTTCGATTTTTGAAGCGAATTTTTGTTTAAAATATGCTGAGTATATGTTGGTTATATCAGGGCGGCCGTATAGCCATATTCCCTACAGATTCTATGTGTGTCACGGTCGCCAACTTTTTGATAAATGCTTAATTTGATTGATCAAAGTGACTTTTTGGTCTAAAATTTCTTTCTCAAAAGTCTTTGGACCTTAAATTTTCACAAATAATTCTTGCTTAGGCGTAACTCTCTATAGAGGGCGTAATGGGGTCGCAATTTGCGAACTTTCTAGAGCCAATTATTTAAAGAAAATCTGTAAGTTTCATCAGAACTGTCCTACAGCTGGTTCATCCCCCAGCAAAGCCAACTTTTTATACGTTTTTTTTGCGTCACGGTCGCCAACTGTTTGAAAAATGCTGAATTTGATTGAACATAGTGACTCTTTGGTACTGATTTTGTGTGTACTAAATCATTGGACAGCAAAATATTTGTAAATATTGCTAGATGATTCATAATTCCTAATGGAAAGCCATTAAGGACCATAATTTTTGATTTTTTTAGGACAATTGGTTGCAACAGCATGGCGCCACAGCTTGCATTGCCCCTGGCAAAACAAATTCTTTATGTGAGACTCTTCAGAGGAAACTCTTTGTGTTTTTTTTTATGTCACGGTCGCCAACTTTTAGAAAAAATGTAAGCTTTTGTCACTAAGCCACCTGGCATGCTAGAAGACTTAAAAAAAAGAAGAGTTTGGCAAGAAATAAGCACAGTTTCCATATTGAATCCCTTAGCTGAGTTACACTTTCGAAACTGTAGAGCACGATTGGGTTAGAGCAAAGTTAAAACTGATTTATTTCATTTATTATAACGTCCTTCGTCTCCAACTTTGTTGGTTGGGCCTTTGTCTGCCTGGCCCCATTATTATGCATTATTTTCGTTCAGCTGCCTTTTGCCATTAATTTGCCAGAGCTTTTCCAATTTCCATTTGCCATTTTGCCCGTTTTTAACTGCGCTCGCACTCTCTTTTTCTGGCCCAAGTTGCACAATCTGCAAATTATGCCGCCTTAACGGATTTGTGTTTTTTTCCTCCTCCTCCTCCAATTCAATTATCAACGCCCCAGCCAAGTCTACTTTACTGTGTTGCAAACTGCATTTTGGGTATAATTTGTTTGGCCAATTTGGTGTGTTGGCGTCGGCATCATCATCATCATCGATGTGGTGTCACTCCACCCACCCAAGTGAAACTAAATAAAGAAAGTCTCCCCGAGTACCCAGAGAGTTCCACTCTTGGCTAAATATATAAAAATTCAGATGCCATTCGAGCGACAAATATTTTGGCAAGACAAAAATATGCCCAAGATGTTAGGGGAGAGGAGCGAGAATTGTCAACACATTGGGCCATATCATAACAGTCTTAGCTTATAAGCAAGCAAAGTGCTTAAGGATGTAGACAACTCAACAACTCGGCAACTCAACACGGGGGCAGGAAAATTGAAAAATAAATAAAATTATGCGTCGCAGCACATTCGAAATCATTTTGCCAAAAGAAGAAGAAATATCGATGGCAAGTGCGGCGGAAGGGGGGAAAGGGGCAGGCGGGCGCACATCTCGAGACGACGTCGCCGCTTCACGCTTCACTTGATTTTCCCATTTCGGCCCGTTTGGGAATGGGCATCTCATTGAAAATTCAAATCACATCAAATTCTAAAATACACAAACCACGCAAATCGCTGTTCAACCCAACACACAAACACACTCTCGCACACACTCACACGCATAAAAATGCGACTACATCAAAATAATAATAATAATAATAAAAAAAACAGCCAACATTTTCTTGTCAACGGCCAAGAAAATTACTAAAATCTGCCAGGACTAAAGCCAACAGGCCACATTCTGTTATTTAAGAGTTGGCAGCAAGGGAAGGAACTAAGGGGGAAAATTTATTTCCATGTTTTGCGTGTGTGTGTGTGTGTGTGTGTGAAAAGTTATGATTAGACAAAGGTTTTCCACCCATTTCTCTCCACTTTTCCCACTGGCTTTGTGCGTTCAACTTGAAAATGGAAAGAAATTAGTCAAGAGTGGGTGTAGTTTTTCTTGTTTCTATTCTACTGAGGTTGATACCTAATGACCTATTTGAGGTTAAGTTAGATCAACTTTTTACAGCTCTTTAACAGCTCATTAAACACTATGTTTGTGGTGCAAGAATTATTAATTTCTGAATCTATTTATTAATACGCTAAGCAAACCCTTTCACTTATTTGTCTCCCTTTTTCACATAGTAAAACCACTTCAATTGATACAAGATTTATACTACAAGTTGGTATGAGTATACAGAATTGACGAATGCCGAATGCTATTCAAAAATTGGGGCTTCTGGCGAAGTAAACCGACTCAAATCCTGTACTGATAAGGACCAAAAACTATACAAATTTATAGAAAACTGATTTTGATGATATTACTTTCTTTTCATGATTATATCAACTCTGGGATATGTTCAAAAACCACTTGTTTTTGTGCTTTACTAAAATTATTCAATGAAAGCTAACGAAAAATCAGTTGGAGCTAAAAAAAGTGGTGACCCCGACGTCGTTTAAACATAATGTACAAGGATGTCGTCAGTTACCTATAAACTCTTTACTTTTATTCACTTTTATCGCATAACTTTGAACGAGATTGAACCCCAAAACTATCAAAGACAACAGGACAAGCGAGAAAGTTAAAGCTGCAGTTCAAATTCATAAACCAACACATAAACTTTTAACCAAAGAAACTACCAACTAGCAGACGTTTTACGTTTCCACCTTCCACTTTATTCCCTTCACGTACAGTTTAACCATTTCCACACCTCCCAGCAGCTGCCACTGCTTCTACTATCCTCCTGGTCGGTCTAATCATTTAATTGACAGCTTCCCCTTCCTGTTTCACACAGTTTCATAAATAATTAATAATCATAGAAATTTTTACGTGAATTTTCTCTCCTGAGCTTGGACAGGTTGGTAGCTACTCCATTTCGGGCTATGATTGATGATTGGGCCAGCCCCAGGCTGTTGATTGATGAAACTGCAGGCGTCTTGGGTAGTTTTGGACGCTTCTATTGATTTTTGCCAGCCTCAACGTTCGTTTAATTAGTTGGTTCCCGATATCATAAAATAATTTTAGCAACTAATTGGCAGCACTTGACTGCAATTTATGTAGCTCCTCCTTTGGCATTAAGCGTGATTTATACAACCGAAGGATGGCCCACGCAGGCTATGTACACACACGCATGAGTGCCTGTGGGGGAGTAAGTGAGCGGGAGGTGGAGTGGGTAGCTGTCCCTTCAGTGGTGCGACTATTGTGATTGCTGTTGCTTCATATTTATCATATCTTATGTCTGCATCATCGAACGGCGACGACGACGACGACGACGACGAGGACGCTGACAACAATGGTTCAGCAGCGTCCAGGGGTGGGGTTGGTGTTGGCGGTAGAGCGGGGGCGACAACGCGGATGGCCGTTCGCTTATTTGGCAAATAACAACAATGACAACGACAATGGCCAGACGGAAGACAGCAGGCAGGAGCAGGCAGCCAGCCAGCCAACGCTGCTGGGCCATACTTATTGACGAAGGATAAGGCGCATAACATGTGCCCCCGAGCTTCTGCAGTCAGTCGTCGTCCCCCACCCCGCGCACTCTCCTGGCGACGTTGTGGTCGTTGCACAAATTAAAATGAATTTTATTTTTACTTGACACTTGGAGTCCCAGAAAGGGAAGTCAAGCGAGGAATGGGTATATGGACTATAAGATTGTGAAGAGTAATGGAAAGATTAAAGAAAGTTAAATGTTAAGAAGATATCTGAGCAGTGCAGGAGCAAGTAAAGGCTGCTAGTCTAAGTGAAGGTAAGCTCTCACAGGCAAATAATTTGCACAAATTTTGTTACAAATTTGTCTCAACAGCCTTGATGGCAGTTTTTGCAGGACTTAAAACTGAAGCTATGATTCCATTCGCAAGTAATATGCTCAAATCTGGCCCATAAGTTCACTATTTAGGTCTATTTAGCCAAATTTGTGTCAAAATTTGTGCAAATTATTTGCCAGTTTGAACTAAGCTTAAGAAATTTTGTGCAAAGTTTTCCCTAAGGGTTAGAACTCGTCTTAAAGCTTTTGGTTAGGTTTTTAAAACAATCCCAGCTCCCAAAACAAAAAGTTTTTTGCACTGAATAATGAAAATCACAGCTAAATAAAGTATATAAGCGGTGTTGCGGTACTCGTTCACTGATTGGGAATATTTCAAAGCGTTTCTTGAGCGAATTTTCTTGAAGTAAAGTTAGCGTTGTGACAATTGTAATGAAATATGTGACTCATAGTCTTCCCTACACAAAGTTACTTAGCGGTGTTAGGATACCTACTTTGTACAAGCAAATAGAGTAATTCCCAAGATTTCTCGAGTCGAGTTTGATTCTATACGAAATTTTGAACCATGGCAATGCAATATAAAGACACTGATTGGCTATAAACTTGAGGTGCAAATTTATAGTTGGCGGTGTTACGGTACCTAATCAAGCAAATAGACCAATACCAATGAGTTTCCCATTCAAATTTGTTTGTAGCTTTAGATTTTAGACCTTTGAAATGTGAACTGAAGTAAATGAGGGGTGCTAACCGTAAGGCGGCTGGGTTAGTGGTGTGCGTCTGCGGGGTTTTCCGAAAAGCGGCGGGGGGGGTCACGTTGAAGAGGAAGTGGTGGGCGGGGGTTTCGGGAATGGGGTGGTGCGGGTTCCGCGGTCGGGGATGGTCGTTAGGGTGACTCAGGCCAAAACCGTTCACAGTAAAGTGGTGTAACGATGGCGGTCGCGCGTAACGATGGGATAGGCGATGTAACGAAATGCTAACGATCGTGCGGGTCGGTCAACGCGGTTTGGCGGCGAGGGGCGCGGGGGTCTAAACCCAAGTAATTTTAGCGGTGTTACGGTACCTATCAACAACTAGGTTATTCAAAGGTTCCGAGACAAATTGGTGGTGGTTTAGATATGAAGACACTGAGGAGCACAAACCACGTAAATTTTTTAGCGGTGTTGGTACCTATTCAACTAAGGAGTAGTTCCAAAAAGTTTTTGTGTCAAATTTGTTTATTATTTAGATTTTGAAATGTTGAAATATAATACAAAAGACACCGAGGGACTATAAAACCAAGAAGAAACTTTTTGTTAGCGGTGTTATGGTACCTAATCAAGCAATAAGGATAATTCCAAAGAGTTTTCGACTGAAATTTGTTAGAGTTTCAGATTTCAAACCATGGAAATATAATAGAAATACACTGGTGGGCTCTAAAACCAAAGCTGCAAATGTTTGGTTGGCGGTGTTACGGTACCTATTTATGGAAATAGAGTATTTCCAAGAAGTTCTTTAATCAAATTTGTTTTTAATTTGATTTTTAGCTATTCAATTGTGTTAAAAAGACACTGAGTGGCTCTAAGCCCAAAGCTGCAGTTATTTCATGGCGGTGTTACGGTACCTATGCGAGCAAATTGAGTGATTCCAAAGAGTTCTCGAGACAAATTGGTTAGTAGCTTTGATTTTAAACTATTATAATGTAATATGAAGACTTTGAAAGGTTCTTAAGCCCAAGCTGCAGTTTTTTTTAGCGGTGTTTCGGTACCTATTCAAGCAAATATTTTAATATCAAAGAGTTCTTGGGTCAAATTTGTTTGTAGTTTGATGTCGAACCTTTAAAATGTCATATGAAGACACTGAGGTGCGAATTTTTTTAGCGGTGTTTCGGTACCTAATAAATGGTTTAATCAATACAATATTGCGGGACAGTTTTATTTCATAAAAACATTGAACCATTTAAATTATATGAAAAAATATTTGTTTAGCAGTGTTACGGTACCTACACAGGCCTACAACCCACTTCCTCTACTAAAAATTCCTTTTTCTAATTCAAAAACTCTTCCCTGCCCTAGAGCATTGTCACTTCGTTCAACTCCGCCCTCACTTCACTCACTCCTTCCACTTGACTGTCATCCTCATTGTCAGCATCAATATCAATCTATTTGATGTCCTTTCACTGTCTGCGCGTATCATTTTAATGATAACAATAATGTTAATAAGATTGCTCGACTGTCCACTCCTCCTTTTCCGGCCCTCCCCCTGCATTACGATTGTCATCTGCCCTTCCATTGACACGCATCGTAAATGAGTTGATATTGCGAGTTCTCGATAAGCTCAGTTGAGCTGCCGTTTGCCTCATAAATAGATTGGTGATGAAAAGCAAAAAAAAAAAAAACGAGAAAAATGCTTTGCCCACATAAATTCCATTGGCAGATAATTAGAAAAAAACCCACAAAAATGCGACGCTCTCAACGATTAGCTAAAGTAGCACATAAATTTCGGGGTTGGGTCTTCGCTCGGCCGATGTGTGTGGGATTAAGTGAAGCATGTCGACGCACCAAAAGAATGGAACGCTGCACTCAATCAGTCTAATTGGAAACAATAAAACGCACTTTTATGCGAATTTTCTTAACAGAACATCTCTCCGCACATTGTCCCATTACTCATCAGCCTCACCTCGATCAGAGATCTGGCCAGCTGGCCGGCTGACCGGGCCGTGATATATGACCCAAAACAAACAAATTTGCAGGCGGACGAGAAAGAAAAGTTCATAATTTAGCAGCCTTTTTAATTAAAAGTGAGGAAACTCGAAATGGGAAATGGGAAACACAAAGCACAAAAACCAAAAGTGGCGAAACACATGCAACAAAAGTGCGAAAAAGATGCAAATCCAACAACAGCAAGAAAACATGTGAAAATCATTTTACACCCAGGCAACCGATAAGCCGGGACCGGACCGTACCGGGCCAGACCCGGGAACCCAGAGCCGACAAGTCCACGAGTTATGTGCCCGTTTGTTGTAAAACGGCACAAAAATTATGGCCGAAAACCAAACAGGCCTCAATTGATGATGCTTGGTGGTAGTGGAGGGAGGTGGGAGGGGTGTGTGTGTGGAGTGGGCCGCCGTGTCTGAGAGGAGGCCAGACCATCTATAAACTGGCTACAAAATGTCTAAATTTTTTGTTGTTTCTTTTCGATATATGCAAAAAGAGAAAAGATTGTTTTTTGGGGCGGTTACAACCAAATGATGAGGTGGAGGTGGAGGAAGAAAAAGGCGAAGATGAAAAAGAAGGAGGAGGCAGCGAATGTGATATGATCTTGAGGATTGCACTGGGAAAATGGTATTGAAGAGGCGCCAACAGAGTTGAAGCTTTGCACGTGATTTGTGTAGTGCGAAGAGAGTTGGAAGAAAATTTGTGAGTCCAATGGGTTGGTCTAGCCAACGTGAAATGTGAAAAAAAAGCACTGAGAAAATTTCTATTTCAATGGGGTTTAAGGAAGCAAACACCTCTCTATGGAAATTTGCTGGCGTCGATTGCTCGCCTGCACCGGCGCTTCTGCAGATCTTTAGCTAGCCTGCTGCTACAATTGTTTATCGCGCCGCTATTGAGATTGTTGCGCAGTCTCAGCAGTTCTCTGGGATGCGATATGCATAGCTAATTGCTGGCGTCGATTGCTCGCCTGCACCGGCGTTTCTGTAGCTCTCATCCTGGTTTGTTAATTGCACCGCGCTTGGGATTGCTCTGGAGCACACTGGGGTGCGATGTGTTCAGC
The DNA here is from genome assembly GCA_018904265.1 of Lordiphosa collinella. NCBI lineage: Eukaryota > Metazoa > Arthropoda > Insecta > Diptera > Drosophilidae > Lordiphosa > Lordiphosa collinella. The sequence continues at coordinate 78,321 of JAEIFV010000289.1, read as the reverse complement.
AAATAGCTGCTGTCGATTGCACGCCTGTTCTGACATTTCGGCAGCCCTCTAATCCGCTTGATCTGTTGCATTCTCCTGAGCTCCGCATGCGATGAAGTTTCCTGACTTCTCATAACACTCATCCTGCTTGCATTTTTTGAGGCTCGCCATAAATTAGTTAGACTTTCGTTTTTCTGGCCTATTTCAGAAAATTACAAATTTGGAATGTATTAAGTTTTTTATACTGTGAAAGGGTACATAGTATAAGTTTGTGCAAAAGTATGTAACAGCCAGAGGAAACCCCCGCGCCCACAAAAAATATATATTCTTGATAAGCAACAACAGCCGAGTCGATATGGCATGTCTGTTGTCCGTCTGTCCGTCTCAGAGATGGTAAGAGATAGAGGTTTGACATGTATGGGACATATGCTCCTTATACTTTCAGGTAGATCAAGTTTATTTTCAATTTTTGCCACGCCCCCTCCCGCCCCCGCAAATTGGAAAAAACGTCATATCTCCCACAGTTTTATAAATAGAAGGTTCGTTTCTTCCAAAACATTTTTAGTAACTAAGATTATTTATCGATCCGCCGAAGGAATGGTAAAGATCGGATGAACGGTTGTCGAGCTATAAGGAAAACAATCAGTTATGGGCAGCACCGGTCGCAACGGTGATGAGCAGCACTTCACAGGTACAGAGTATGTTATAGTCGGGCTTGACCGACTTTCTTTCTTGTTTCTTTCTAACATTTTAACATTCCAACATATAAAAAATGAAAAGTTTTGCAGTTTTAATTACAATTAAAAGAAAAAAATGGTTCAAGTTATCAAAAGTTATGGTAATACGAGATAGCAGAGGTCGCAGATCTATGGCAGATGCATGGAAAATAGTCAGAATGAATCATGAAGTGGTCAATGAATATCGATACCTGGGAGTGACTTTAACACCAGGCATGTACTTTTACAAGCACCTTAAGCAAAAACTCAGTGATTACAAATCCGCAACAAACTCAACATGAAAAGAGCTACATATTATTCGGGATTTACACGATGATGAAAACTTTGTGAAGTTATGCTAGTAGGCGAAAAATCCATGTAAAAATAACTATCAGGCCTGTTCCCGTTTCCGAGTGGAATGAATTCCGAATCGTTTTCATTTTGGTGTTCCCGTTTCCGAGTGAAATAGAAATCGATTGTCTTTTCGAATGAAAGTTCGAATCGTTATCGAATTTTAATTCAGCCATAAGGCAGCCTTGACAATTTCGATCAGCACTGCGCATGCGCTGATTCGGAATTGCGAACAGCTCGGTTTCATTTCGATCGTTTTCTTTTCGTCTACATGCAATTTCTGAGGTACAAATTAAATAAAAATGATTTTAAATCAAATTGAAGGCTCGATATATCTATAGATACTTCAAAATCTTCACAATATTTGACATGTTAAAATAAAAATACTTGCAAGATGCAAAGAATCACAGTTGCCAAGAAAATTGGCATTTACTTTTCATTCCACTGACTCTCAGGCAAAACTTTTGAAACCGAATAACTTGATCGTTTTTCGGAAACGGGAACAGCTACCAATTCCGATTCCGCATGATCTGATCGAAATCGAAAACGGGAACAGGCCTGTATAATTTTTAAACGAAAGTTATAGAATCTTATCTGATGCTCTTGCCTACTGAGATAACTTCTTCATCGTGTAAACTCCGTCATAGTAATATGTTGACTAGTTCATGAGCGGCTCACAAAAGTAATCAATTAAGTTTGCATTTTGTAGATTTGGCGAAATTAATAGAAATATTCCAGACCATGAGTAATTGCAGAGACATCAAGCAAATTAGTTTTCAATCAACATCAAATGTTCGACTAACAGTAGTTTAATGCAAAAGTAAGCGAAAGTTGGGACAGTGTCCGCTGTAAAACGAGATAACAAAAGGGTGATTGCGAGGCAGACGGGACCAAATGTCCGCTAGTTTGGCTGAACGACCGACTATCTTCAGAAACTTCTAACTAGCAACTTAACAATGCGCGATTTTTTTGGGTGAATGATTTGTCAATGGCGCGTCGCGGGTTGTGGACCAAATGTTCGCTTCGAGAAGAGTTTACAACTGATCGCTTCAAGATCAAATAAGCAACTGAAATGCGTGTGGGCAGGCAAGCCGATGAAGACGTTGAAATTCTGCTAAAGCTGCTCAAATGCAAGAGAGAAAAGGAATAGCGATATAGAGTGGGAGAGTTAAAAAAAACGATGCTTCTACGGGGACTTGAACACGCGACCTCAACGTTCTAGAGCAAAAAGAGTCCACCACTGGGCTACAGGCCTTCTATCTCAACTCTTTTTGGCTTTTGCCAAGCGAGTCTGCTGAGATGTCGTTGTTAGTGTGAGTGCACTTTTCGAGGTCCTGAGCTCAAGTCCCAGTTACTATAGGCAAAATGACCTGACATATTAGGTAGGTTGTTCTTCTTTTTTCACTCTAGAAGTATAGACTCCATCCTCAGCTATTCTATTAAATCTTTTAACTATTTCTCTTTAATTTCAAGTTGATTAACCTATCTAACCTTCAATCCTTCCTTCCTAACAGTGTGCCAATGCAATGGTCATGCCAGACGCTGTCGCTTCAATTTGGAATTGTACAAGCTATCCGGTCGTGTTTCTGGCGGCGTTTGCTATAATTGTCAACACGATACGACGGGACGCTATTGTCATTATTGTCGCGAAGGTTACTATCGAGATGCCACCAAGCCGCCAAATCATCGCAAAGTGTGCAAGCGTAAGTATCATCTCATCAATCAGCCAGCAGACATTCAGCTGTCATCTCTTTTTTTCAGGCTGCGACTGTCATCCAGTGGGCTCCACGGGCAAGACATGCAATCATCTGAGTGGTCAGTGTCCCTGCAAGGAAGGCGTCACCGGACTGACCTGCAATCGCTGTGCGCGTGGCTATCAACAGACGCGCTCCCATGTGGCGCCGTGCATCAGTAAGTGTGCCGTGTGGGTTAAGTCTGAGTATTTTCTTAACCTGTGATTTTATTAACAGAAGTGCCCACCAATGCGAATATGATACAGGCGGAAAGTGCAGGCGGAGGCGGTGGTGGGGCGGGCAACGGTGACTACAAGGATGGCGGTGGCTCCCAGGCGGAGGAAATGAAAAAGTGTAAGTGTGACAAGCAAAAAAAAAGGAAACACTGAGATGGCATTGATGGGGGAATCCTTTACAGATTGCGGCAAGTGCAAGGCGAGTCCCAAGAAGCTGAATCTGAATAAATTTTGTATGGAGGATTATGGTGAGTACTTCTAAATGGATCCATATATGCTGTATCTATAATCATAACCTCTCCTCTTCCTCTGCCAGCCATACTGGCCAAAGTTATTGGTCATGATCGCGCCTCCCAGGACATTAGCACCGAAAAGTTCTCCATAGAACGTCAGAATGAAATCTACAAATACGAAATCAACATACAAACGATTTTCAAACGGAATCCCATGTCGGGCACCACCAGCTCCCTGCTGGGTCGTGGCAATATGATGCTTTTAGTGCCACGCAAAAGCATTGAGTGCCAGTGTCCCAAAATCAAGCTAAACAAGTGAGTACCTTTTACCCAAAAACTCTTGCTTAGGTAGGCCTTACCCATCATACACCTCCCCCTTCACCAGATCGTATCTCATACTTGGACGCGACTCGGAGGCAGCGCCTGGCTACTTAGCCATTGGCCCCAGTTCGGTAGTCTTGGAATGGAAGGATGAGTGGTCGTTGCGCATGAAGCGCTTCCAGCGGCGCGCTCGCAAATGCAGTTGAATCGAACCGGAAACGGAATATGTCAGAGCGGATTTCAATTTCATACACTTGGCTAGGTATCGGTTTTTGTATAAATTGTACAGTTTACTCAAGTTTCTGACCTTCTTCGGCATCATGCTCTAATCACCTACAAACAAAAACACAGCGGAGTCCATTCAACCAACCAGTAACACTTCCCCTCCTTCCCTCCTAATCCAGACACTAGGTAAGCTGCTTCTCTAGTCGAAGTAAATAATCAAATCCTTAAACAAAAACCAAATGCTAATTACAGTTACGTGCGAGTGAGTGAGCGTCGGGGGGGGAATATGTGGCTATAAAATACAGTTATAAATTGAAAACAAGTGCGAAAAAGTGTTAAACATTAAACGTCGCGTGTCGCGAGACCAGACAAACAGAAATAGGCTGAAGAGTGACAGAGAGGGGACGAGGGAGGGACGCAGAGTCAACACATAAGTGCAGTCATAAACCAACAAACATGACCAGGCCTCTACACCAGACAGATGGCACACTTTGCTAGGGGTATTCAGTGTACAAATTTCAAAAAAGGGGTTTGGTTTTCATGCAAAGAAGAGCAAATTAAAGCTGATTTCGTTACTTTTTCTGGACACACTGGACATTTTGCATCTAGGTCTCCAAAAAGAGTCGAGGGTAGGGTACCATTTTCTGCCGACCAAAGTATCATTTAAGATCAGAAAACGTGCGCGATTATAACTGTTTTGATCAGATGGAGGACTTGAAAAGAACTCAAATATGATCAATAATTTCATAAAATGCTTGCTCGGAAATGAGTTTTTCCAATGCCTTTTTTGACAGTCAATTCATAACTTCCTGAGGTTTTTAGTGCCAAAAAAGAAATATAGAAGTGCCAGATATACGTGTGGCCAGGTGGCTCAACGGCTAGTGTGCGCGACCGCTGTGCAAGAGGTCGTGGGTTCTAGTGAATAAACTTTACACCCGGTCACCCCTCTCTGCTGTTGGCGCCACCTTTGTAGTAATTAGCCATGCAAAAGCCTCTCAAACTGCCTTTCGGATTCGGCGTTAAACTTTTGATCCCTTTCTCTTAACCCTTTGGGGCTGTGTCAAGCCATCTCTTTAAGCATCCCCTTAAGCAAAAGTTTTTTTTAACAAGTTTATGCAATTTTTGAAAAGTTTTTATTTTTTTGGAAAGAGGGGCTTATGACACCATTTATAGCTTCAATACCAACGAAGGCTTTTTGAAAATCTTCTGAAGTTTGCTTCATCCTGTTGATCTCAACTTAGACTGGATTTACACGGTGAAGCGAACTTCATGAAGATTTTGAAAATGCCTTCGTTTGTAGGAAAGAGCCCGGGGTTTTCGATGAGCGGGAACGATTGAGAGTGTTCTGGTAGTGTCATGAACGTAAATGAGGAAACAATCCAAAAAACTCTCCGGAAATTAGGAAGGCAATCTGACGAGGATATTCTCGGGGTGAACCGTTGGTGGCTCAGTTTAAACAAAAGGGAATTTTTCGACTGATTTTTTCCGGAAGCAGTTATTGAGAAGAGACCGAGACAAATTGAAATTCTTTGACCTTATAAATTCACGCATTTTGTCCGAAAATCACAAAATTAGGTTTTCTTGAAATGGTTCAGCCAGTAATCAACACTTAATGATTATTAACCCCGTTTTTTTTCATTTCGGACCCCGGAAGCCAATCAAGCAAGCAGTGAAAATCTCAACTATCATCTCCAACTTTGAATCTCATTTTCTATCTTTTTGAACAGCTCGTTCGTCGAGCAAAAAAAATTTTATCTAGTTTTTAGAAGAAAATTAATACATATAGAATTTTCGATTTTGTTTCCTTATCAATTTTTTTAAAGTCAAAACTTCACGTAAAACCCGTCTTAGCAAGCCCAGCAAAGGAGCAAAGAGCTTTAAAGCCCTTTGTTTGAATGTGCTCAGCATATTGACAACTTTTTCTTTGCTGACTTATAAATTCCATGACTGCGGCTGAAATTCTGCCGATATCTCTGCTCACACTGCCGATCATTGATCTAAGTCCAAACTTTATTCATCTATCATCCTATGTCAGCAGTTATCCTATGTCAGCAACCTTTTCCAATTTCTTCCTTAAATTTTGTAATCAAACGCGACATCTTACAGTATAACACCTTTAGTCGGGACTTTCACGATAAAGCAAACCTCATAAAGTCATTTTTTGAGAATCAATGGTCACTTTTCACGTCTACTAAATCGGTGTTTACTCGTTGAAGTTTCCTTCAGAAAGTTTGCCTCATGAAGTTGTTGTTCTTAGGGCACCATCAAGGAGGGTCTATCGAAGCAGGCAAAGTTTCATACCCTACCCAGCAAGCAAAGTATGGAGCGCTCCTAATTATGTGTCTGAAAAGAGCCGAGCTTAAGAGCGTTTTTGTGGTAAGCACCGGCTCATAAAAATCACTTATGTCTTAGCATTTTTGGAGTTGAAGCCGACAGGTAATCGAACACATTGGTTTTCTTGGAAGTTTTGCTTCAAGTGCCTAGAAAAGTAACTTCTATGTGTCTTCTATGAGGTTTTTAAATGCTTCATTGGAAGAGGAAAAGCACATATATCTGTGTTAGAAAAGAGTCAGATTAGACTTAGAAATCTTCCACATAAAGTGCGACCGTTTTCATAGAAAAAATCGCTCATTCCGGTCTCTTTTTCTTGCACATTAAGACAGTGAATGCTCATGAAAGTTGTGTCAGTGAAGTGTCCGACACGCACATTATGCTTGCTGGGTAGTTATGGCAAGAAATTTTTTGCCCAATTCTCTTTGCTTCATTTTGATTATTCCGATGCAGACCCAGCAAGCAAAGCTCTCCAAACAATGAGCGCGTTCACCAGCACACACCAATCACCTAACATAAATCATCAATAAAACAAAAAAAGTGTTTGGCTGCTGGTGAACCGTTTTTGATAGAATTTGCAGCCAACCAAATTATCGATTATTTTTTATTGGCAGAGGTTTTGAATTTTTGACTGGAAATACAAAAAATATAAATAAAATCAAGTACAATCCGTTAAATTGGCAAAATTTCGACCTCTTCGGTGGCAACTTGGCGGTCTCTGGCTGTCCCACATTGGCCATTGGTGCGCGAAAAGGAGAACGCCTTGAAGATGCTTCCCTTTGAGGAGTTTTATGGGCCAGGCTTGAGCAATCAAGCCTGTGTGTGTGTGGCTTGTGTGAGTCGCAAGCCCAAACAGGCACCTCACAAAATGACTTTTATCTTCTTCGCTCGAGACGATCTACTCAGTCAATGAGCAGAGCATAATGTAAACAAATCCATTGGTTGTTCGTTGAGCACTGAGCGATTCGTTCATGAGCCGATGTGAACGGTTCATCTCTGACTTTTTGCTCAAAGGGTCCGTAAATAACTGTTATTTTTGGACAACGAAAAACGGTCAATTGTTATTTGCTAGCTCTGTTTACAACAAGTTTGAAATCACAAAGCTTACCTTATGAGTTATACTTTTAGTAGTTTGGAAGCATTATTTTCGCTTTTTCAGCCTAACAAATTTGGTCAAAAAATGAACTCAATATTTTAGAATTCTTTAGCTTTTTTTGCCAACTCGACACGCCTTTAAAAGATTCTACAAAATTGCCCAAATTTCTGTCCAATTTTTATTGTCAACTTTTTCTATTCATTCGCCTGACCACCCCTAATGTTGCAGCTGCACAACTTTGCTGCAGTTTGGGTACTCTATATATTTATTTTTACACACACAAAATACTATCTCCCATTCATCTGACAACAAGAAATAAAAATTCATTAAATTGCTTTTTCAATATTGAACGTTTGTGGCTATCGTTTGCTCTGTGTGTCTCTGCTTTTTTGGACAGTTATCAATTCTGGTTTTTTCCTGAAATTTATGCAAACTGTTTTTGGCCAGTTAATTATGCACATTTTTGTGACAATTTGTTAGATGATGATTTTCACGCGCTTTTGCATAACAATTTGTTACACAAAATAAAAAAACTAAATCAACAATGCATTTATTTTTTAATTTGATTCGCCCATTCGAAGCGAAGCGAAACTGGTTCTGTGCGAGTAGGTGACGACTCGGCTCAGTGTGATGATGTATGGCGCCGCTCCTGTCTCTGACATGCAATGCAAACAAACAAACATCATGGAACACGTTACACAAATTAAACAACAACAAAACAAACAGACAAACTTCTCGTGGGCCGAACCGGTGCGCGGATTAAACATGTTTCGACTCAAAAATGTAACATGATATATGACAGCCAAGTGTCGAACTTGATAAATGTTTTAATGAATTTATTTTCATGTTCTGCCCCGAACGAGATCTCCGGCTCTGTGTTTTATGGGCCTTTTGTTAAATGTGGCCGTCTCCCGCCCATTCACCCGGTTTTTTTTGGGGTTTTTTTTTTTTGCTTTCAAGCTCTCTGACCATGACCATCATGTGATGTATGATAAATCAAAATGGGGCAACATATGCAGGGACAACGGAACAGTTGGACAGTTAACATGCTGTGGCATTTAAGCTCAGATTTGTGGCAATGTGGCCAGGGTCGACGGCATAATTAGCCCAACGGTGAGGTGCAGCGAGCAGCAACAACTTCATTGGGGAGTGTCCTTGTGCCAAGATGAATGCAAATTGTCAACTGTTTTACAAAATTTTACCAGGCAACATTTGTGCCTCGATAAACGAGATGCAATTGAAGGCATCGACTGTGTGATTTACCTAGAAGCCTAAAAGTAGGCAGCTATTTGGCGTAAGCAACAAATTTGTTGCTGCTCTTTCTGGACTTCGAAGCTGTCTATGGCAACTGAACCTAAATACTCAAAATATTGATGAGGCCCCAAATTATAAGCTCTTTTCTTCCTGATGAAAGCGCTTCAATCGAATTTTTGCTCTACCGACCGTCAAAATAAATAAATTTCATTAGTTTGGGCGCACAAACAAAACTCTGTTCAATAAAATCCACATGCTCAGAGTAGTTGGTAACGCGACGACGCCCGTGTGGATTTTACCACCCCACTGTTTGCTTGTCAGCATACTGGTCGTAAAACGTTTGGCGAGCGGTTTTACAGTGTCATTTTTATATGAAGATTTTTGTTTGCGAGCGCCTTTTTTGCGTTCTCCGTACTAGGCTTAACCAGCGTACAGAGACGTAAGAGAAGCATCTAAGAAGCTTTTCATGCCTGTTGAATGGAAAAGGTTCTGATTTCGATTTCTAGACTTAGCTTAGCTGATATGGGTACTTCAGCTCTTCCTTCAAAACAATCCCCGATCACTGATCAGCTCCCCTATCCCCCCCCCCTTCTCAAATACCAGGTATTTACTTCAAAAGAACCCCCCAAAAAAAAGTGAAATTCGTATGTAAAAAACACACAACAGAAATGAGAAATTCAATTGCGGCGGCCTCGGTCTGGTCTGGTCTGGTCGGGTCTGGTCGACTGTGGCCGGGTTGCTCTGCTGGCTTCATGCATATTTAAATGAGATTTTGCGTTAACTGAATTTTGTCAACGGTATATCCCGGGAGGGGGGGCGTGGCCAACCGCATGTGGGCGTATGGCCATGAAAAACCATATTAATTTTTATATATAAAAAAACATTTATATATATTTAAAAAAAAAAACAGCAAAAACAACAAAAATAAATTGCATTTTTTTCGCTCTCTTCTGCTTCATTTTCATTTACCAGCTGGGGGGAGGGTGGCGTCGCAAATGGGCGTGTTGTCGCATATGTATTTTAAATAAGTTGCAGGCTCCATTAGCATATAAATTGATGCTGCGCCGCCGAGTGTTAAGGGGAGAAGGGGGTGTGGGTGCGACGTAACTGTAAGCAAGCATTTGGCCTTAATAAACCCAGCAAAAGATTTCCCTGCCCACCTACAAAACCAACCCAAGCTGACAAATTGACTTCCGTTTCCGCAAAAAAATCACAAAAAACAAAATACAAAAAAAAAAAACAACATAAACAAAAAACAACAACTCTTTGAAACGTACTTAAACACAAATTTTAGAGAGAAGCCAACATAACCAAATTAGTCATTAGTTGATATGTCAAGCAATTTATTTATTTAATGTTTTTTTTTTTACTAAATATTAACTATTAATTAATTACCTAACAAAGCAAATTGTATGTATTTATATATGTATGCTAAATGTACACGTACGAGACTTGATTTCAAATGTTATGGAGAAGGTCACACCGGGAAATTGTTTTCAAAGGGTGGGAAATGGTAATGAGAAGGCAGGACACTTGATCAGTGCTTACTTGTGATCAGCTTCCATTGATCACTGATCTGTTTATGAAAAGTTAAAAGAAAACTATTTAGGTCGAACTTTTGAAATAAGTGAATAAAAATATTGAACTTTATGTTCAAAAAATATATTAGTGATCATTTACTATTCTGCTGAACGCAGCCACTAACGATTAGTGCCAGAAATGATGATAGTAAAAGTGCCAAATACTTTCCGTATCCAAGTCTAGGCTTAAGAATAATTTCTGTTTGACTAGCACTAAGCATTACAACTCTAAAACACACAATGGACACATTCAGCTGATAAATTTTGTGATTAGTGATGACCGTTTGAGAAGTGATTAGCAAAAACTACCAATGTCATAGATTCACTTCACAAATACGTACGAAATGCAAATGTTTCTACGACAGACTCTAGGGCAGAGCACTCACCAATACTCACAAAGAAAAGCACACTAAAATTGGGTAAGGCAACAAAAAAATTTACATGAAATTGTTGTTGGTTAGTTTGCTTAAGTCATTCAATGAAAAAAACAAAACCTTTCTTTACCTCCCGTCCTCCATGTATACGATCATTGACTTCCTATCTTCGCTGCAATTACAAAAAGAAAACGTAGCCAAAAAGCATAAGGCTGGGCATCGCTGCTCTAGAGATTTCTGGAACCATCTGGCGATGGGTAAGCCCTCCAAATCAAGAATAAAGACACCTTCTATTGTAATTCTCTTTTTCCCTAACCAAAATTCATATATCTCCTTGGACCGAAAGCTTCCGTCATTGAATTGGTTTCTTACCAATGGGTTTCCCAAAATTTTGCCAAAAATAGTTTGTCTTTTCAAGCTTTTTCTTCGATTAAGGGATGAACTTGTTCTTGCGATGTCCTAGCTACCTTTGGGAAACAAGTATCAAAATCACGCTTTCAGAACGAAAATTATATGTTTTGGATTAATTTTGCACTGAGAGTAGACTGTCCGATATACAGAAACAAAAATTCTTACTTACTTGAATTAAAGCTAAAGAGTTAGAGCTAGAACTAGAGAGCTTTTTTTTTAAATCGAATCCCTTCTGACAACACAGGTATATTCTTATAGGATTTTCAACGCAGAACACGAAACTGACCTCCAAAAGTGCCCATCACGTCGAGATTTCGCAGGAGTAATAATATATACAAGCTTTTCATAACACGAGTCATAACAAGCCAAGCCTTTTCGAGCTACACTCGTGCTTACTCGCACTCGCAACTGAGCTTCGACAAGCCTCTTATGCGACTGTTGTTGTGTTTTGAAAACTTCAAACAACAACATGCCGTAAGAAGGAAAGAGGAAGCGTATGAAAAAACCAATGCAAAAAGAAGGCCATCTTGCTATCTCTTTTGCTCACACAAGTTGTTGCTTTTTGTGTGCTTGTGACGATTGTGCACAAGCGCGTTGATCGTAACAGCTCGCAGCAGATCTTTGACTTCGGCAACAAGTACTCGCGGTGACTCGCGGCCGACGCTACGAGTCATCGCAATTGTTCTTACTAAACGAGCTTTACTCATGACGGCTCGCAGCAAAACTTAGATTTTAGCAACAAGCTCTGAGTCAACTTGAGTATAAGTACGGGCAACACTCGTGTTTGACAAGCCTTGAGCGCTAAAGCTCAATTTAAACGACCTGATCGCTCAGCTGAGTTTTTCTGACCTGAGTGTCAAAAAACTCAACAACCTTTCATTCTTCTTATCGAAAGCGTTTCAATGCTCGGATAAAAACAAGCATTGAAAAGCTTTACAGAAAGCTTAAAGTGTTAATGTTTCTAGTCCTTTATCTGAGTGTCAAAAAACTCAGCTGAGTAACTTAGTTCAGCATTTACACATGTCTGAGAAGGTTCTTTAAGCGTTCTGCTGTGCGGTCAGTTTAATTTGAGACGTTTCTATTACACCTGAGCGCTCAGATTAGGTTGCTCAGACTCCTGTTTACACAGGCTGACAGATACTCAGATGCAAAACTCACATGAAAGATCAGGTCGTGTAAATTGGGCTTAAGCGAGTGTACTCGTGGCGGCTCGTTGCAGTTCTCTGATATCTACTATTTAGTACAAGGGTTTTGAGAACGTTGGTTAAGCAAGTTGGAATCGGACTGTACAATTCAGTTGTCCTATTCAACTTTTGTTCGTTTCGATCAGCTATGAAATATGAAAATTGGTTGGAAGGTTGGTATGTAAGACAGTAAGATATGGTTAAAAGAATTATGGAAGCCATGCATACAGGTTTGAATCAAGCTCAAACATATTTTAATGCAGCTTCTCAGTTCACATAACACGCTGCTAGATTTTCAGGCAACTTTTCTTAGTAGACGTTAAATTTGAGCAGAACTGTCACTTAAATTTCCGTTAACAAAGCTTCAGCCACTGTAACGAGCTTTAAAGCTGCTTCGACCACGGCCGAGCAAATAAGCGAAAGCTTAAAGAGCTTTTGCAAGCTCTCTGAACGTTTTATGAATGTATGTATGTTTGGATGGAAGCTTCTCTGTTCACATTGCCGATCCCTGCTATAGAGTAAAGCCCTCGGGGGCACTTTTTTGGATTCAAGCATGTGTGTAGGGTTGCCACCTATCACTAAAATTACATATCACTGCAATTCTACAGGTAAACACTGATCAAATGTCTTAAGTTTCTCACATCATTGGTACTTATTTGGGGGTAAACTTTGTTTTCTATACATATATGCCTTATGCATACTGTACTAATCACATATCCTACACACACACACACACACACACACACATGGACACAAATGAGGCAATTTTTTTTCTAACTAATACGTACATACCAGTGCGAGTACGAGTACGAGTACGAGTACTTACATATATGAATTGTGCGTGTAATTAAAAAGTAATTAAAAACAAATTATTCATATATAAAACTATATAAATTTATATATACACACTTGCATACACACATATATATATATATAATCGAGTAACGGAAACAGAAAACAAAAAAAGTAAAGGGGCAGCCATCTTTTTTTTTTCTTAGAATTTTTGTAAATACTCAAAAAGAAAAACCCAGAATTATCAAATTTATTATGGCTAATTATTATGTTAAACAAACACAAAAAAAAAACAAGACGAAGAATTCACATTGTCTGATATTAAAGTATTGTAGTTGGTATTTATATAATTATATTTATATATATCATAATATTAACACACACACACACACACACACACACGCACACGCGCGCATTCAAATGCCAAGGAGATGCGAATGCAATTTTTTCTGAGAAGCAAATGAACTACTATATCAAAGACAAGAATACAAGTTATAGTATATATGTATGTATGTATATCATTTATGTGTACTTGAAAGAGTAAAAAACAAAAACAAAAAGCGAAAACAAAAACAAAAACAAAGAACGAAACAGAAAATCAGAAAGAAATGATGCAATTTAATCGAATTAAGTGAAGAAAATTGCTAATAATAATAACGAAATCAAATTAGTGCCACAAAGTGTTTTCCTTGAAGGGATGGGGAATGGGAATGGGCGCATGGGACTCTGAAGAGGTAAGTACGGCTAATGCATGGCCATCAAAAAGTCTCTTAGAAGCCAAACGAAACGACCTTTTTAAAGCAGAAGAAAACGGCGCCAAGTAGCAGCGATTTAAGAATTTTAAATGTAGCCGAGGAGGTAAGCTGTTTTACACATATTTATATGACTTTACTTTACTTTTTTCATATACGAAAAATTTGTGTATTGATTTTGTATTTTAGTTAAGTTCCTGTTTTTCCCCAATCATAATGGATTTACTTATAGCTCATGTTCAGAATTGGAAATGGAAATTCAGTTCATCCATCTGAACTTTCAATAACAGGAGCATTACATATATCGGACAAAGAGAAAATGTTTTAAAACTTACACGGTAATGCAAATTTTGCATATCCACAAAGTCACATAATTAAACAAGATAGAAAGTCGTTCAAGCCCGACTGTAATATACTCTGTACCTGTGAAGTGCTGTCCATCACCGTTGCGACCGGTGCTGCCCGAAAATGTATGTTTGCCTTTTAACTCGACAACCGTTCATCCGATCTTTACCAACCCTTTGGCGGATCGATAAATAATCTTGATTTCAAAATCATCTATAAACCTATCAATAAAAATGATGGAGATATGGCGTTTTTTTCTAAATTTAAAATATGTAAATTAGATCCAGCAAGTATAAGAAGTTTTTGTCCCGTCGAACTTCTATCTCTTACCATCTCTGAGATCTGTGCGTTCATACGGACACGTAGACGGACAGAGGGACATGGCTATATCGACTCGGCTGTTGATGCTGATCAAGAATATATATACTTTATAAAATCGGAAATGATTCCTTCTGGCTGTTACATACTTTTGCACAAACTTATTATACTCTGTGTACCTCTGATTCAGAGTATAAAAATCAAAACAAAAACTCGGCAGTGTGGCCATAATCTACGCAAATCTGGCCATACTGGACCAAAGCAAAAGAACTGACCCTTATGGTATTTTTGTTTTGGCAGCTCCTTTGTTGAGGTGTATACTAAACTTAATGCGAGAGAAAAAGCGAAAAACTCTACCATATAGTTTTAGCAGCTGTTTTGGGTAGGGTGACAGGGCATTAAGCCTACGGACTGACGAAAACTACACTATGGATAAAATAATTATAAGCGAGCTCGAGGACTAATAAAATCGCACATTAAATTCATAAAGTTCAAATATATTTTTCTGTCAGCTTAGCAAAATGTCAGTTATAATCTGTAGGAACATTACTTAGTGAATACTGTGTGTGGGATAAGAGTTCCCATTTCAGAATTTTCGAATGGTATTGGATGACGCTTCGCGATACTAGCAAAATTTAGTCGAGAGTTAAATGTAATATAAATTACTTTCCTCTTACTGTGTTCGGTTTTCAGTTAGAGGAGTTTCCCAAACGCACCAATTGTTGGTGGAGGAGCTCTCCACCAGATGGTCAAATGGGGGTCGGTATAATAACACCCATTTGTTCGTCAAATCACTTTCGAACTAAGAACCTAGGAATTACCAAACTTGTTAATCGCCTTTGGTAATTTTAAGTCTTCTATTCAACTAGTTGAAACTATTTTCAAAAGGTATCTCACACGTACTAGCACATTGAAGTACGCTGATAATGCCAAGCTGTGCCAATTTATTTTAAATTATTTATTCATAAATATTTTATAGACTCACCCCGCACGTGCCTAGCTGAAGATGCGTCTGGCAGTCAGGCGATTGGATCTAGTTCCGCGATACAGAAACAGCAACAACAGTTTCTGCTATTTGTTTACAATGAGCTGGCAGGCAAAGTTCACTTCGCGCCATTCGATCGCTGATTATACAAGCGGGCGGCGTCTCCAAACCAGCTGAAAACTGCTTCAGCTTCAATTTCACTTTCTCATTTGCCAATTCGCAGTTCCCATTCGGCGGTCATTGGTTACGGAACGTGTTTGGCGTTATCATGTGGAGGCAGAGATTGGGCCGTGCCCTGGCTGAGATGCCGCTGTGTCGTCAGCTGAGTGGACGCATAGTTAACAACTCGCTTATAGAAGTGCAACCGGAGGTTGACTCCCCCGCACTGAGCTTTCCCAGCATTTGGCTGCGCGATAATTGCGGCTGCTCCAAATGTTTCCATAAAAGCTCTCAATCCCGCCGCCTGAACTGGGATCATTTCAATACCAAAGTTTCTCCCATGACCATAAGCACAGATAAAGAACGCCAAGAGTTACACATCAGCTGGAGCGATAAACACGAGAGTAGCTATACATGGCAGTGGCTCAAGCAACGCAGTTTTGACAGCAACAGACAACGCTCCTATCTGGAGGATTTTTACAGACCACGACCACAACACTGGGCAGGAGCTGACTTTAAGAAGATTGCTCATCAGTTCAACTATGAGGAAGTGATGTCACAGGATGTGGTGCTACAGGATTGGCTACAGGCCTTGGCTGTCTATGGAGTGGCAGTGGTAAAAGGTGCTCCCCCCGATGAGGGAGTAGTCAGACACTTGGCCGAACGTGTGGGTTTCATCAGGCGAACCACCTATGGCGAGGAGTTTGTGGTGCAAGCCAAACCAGGAGCCAAGAATTTTGCCTATTTATCGGATCCATTGCCCTTGCACACGGATTTGCCCTACTATGAGTACAAGCCAAGTGTAAATATATTACATTGTATGGTGCAAACTGAGTCCGAGGGCGGTAGCAATCTACTGGTGGATGCCTTTCACATAGCAGATCGTCTCAGAGAAGAACATCCAGAGGATTTTGCAATTCTAAGTCAAACGCTGGTCGACTGGAATGACATTGGCAGCGAGGATGGAAGAGAGTTTCATAATATATGGAGAGCTCCAGTGATTTGGTGAGTAAATATCCGCCATCAGTTTGGTATTTGTGTGCTCATTTCTTTGTCAACTCCGACTTGGACTTAAGCTACATAGAAACAATTGAAGCAATTGCCCAAAACTGGTCAATTTATAAACAACCTGCGTGAGACAATCTTCTTCTTCTTATTTGGCCCTATATTTCTATCACAACCGACTTGACGGACTCGGTCGCTGATATTAATGCCCGCCACTCGCCTCTGTCTTGTGCGAGCTGGCACCAGTTGGTCAGTTTAAGCGCCTCAATGTCTTTGTTGAAGTAAACAGGCATCCTATACTATTGGTCCTTCGAGCCGGATGTAAAAAAAAGGGTTATATTTGAGCAGGGAATCATCACAGAAGTCTCATAAAAGCATATAGAAAATGCATTCAGTGTTGTTGAAGTATTTACATACACATTCCAGTGCTGTTGAAGTATAAAGACATTCTAAGCAGTTGGTACTTCGAGCCGTATATACGAAAAAGGGCTATATTTGAGCAGGAAATCTTTACCGACTTCACATAAGAGAGTACTGAAAATGCTTTGCTGATGTACATAGTCTATCTATACATTTGATCCTTCGAACCGGATAAAAGTTAAAGGCCTAAAACAAACCAAAACCTAAACCCAAAACCTTAACACTAACCTTTACCCGAACCTTAACCCAAACCTTAACATAAGCCCTGTCCCAAATTTTAAACTAAACTTAAACCTAAGCCTTAACTTAATTCTTAACCAAAACCTTAGCCCAAACCTTCCGCGAAACTTTAGCACATACCTTGCCTCAAAACTTAAGCCAAAACCAAAGCCAAACCTAACCCAACCCTAACCCAAACATAACACAAACCTTACCCAAACCTAACCCAACCCAACTAACCCAAACCTAACCCAAGCTTATCCACAATCTAACCCAAACCTAACCCAAGCCGAACCCAAAGCTAACCTAACCTAACCCAAACCAAACTCAAACCTAACCTAATTCTTAAGCAAAACCTTAACCCAGACCGAAATCTAGTTCATATTTCATAACTTGGCCCAACTAGTAAGAGTGACCTTAACACAAAGCATATTGAAAATGCATTGTTTCCTGTTGCAGAATATAGACATTGGCTTGTTAACAGGTGTGAAGCTGATGATAGAGCGACACAGTCTTCTGCAGACTGCAAAGCCGCACCCAAACTTATGCTTTGTAGCATGTCCGCTATAGTAGATCTCCCAGGGGGCATTGGTTGATGATGTTTTTCGCATTTCCTGGAGTGCCGTAACGTCCGATGAATATTTTTCGATGACTTTTACGAACTGTTTATCAGCATACTCCCTGTTGAGGGTGCGAACATTCCAGGTGGTCCTTAAAACGTTTGCTTTGGGTCGTCATCGATGGTGGTTCGTATTCGAGGCAGAAAAAGTATACCCAGTCATCAATTAAGAAAAGTAGCACCCTTATAAGTTAAAATTGATAAATTAGTAAACTGATGTCTCAGTTTAAGCCTTATGGCTTTTCGGAAGCAACTGGTTTATTGACATTCCACTTTCTAATGATCAAATCTTGATCTGGAATATCGAAAATTTTGACATCCCATTAGCACTTCCTTTCCTTTTCTTTTCCTCATGGTCACCCTAACGGTTATACCCCTTAACATTAACATACTCATAACATTATGGTATATAGTCATCTCTTTCTCGCATTCACCTAGATATAAGACTCTGTAAAAAGACTGTAAAGTGTATGCTCAAAGAGACGTGACCAGATTATTCTATTGTAAGCCGTTGTAGAGAGTGAAAGTGTAACTTAAATAAAAGAACATCAAAAGAGACGAAACTAAAAGTATAACCAGACTCGTCTTTCCTCTCACATCTTAAATGAACCGAAATAAATCGTTATCAAATAGTTTCCACTTCAGTTTTATTGAAGGAACGATTGTTTCCTTCACAAGCGCGAAAAACTGTAGCGTGGTTTTCGATTAGTAAGAGCTCTCTACAGTTGTTAACACCAAGAAAGCTCTTTCGACACAGTTTCGTTCGTTTCCTACTGCCCACTGCTTTTGAATCTCAGAAAACGTCCTGCCTGTTCGGTTTGGCTAAGTTTTAATATGAATAATTCTAAAAATAAGCTCATTTCAACTCTTATTTCAAACATTTTTAAGCACTTGCACTTAAATTTAACTCATATTTCCTGTCTCTCTTTGTTTTTCCACGTAGCCTGGATGCGGCTGGCCAATATGTGCGCATCAATCACAGTGTACCGCAGCGGGATAGTCACTTTAATGTGCCGCTTGAGAAGGTTCTGCCCTGGTATCAATCCTACGAACGCTTTGTACGTCTCGCCTCGGCGGATGCGTGTGCCTTCAAGACACAACCCGGTGATGTGTTGACCTTCAACAATATACGCCTGCTCCATGGACGCACCGGCTATGATGATACGGAGCACAACTCACGCTACATAGTGGGAGCCTATCTGGACTGGGATATCATCTATTCGCGTTTGAGAGTGCTGAAAAAAGCAGCACAATGCCAATTCTAGCCAGCAAACATATTTTCCAAGCCATTAAATGCCAAAAGCTGCTCATTTGAATAGTTAGCCGCACCCCTAATCCTGGCCTGGTTTTCGTTTTTTGGCAGTTAAACCAGCTGAAGCGCAAAAATGAAAAGTTGTAAAAAATCATGATGATCCCAAAGGGAGGAGGGGTAGAAGTCGCGATGTCGCGATGTCGTGGCTTATTTTGCTGACAAATCGCTTGTGAAAATGATTGACAGGCGGTTGGGGTGGGGTGAGTAAAATTGGCCAAATGCGGAAGGAACTGGCTGCCACTTACCTCAAGTTTTCAAGTTTTCCTTCTATTTTTTCGTTTGGAGTGCATTAACCTTCGCTTACACCGTTAATCGCTTAACACGAAAGGCGCCTCGAGTGCTCCGGGTGCTCCTTCGAGGTGCTCATGTGAATGGGCCCAACTTTCTATGCCAATTTCTTTTGAATATTTTATGGCAGCTCCATTATGCCTACTTATGTCTTGTTATAGTAATAAAATAAAATTTAAAAAGTCTGCGCCTCGTGGCGGGGGCGGGGCGAAGGCAGGGGCGGGGGCTGGGTTGGCAAAGAAGTCTGTGGAAAAACATTTCTGAACAACAGTTACAACAGTACGAAGAAATCCCTAGGAGTGAGAGCAGCAGCAGCCCAGGCTGAGGAGTTTTGTGGTTACCATTCGGCTGAGTGAACTTTGCTGGGGCTCTGTATTTAGCGGCGCCCGCCGAAAAGTATGCAATGGATCTGCACACACACAACCCAAACGCTGCTGCCTACTTTTTTTTGGGGTAGGGGCTGGCGCATCCAACTTGTGCCCTACTCGTTCGTATTCCCTTAACACGCATCATGACGCCCAGACGAAAAGCGTAAAACTTGCTTCTTTTTTTTCCGCTCTTTCAGCGAGAGAGAAAATGAAAAGTCTATAAAAAGTTTACTTTTTTAATACTTTCGCATTTATATGTAATAAAAATCTTGTAAAATGCGCCTTTTTTGCACTTCACAATGCGCCCCATGTGGATGTGGATGGCCCTTCCTCACCCCTCACCCCTCACCCCCACACTCCAAACACACGTTTAGGGTTCAGTGCAAAATTCTGTTATACCCGACTGCCTGTCAAGCCTCCGGGCAACTTGCAACTATGGGACACAGTTCAGTTCAGTTTGTAACATTGGAGTACAGGAGCGAAGCTGGAAAGATTAAGGGGAGCTCACAGAGGAGTTACTTGAAGTGAAGGTCCTGTGGGTAAGTTTGATTAACAAGCTGCAAATTCACGGAATCTTTAGAGATTTTGGCTTCGGTTGTTTTGCAAATCCCTCGTAAAATCCGTCGGTGTCCCAGAATTTCGAAAGATCTCGTCAAGTTAAAAAGGTGTGTGCTTAAGATAATGGTCCAACCACAAAAGACAGTGCTAAGTTCTCGTAGGTTTCGAACAAAAGTTAGTTTACCAGTTCTTTGATCCCTAATAAATGTGGCTGATCACTAAACAAATGGCTCTGCTGAATGCGTCCAGTTTTAGCCTTAACTTAGAAATATCCGAAATCATTTTAAGTAAGAACTAAAATACATGAATTTTGTTTAGCAAAAGAGACTCTCCATCCTCTGGGTAGTCTCTCCGCAGGACTTCACTAGACTTTTGGATGCGCCCTCTATGATTTCTGCAATGATCCCTCCCTGTTCCTAGTTTTATGTGTGGCTTTTGCTGCACCAACAACAGCAACAGCAACAACAACAAGTGGCAGCACTTGAAATCCAAGCGGCGTAATTCCAGCAGACGACGACGACATCGACCAGAACCAGAACGAGAATGCTTCTTAGCCGGGCTAAGCATCTCCTAGGGGGCCAAATGAAAAAGAAAGAGAAAAATCCTTTGAGCAGGGCAGGGCGAACTGGCGGTCAGAAGGGAGGAAGGTATGCGGTTACAGACTTACGTAGTATAACAAAAACAACATTATTGAAGGGAAAAGGTTTAATGCGGCCTAAGCTCCCCCTTCCGCCTCCGCCAGCCCCCACTCCCCCGCACTACCGCCCTCTTTCATCATCCTCAATCGGCATTTGGCATTTTTAGCCATGGCAACCATTTGGAACGATGATGAGGACGCCGCTGATGACGATGATGATGATCGACGTTGTGCAGCAGGCCACAAAATCCCAGCGCCCGGCCTCGACTGATTGGCCAGCTAATCCCACCCATATCCTTCTGCTGCTCCTGCTCCTGCTCCGGGCATGGCAAATTGCGGATTCGTAAACGTAACAGTAAAAGTGAAAGCGGCAGCGAAAGCAAAAGCTTTTTTCAATTTTTCACTTTAATCAAATTAAAATTCATTCGTTGCGCTTATGAAGCGTGTGCCGGGCAGGGGAGTGCGTTGGGGGGTTGGGGGATTGCCTGCCGCTGACAGACAACGCGTCGCGGCTTTGTCGTTCCTGCATTGCCCAGGCAACCAGCCTATAAGCCAGCATTGAACCCACCACCAGCCCAACCGACTTCCCTTACTGTTTTTTTTTTTGTTCCTCCTCCCGCTTCTTGGGCTAAGTTTGCCAGACCAAAACTTTGTCCGCCGCTTTGCATTGCGGTCTGCTTCCGTCCGCCCCCTTGCCCCTTCCAACTTCACCGTTTTTTGGGCAACTCGAACGCTGCAAGGCATTCCTGGGCCACTACAATGAATGTACATTTGGGCCCCGGATGCAGTAGCTCTTTTTGCAACCCTCCGGGCGTTGAAATTTGATAAATATGCGTATTAGTTTCAGTTACTCCGACTCCGACTCCCAGCACTAAGATCAAAAACTAAAAAACCGCCTGGGGGCAGGAATTTTTACTTAAATTGCGCTTTAAATTAATTTACTGCTGCTGCGAGGATGGACGGAGTAAGAGAAGGGAGACCGTGATTTGTACCCTCCCAAGTATGCAGCACTATTTCGCCGGCAAAGGAAGAAAATGAAGTTGAATAGTAAACCAATTGGTGGAAGGCAGCTATACTTGTTGGAAAATTAGTTCCGAAAAGGAAGAGTAAATGGGAAGAAAGCTTTTTAGCTAAAGAATCACCCAAGAGTTCACATTTCTTCATTGCATTTAGGCTGACAATTTATGGGCTAAAACTGTTGTCACCTTTCGATGATCGAGATTTTGGGATTAAAAAACACATTCTCTGGCCGGTCATTGGAGCCTGATGACAATCAAATCAAGGAAATGATAAATGATTAACCGCAGTTATTCAACGATTCTAAGCGTTTCATAATGGACGTTGAAAAATGGTTTGTTTCCCTTAAAGTCAAGCTATAGCGATTATGGAGCAAAAGAGATGAGCCACAAAAAAGGCTGAAATTCACCAAAGAAACGTAATGCAGTCTGCTTGGTGAAATCAAAAGGGTTTCGACCATTTTGAACTGGAATAGAACCTTCAATTCAATCAGCCATCTATATTTCATGAACAAATCAATCAGAAGCCTCTTTACTTTCCACCAAGACAACAACTTTCAAGCTTATTTTCGAGTAAAAGAAGAAATTGAATCTGGCTCTTAGGATGAGTGGCGAGACACAAAAATGTTTGCGAGTTAATAATACGATGTGTTCAGAACTGTTGAAACTCTATCGGAGAGCTCGACAGAAAAACAAAGGAAGCGCTCAGAACAACTTGCTGGACAATCCTCTGGTGGCTGAGACAAGCTGAAGCATTAACTGTCATTTCAAGAACATTTGGTACATTTGTTCTCAAAAATTTGAGGGAACATCTTGTTTTATTTTGGTGACTTGGTGACGTAAGTATAAGTATGCTAATAAGTATAGTAAGTATAAGTATAAAATAACCTTGGACTGAACTCAAATTGAAGTTCCAAATCAAGTATCAAAACCTCAGCGACAGCCCTCGCTAGCCACTTGACGTCACCGCCAACCGCACTGTCCAAGTGAACTGATAAGGTGTGCTCTCTTTGGGTCTTGCTGTTTGCCAGCGAGCGAGCGATCAATCAATCAATCAATTGAATCATCTTTGCCTGCTTCCTCAGCCTGGGCCTCCAGTGCTCCAATGGCCTTTTAAGGGATTCTCCCCAACGTAGCGATTCTTGTGAAAGCAATAAAAATTGCATCGCCTGTAGATGGGCATGGAGAGTTGACCTGTTGCACATTTGAATGGGAGCAGGGGGAGGTGGAACTGACCAAATGTCTGCCTGTTTTGACCATTTACAGCGGGCAGCAATAAATAAAATTCTTCATGCGCGACTCGCGGCTCTTGGCTCTCGGCTCTCTTGGCCATGTTGCAGAAATTCCCAAGCCGGCGGCCATAAAAATGCGGCTCACATGTGACAACGATTTGTACTTTAGCTCCTTTTATGGCTCCTGCGGCTGCTGTTGCTGCTGCTGTTGCATTTTTCAAAAGAGGCGGATTATACCCCTCCTCCTCCTTCTGCTTCTCTCTGTGAGTATTTCTTTTTTGTTTTGTGGGTCACTTGGATTTTTTTTTTTTTTTTTTGGAATATTTATGAGTTTGTGCATCCACCCACAATTAGGTCAATTAACAGCCGGAACGTCCTTCGCACAACCATTGACATTTTGCTTTGATACAATGATGATTATCTTGTCACATGGCCGGAACAATGGGTCGACCACTTAAGTGTTTCCCAGCCAAGTCAATTCGTTTCATGTAATTAAGTGCTGCTGATCCACTAGTTTTTATCTTTAAGGCCGGACGGAGGACAAGACTCGGAGTGAAAGCTTTTTGGCTTTCCTTGCTTAGAAAGCGAAACAATGAGGAAGGTGGGGGGGAGGAGGATTACGTGGGGTGGGAGGAGGCGATGTGTTTGCAAACTGTCTGGGCGAGACAACGTTGTACGTACGTAAGTACGTGTCATCCTACGCTTCCTTCGGCTGGAACACTGGGAAAAACTTGCATAGGAAATCCCTTTCCATTTCCATTTCTACAAAACTATTTGCCCACCCATTTTTCTCCCAGTGTACGGCTACTTCTTTTACTGCTTCTGCTGCTGATTGCACTTCAGTCTTCAGGCAAAGCGAACCGAAAAATGTGTTAAGAGTCGAAACACGAACGTGCCGCTCAAAGGCCACTCGTTAGCAGGCGCCGCGCGCAAGAGTTGAGTGTGGAGGAGGAGGAGCGGGAGCAGGAGCAGGAGCAGGAGCGAAGGGGGACATCGACATCTATTGGTAAATATTTTTACTTCCCTTCGGGATAACCCAACGTCTCCAACTAGCCCCATATCTCTCTCTCTCTCTCTGCCGCTTGCAGGTGGTCTCCAAGACGCCAATGTCTGCAGCCATTTCATTTCGTTGCTTATTTTATTGCCTGTTTGCCTGGGCAGACAGTTGGCAAACAAACAACAGACCAACAAACTTTGGCCGGGGACACTGACGACTGGGTTAGGCCATGTCCTTGCGGAGGATGTGTACGTACAATGCATATTCTTTTTCGGAAGTATAACACTGTCTTCATTACGAATGCGCCAGGAATAAAACGAAATGCAATTCATTGCAGCAGGCGGGTGTCGAGGCGACGCTGGGAGTGGAAGTGGAAGATGGAAATGGAGACGGAGTGGATATGCAACTGGAAGTGGCAAAGCGAGCAAGATGGAGTTTTAGTGATTTAGATCTATTTTGATTTCGAAATGACTCAGCAAGTGGGTTAGGTAACTAAATGTCACGCTGTTATACTCTTCCTTCGGATCTCATTCCATGACAAAAAGTCAAGCCTTAAGTCCTGGCTGGTAGAGCTACCCACAATATACATTCAAAGTATTGAGTTCATAAGGAGAGACTTGGGGGCAGCTATAAGATATGTATATTCATCCGATTTTCATCAAAATATATGGTGTGTCCTCCTGGTGGAATGTCGCTCGGGACAGAGGCGAGTGGCGGGCATTAGTGGCAGCGGCCGAGACCGTAAAACGGTTGTGATGATTTTATTACCATCAATGACAAAGAAGAAGAAGCAGATAATATATGTCAGCTAAATTCTATAGTCATCCGATATTAATCAAACTTTTTACAGCTGCGTGAAAGTATATAAAATCAATGAATACCAAATTTGAAGACGTTTACATGGAAAACAAAAAACCAAATAAGTTTTCTTATATAGAGACAAGTTTTTCAATAGATGGACTTTGTTTTCGATCTATCCACAGGAAATATTGCAGATACGGGTGGTAGCAACGGGGGTTACGGGGGTCAGAACGGTTCAGTCACCTATAGTCAGGGGGGTCGTCTCACCGGGGTAGAACACCGGGTCGTCACAAGGTGGTGGTGTAACGGGTAAGTGACACCGGTAGGTAGTAAGGTGGTGCTTCGTTCGAACAACACCCAGCTGCTTTGATTCATTTTTATTAAATAAAAAAAATTTTCGGGACTGCTAGATAAGACCAAGACCTTTGTCGCGCAACACGCGCCGCCGAGCAAACGTTGAGTGGACGTGGGTAATACAAAAAATGAAAAACGCCTTTTTTCAAGCAATGCTGCTAGCCATATTTTAAGAAAATTAGTTCCAGAAAATTTTGTTTTTAGAATTACGTAGTCTTTAAGGGCAATTCTAAAATAAGGTTAATTGCCCTATTTTTAAGAAAAAAACTTTAGAAAAATGCGCCTAATTATCAGAAAAATCTGCTTTTCTTGTTTTTAAAAAAATTTTTATGGCATATTTTTTTATTCAGAAATCTTTTCGTTTATTAGAAAATTTTCAAATACAGGCAAATTTTATAGGGCGATTTCAAAATCAGGGCGAATTTTTCGAGGTAGCAGGCACTGAGTGCTCACTGATTCAGAAAGACTTCTCATATTAAGAAAAGCGTGAAATACTCACGACTCTATGTCGAAAATTCGTGAAAAATGTGTTTTATGAACGTTGACGTACAATGCACAGTACGTTCAAGTGGCCCTTGCGACACCAAGCCGAAACCTGTTACGCGCGAACCCCAGGCAAAATAGCAGCCCACCTCCCGCCCAACCGACCGAGAGGCGCAGCCGCCAACGTGCGAGACGAAAACCGGATCGAAAAGTACAAAATAATGTTAAGTACGGGACAAATGAGTTAAAATAGAGGTTTTTAAAGCAGGAAGAGAAAGTTCCGAATTGATTAAGCGGTAGAGTTTGTTGTAATCAGCACAGAGGACACGAAACGGATCATGCAAGGCATAAGTAGTAGTAGAATGTTTCAGGTAGGGCCAAAGTTACGGACAGTCTACAAGGAACATTAAGATAAATTTGGCTAACCAACTCCGATGAGTCGGTTTCGCCATTAATTACTCTATGTATGAAGATTACACCAAGCATAACTCTACGGTTACTACTCTACGGTCTACTAGAAGATTATCTTGAAACCAAGAGTGAAATGCATCCAAGTCTGCTTGCAAACTATAGCAGGAAACCAAATCATTGTATGTTAAACAAATTTTCACATCATCGGCGTACATAAGCACCCGAGAGTGAGCCAAGGCTGTAGGAAGATCATTGATAAAGATAGTATTTAGAATGTGGGATTGAAGTACGACGACTAAGTCACATCGAAAAGCACTGATTTACCTTCTGAAACACTTTTCCGATTCCACAAAAGGGGAGAGTACTTTTCTAAAGATTCTACAAAGTAAGTTTTGCGCGGTTTGGTTCTGGACAGGTTTGCAATTTTGACGAGTTTAATTTCAGCATATGCTAGCCTAGAAATGGATAAGAAGGGACACATCCAATTTCAACAGTTTTCAAAGGCTTAAGGAAATAACGATATATCGAAATATCGATGTTTTATGAAATCGACAGATCAGATATTTATCAAAACTGGTAGCGAAACCGAAATAAGAATCTGTTTGATTCTCTGGTAATGGGTAATGCTTAGTAGTGGCCTAGTAATTCCTTAGTAATTGCTTAATAATTGCGTAATTGATCAGTGATTGTTCAGTAATTACTAAGTAATTGCTTAGTAATAGCATAGAAATTGGTTCGGAATTGCTTAGTAATATCCTATTATTTGCTTAAGCTATATTTTAACTTGTCGTGATCTCATACGAGATGTTTTCTGAGTTTACTATGAGTTGGCTGTCAAAAGCTCATTTGATAAATCGAAATTAGCGAATAGTTTTTCCATGCTTTTCATTAATTTTTGTGTTTCTCAGATTGACTATTACACTTTTCTGATGTCTCTTTTGAGAAACTTTTTTGAGATATCAGACAACTGAAAATACTGCTTTAAGTTATTTTCAAAGTAATTGCTTAGTATTTGCCTTGTAATTACTATGCTTATTACTTAGTAATTGTTTGCTGATTGCTTTGTTGCTCCGTAATTTCTTAGTAATTGTCTGGTAATTCACAAGTAATTACTAAGAAATTTACTAGTAGTTACTAAGTAATTTATTTTTAGTAATTGCATAGAAATTGCTTCGGAATTGCTTAATAATATTCTAGTATTTGCTTAGTTGTTTTAAAGTAATTGAATTGCTTAGTATTTGCCTAGTAATTACTAAGTAATTGCTTTGTAATTGATTGCTGATTGCTTTGCTGCTCCATAATTTCAAAGTAATTGCTAAGTAATTGCCTAGTAGTTACTAAGTATTTGCTTATTGCTTAGTAATTGCATAGTAATTGCTGAGTAATTTTTTAGTAATTGCCGAGTAATTTCTTAGTAATTGCTGTAAGTTCCACCAGAAATGCCAGAAATATGATTCGGCTTGATTTCTTGAATTAAACTCGTAAGTGGCTCAAACCAATAGACTCGAACAGAAGCGCTTATAAGTGCACATTTTGCCGAATAATAAAACTAAACTGAGATACTTGGCTCGCATTCCGTGCATTCCTTCATTTTTCATTTGGGATGAACTTTTCCCTAATACAAAATTGTCAGTGACTGCAGTAGATGAAAATGCCAGCTCAATGCACTGGAATTGTGTATAGTTTACACATTGTCTGCCTCGGCTGTACATACTCTGAGACAGTCTAGTGTTCCTCCGGCACTTGCCCCTGTGTCTTTGTCCTGTCCCGTCCTGGTCTGGTCTGGTCTAGTCATGTTGCTGCTTGGCATCTTTGTTTTCCTTGGCTGAGCTTTCGGTAAGCCGCGTCTAAATATCCTTTTTCTCTTGTGCCATTTTTACAGCTCATTCCGAGCGACACTCCTTGAGGAGTTGTTTGCGCATTGTTTACAGCTTTGTCCTGTCATGTCTGGGGAGGATGGGGAGGTTGGGGGTAGAGTGGGTGGTGGCTTAATGCAGTCTGCAAATGGTTGGAATACAAATCAAATTGCGTTTGGCTGCCATCTAATTACGCGAGTTCGACAGTTGCAGTTCTCAATGCGGTTCATTAGGCAGGATTGGGATTGGGGCAACTGTTTTCTACTCACATTTAAGGTCTCGCACCCAATTAAACGCAGCTGGAGCCGGACATGGTCTCTCTCTCTCTCTCTCTCTATCTCTGTGATTTTTCAATGGAAACTATTTTCAACTTTTGCTTTTGCTTTGGCTTAAAATCAACAAACACTTCTGGCAATGCTGCCCCCCACTTCCTCCTGCCTCCTCCTCACTTAGCTGGGAAGTTGAAACGTGTTGCGGCATATATTAATTTTTATTTTCAGCCTCGGCCGTCCACAAATTAACGTGGATGCTGCTGCTCGGGCTCTGGAGCTCTGGTTTTGTTTGTTTAGCAACTGAATGATGGATCACACTCACACACACTTGCACACACTCGCACACACACACCGGCAAAAGAGTTTTGAAAATGACTTTCCAGGGATTTCGGTTGCATTTTTCTCTCAACTGAAAAATTATTTCGTTTTCGTTTTTGTTTGTGTTGCGTCTAACCCCCTTCCCCCAACCCCACCCCCCCTCACCCTATCTGGAAACAGCCTTTTGTGTTTAGCATGCCTGCTCATTATTTTCACACGCCGCTTCCCCCACTCCCGCGCTCCCTTGTTTATGTTTTAAGGTAATTTTCTGGCAACTGTTGCGCCTATTCGAACCTCTCTCTAACCCCGCTCTGCCCCGCCCCCCCCCCCCCCTTCCCCCTTAGAAAAGGTCAATGATACTTAAAGTTTGAACAACTCCCACAACTACCCAGGAGGAGGAGGAGGAGGAGGAGCAGTAGTATACTGATGAAAGTGTTCAAGTGTCTTTTGGAAATTGAGAAAGTAAGAAGCAAAAACGTTCGAGAGCTCAAGTATCCCTCCTGGCTTCCCCCCTGCTCCCACCCCCACTTCGAAGTATTTTGTAAATGTGGTCAAGCTGCATGAAATTGAAATGGTCAGGCCATAAACTTGGCCATTTGTATTTTATCCGGTTATGAGTAGGAAACAACAGCAAAAAAAAAAAAACTCACACAGGAAACACCATCAAGTCGAAGAAATGGCATAAAAAACTGCGCTGGCAAATTGCCGCAAAATATGAAATGTGAAATGTGCGAGAGGACCCAAGTTGGGTCCTTGGGTTTCCTTGCCCCCACACCCATACATTATATATGAAAGAGGTGTGTGTGTGTGTGTGTGTGTGTACTTAAGTGGGAAACTGAAACACCACACAAGTGCTCATTCAGTTTAATGAATGACTGGGATAGTTGAGAGCTGGACGAGTAATACCAAGTAAGTGATCGGACATCAACCATGAATATAAAATGAAGTTGGGTTCAAAGTGAGCTATTTGTCATTTAGTAGAAGGTTGCGCTGCCAAGATTATCATAAATGTTTTGCTAGCTAAACGGTATATAAAAACGAAGAGCGTGAGTTAAAATCAAAACCAATTAACAGAGCCAATTAACAGCATGTTCGACTAACAGTGCTGTTATATGACAGTAAGTGCACTGTTAAGGCGATATATTTGCTATACATCAACCAAAGCTGCCCACGAATTC
The DNA here is from genome assembly GCA_018904265.1 of Lordiphosa collinella. Classification (NCBI taxonomy): domain Eukaryota; kingdom Metazoa; phylum Arthropoda; class Insecta; order Diptera; family Drosophilidae; genus Lordiphosa; species Lordiphosa collinella. Next base: position 48,602 of record JAEIFV010000289.1, on the reverse strand, counting down.
ATCCTCAATTCATAAAATAGGGAGACGCAGTCCACTTCCTTTTGTTGGCAGCACTTTTTTACATTTTAAATCCCTTTTAAACAAGTTGGCAGCACTATAAAGCCAGTTAAAGCTTTTAAAGAGCTAGTTAAGGGTATTTTAAGTCAACTTTTGACACTCAACAACTCATTTTAGCAGCCCCAAAAGTCACCGAAGGGATGTTTAGACTCTCGTGAATTTTTAAATTAAAAATGGTTTATTATAAAGTTTGTTCGGATAAGAATAAGTTTGACCTTAAGGGTACGAGCCACAGTATGCAAAAATATTTTATTAACTCAATAATATAAATGTACTGAATTAGATGACAATAAAGCTGAAATGACTTGTTTCGTTACGCATGATGCGTGATGCACCTTTAAATGGGCTTAGCTTGAAGAGGAAAACAAAACATCATAAGCTTAAGTGAATTCTAAACCGAATTTCTAAGAAGTAACATTCCCCAAATTGTATAGTTATGCTTGATGCGTGATGCTATGCTTAGCCCAAAGGGAAGCACAAAATTTAGCTATACTCAAGCGATTTCTAGACCGAATTAGGTTGTTAAAACAAAAACTTTCACAAGTGGAAAATAGTCTCTGCACGCTGAGTACACTCAAAAGAAAATCAATCCAAACAGGATTACATCAATACGAAACAGGATTGAAAACAAACCTTAAACCGATTCAAAAAATTGATCCCACTTTTTCAATCCTGAAAATATCAAATTTAACCCCGGTAATCACTTCAAGATTAAATCGTTCTCAAGATCAAGAACAAGATTAAATTGCTCCCAGGAAGATTCCTTTCTACCTTTCCTCAATTTTCCATAGGACACCCGCTGACACCAGTTTTGGTATATTTAAAGCATCTGAAAAAACCAAGAAATAAAAAAATTATTGTAGTCTTGTCTGGGACTCTTACAAATATATTTAATAAACCAAAAACTCTCAACACTTTCAACGTGCCGGCAAAAAAACAGTTTAGTTACGGACACAACGAAAATAGGGAGCGAAAGACAGTTTTGAGTTTTGTTTTTGCTCAATTCTGTTGCCCTCAGATCAAGACCTTTTATTTCGTTCCTGTTTCTCTCCTGTCTTTCACTGACACTTTTGCCGAGGCAAACTTCAAAACTGTTTCTTGCGTATGTAGTGGGGGGTGTTTTGGTTTCGTTTTTGGTTTTGTTTATCGAGCGTCACACATGCAAACAGCCTACCAAACGCAAAAAAAAAAAACAAACAAAAAAACAGTGTTCTGCTCATTTGCTGACAGTTATTTAGTTAGCGCTCGCTCAAAACAGTTGCTGTCGGAGGTTGTCGGATGACCGTCACGATTGTTTTGCTCAACCGAAAAGATGTAACAGAAAACACATGGGTGCGAAAAAAGTGTTCCGCACAGTGATAGCCCGCTTGTGCTGCGTTTGTTTCTGTTTTTCTTTAGAAAATATAAATTGGCATAAAATACCATATTTACTGCGCTGGAGTTTTGTTCTTCTTTGCTCGTTTGACTGCAGAGCTGACTTTTACTAAACTTATTGGAGCATCAAGTTTAGGATCAATGGAAGCTGGATATCTATACTGCAGCCCAGCGATAAATTATATAAAAAAGTGAAGAAGTGGAACGATAGATCAGATGTCGTCGATTCTATAATAGCTCTTGCCGTTCTATGTGTTCTCTCTGCAGCGTCTTTTGATTGTTTTACTGAGAATATCACACGTTCCTCATTTTCTTCATGAAATACATTCCAAGCGGTGCAAATTTGTAACAAGACGCGCCTCTTATTTTGTTCTAAGGCCTTTTTTCCAGGAAAGCTTTGGTTTTTATGGGCTCGATCCATTTCTGGTGCCTCCATTTCGATTTCAATTGAGAGGGGCAATTGATTTGACAGCAAGTCTCCGCTTACAGCCATATCCATCACACATCGATGTCAATCTCTCCCCAGCATATAATAGTCAATTGAAGAGATTTCCTGAAGAATTCAGGCTTACTTGTGTTCAGCTTAGTGATCGAACCAACTCTTCTTTGGCCACAGTTCTACCTATACTAAAATTAGTCCCTCCATCTCTACCCGGAGCCAACTCAACCTGCGTGCTCTTCCCTCCAATACCATTTAATTTTCAATTTTGTTTTACGCAAATCGAATTCCTGTAATTGTTTGCATTCCTGTGTAAACCCAAAAACCATTTTGTTGCTCCTCAATTAAAAGTCATTTGGAAATGGCCCATAAACGACGCGACGCTCCGCCCCCATTTGTGCGCGCCTTGATTTTCGGGCGTGTCTAATGAAGCGGCAAGCAATTCGACTTTTTGGCCGCATCATCAAATGAGGCGTCATTAAGTAATAAGTCTTTTGGTTCCGACTCAAAGTCGGAAGTGCAAAAAACAAAAAAAAAACAAAAAGGCCAAAATAGAGAAGTGAAAAAGTTAAGGCGAAGGCTATTAAAACGCCCAAAGCGAAACCGCTTAACGACTTCATTAAGCGCGAGGGATGAGCAGGCGTTGCGTCGGTTGGGAATTTAAGTTCTGAGCAAACCAACTGCAACTGCCAGTCAATCAGTCGGACAGTCGCAGTCTCAAGACGTGGCGCTTCCGTTTCCGCTGCGAGAAAAGAAAAATGCGAATTGCGCCAAACTGACAACACTTTTTCCTTTTTTTCTGTTTTCCTTTTCCCAGCCAGCCAGAGCACTTTCAAGTGTTTCAGCTGCGCTTTTCTGTGAATGGCGCGCGAAAAGTGGTTTCTATTTATTTATTTATATTCCCATTGTGCAAGGACGAAAGGGGCGAGAGTTCGATACAAAGACGATTTGGTGGCTAAGCGTTGGAGATTAGCCCAGAGGAATGAAATCCCACTCACACTCTCTCTCTCTCTGTTCCTTTAAGCCAGTCGCCTTAAAGTATGCTAGGGGAAGACGACGTTATGCATTTGTGAATTTGTTAAGCGCACAAGTTTCTGTAAGAGAGAAAGTTTATAATCCTTTACGGAGCTGAGAACTAATTGCAATGTAAATAAATTACAGGCGACACTAGAGCAGAGGAGCTGCTGCTGCTGCTGCTGCTGCTTCTCTCCCAGCCATATTTCACTCAATATTCAAAAGCAGGCAACACCCCCTTCCTTTAGCTGTGTCGCAAAAACGCATTCAACTCGACTTAACTAACTATTAAGGACTACTCCAAGTTTTATACAGGATATATGCATGTATTTGCACCACCCAGAATGACTTTGATTCCACACAAGAAAGAGGGGGAGAAAGAGTATGCTGGTTTAGTTCCCAAGTTGGTGACAAGTTGGATTATTATATGATATGCGACATGAAAACTTGTTAATTCCGTCCGTATGATTTTCAATCGTTCTGACTCGAGTCGATGCCCTTTTAATAGCACGTTCCTCTTCCATTCGACATGCTGCGACATTTTGAGAACGTCGATTAATGTTACCTAAGTTACCTCTTCCAGGCAGAAAAGATTGTTAATTTAGATCAGGACCGGCCAAATAAAGAGGACAGAAAAAAATGTTGGTCTTTCTCTGACTCTCAGAGAAGATAGACTTCGGCAAGCATTCGGTGTGAATCGGCGAGTGACTTCGGACCCTAGGGGCTATGGCTGGCCAGGCCTGCTTTAGATGATTCATTCATTACAACTCTATAAACTATCATTTACGTTTGCTTATGGAGCTGTATATCAAACGCTTTACCAACCTATATACCTAGTAATCAACAGTACATTGGGTCGTAAGGCATTTACATTAACACAGCGCATACAATTTGAACATTGTGTGTCGTTTAGTGGCCGGTCCATCCACACCTTCGATAACAATTCTTAGATTAGTATATGCAGTTGTAATGGAGCTCCGAAAAGCTTTCGGCTATCGCACACTTTTTCAATTACTGGTAATGAGGTTTCGAAAGCAGGCAGTCCACCAAGCGGCCATGCTAATGTAAAAGTAATCTATGTTATAATCGATTCAGTCTGGCCCCCAGCCTGCGAAGTGTTAAGGAGTTGCTCTATTCCGTGGTGGAATAATAGTAACTAAATGTGATTTCTGCGCCGCTGGGAATAACAAACGTTAATAGTATGCTTTGACTCTCAGATTTTTCTGGAACTGTAGAGTTAACGGTGCTAAAAAGAAATAAGACGTTAACTCGACTTGTCGCTAAAACGGAAATACGAACACCTTTATTAAATACTACGACAACTAAAAAATAGGGTATCTTGGTTTCTGCAAAGTGATTTGATTTTGTTTTTGTGTGTCAGCATTTTCGTTATTTTCTCCATTTTATCTGGTCACACCAAAATCAAAATCACTTGCAGGAATCCCTCTAGTATATTTAGTATTTATTTGATTTTTCACCAGACGCTGTAGGCTTATCTCCGTCAAGACAGCGTCGATGAAATAGCGTCGAACTGGTACGATGGAGTGTGGAACACTGAAGCATTTTTTGTTTTTGAATATTTACCTAAATAAACAATAAAATCAAACATCTTTTAATGCAATATTGTTTAGAAATTTATAAACTTTTGTTTTGTTTGCTGGCGGTCTAAAGACTCGCCAGTTAAAATAGTCTCGGAATATTGCTATCTGGGAGTGACTCTCATGCCAAAGCTATCATTCGGAAAACACATCCAGAAGCGTACAGACCTAGCTAAAACAAGCATAAATGTATCTTGGAGTAAATATGTTTACAATAGCAATTTATCAGTAAATGCGAAATAGAAAGTCTACAGTGCCGTATGTAGGTCTAGTCAAACTTATGCTGCCCAAATCTGGGGTTATAGCTGCTTCAAAGACGTCGATAATTTTCAAAGTTTCTTTTTGAAAAAAATGTTAAATTTGCCACTAACAACCCCTGATTATGCACTGGCCTTGGAAAGCAACGTGGAATATGCGCACCTCTTCTCTCTTGGACAACATGTAAATTATATTGCCAAAGTTCTTTTTGATTATAAAGACGAACGGCTTCCGAGCCTACTCTGCAGAAGAATTTATTTTGGGCCAAGGAATTACAAGCGTTATGTGTCTCAAACGGCGTAGAGTGGCATAACATCGAAATCTCTAGGTCGCAATGGAATGGATTATGCGTGCAACTTCTTCTCAGAGAGATGTGTATGCGCAACGGGGGAAAAAACAGTGTTACCAGATTCTATAAATACAGACTGTGATGTAGGGGAAAGTACCTTTGTATACCACCGAGAGACATTTCGTGGGTGATGAAAGCCAGGTGTGGCATGTTTTTACTCCAAGGAAACAGTTACCAGCTAGTGGAAAGCCCTATTTGCCCCATCTCTAACACTGGAAGATATTCAGCACATCCTGTATTAAGGGAGTTCAGAGTCCTGCACTTTGGTCAATCTATCCTAGGGACAAGAGACTTGATCGATATACTTAATTGTTCAAGCCCAACCGATTGGTCGAGTTTAATAAGGTTCTTAAAATTAGCAAATAAATATTGTCTGTATTATTATAATTTACTCCAACGAACTTTAGCGTGAAAACAGTAAAAACTTTATAACATGGTCTTAAATGTCTAAGTAATATTTTTGTTACATTAAAAGGTTGATGGCTAAAGAATTGCTCGAAAACGTATGGATTAATTTTGATCATATTTTGAGGATATATTCTTGATAATGTGACCTTTAAGTCGATATACCGTGCATGTTGTTCCAGACTCTGTGAGCGGAGGTGATTTACAACTTGAAATATTTGGTACCTGCAATGCATGAATTCGCCCACAAAAAGTTTATGAATTTCTAAACAATATTGCACTTAAAAATGTTTAATATTATCATTTATTTAGAATAAAGTTCAAAAATAAAAAATGCTTCAGTGTTCCACATTCCATTGTTCCAATTCGACGCTATTTCAACGACGCTACTTTGACGCAGTTGGTAGGCTTTGACTTAAAGTTGGCACGTGGAGTTGTCATTTCTGGCGTCAGTCGTGGAAAATAAGTCAATCACACAGTTCCCAACATCAATGGCAATGGAAAACTCTGATATTCCCACATTTAAATGTGTGCTGCTGGGAGATGGTGGCTCTGGCAAGAGCACGTTTATCCACCGCTACAAAAGCGGCGAGTTCGCTAAAAGCTATGTGGCCACTCTGGGAGTGGAGGTGCACTCGCTCGTATTCCACACCAATCGCGGTGCCATCCGTTTCAATGTCTGGGACACTGCTGGCCAGGACTACTACTGTGGTTTGCGTGATGGTTACTACATTGAGAGCCAGTGTGCCGTTATTATGGTTGATCTCATTTCGCCTCGAAGTTACGAGAATGCGGACAACTGGCATCGTGATTTGTTGCGTGTATGCAAGGATATACCCGTAGTGCTGTGCGCCAGTAAAGTGGATACACAGGATCGAAATGCCATGGCCAGGCACATCACGATGCAGCGAAATAAGAACCTGCAGTATATCCACATTTCATCGAAAACAAACCAAAACTTGTCGAAGCCATTTCTCTGGCTGAGCCGCAAATTGCTCGGTGATCCACAGCTACAGTTTGTGGCCATGCCAGCCCCGCCGCCGCCAGGGGTAGAAATAGGTCCAGAATGGCACCTGCAAATTGAGAGCCAAATGCTGGAGGCTCAGGAGGCACCCTTGCCAGAGGAGACTGACGATTTCTAAGCAACAGTAAGAACCGGAGCAGAAATCCCTGAAGTGACAACTCAACGGAGGCTGCGCAGTAGAAGAAGAATGAAGGAGACCCTCACACAAGTAATAAGAAGATTGGCAGAAACTAGAAATAATTTTGTTCACTTAACACAGGTCGTGTTGCACCACGCCTAAATGTCATCAATTACACCATATACCTGTATACCAAATACATTATGAAGTAAAGGATCACGGCCATCAACAATGCAACAGTCATGTTTTCTGGTTTCCAGCGCTTTTCCTTTCGTGTAGACGTCTTGATTAGTTTAACAAGCTCCTCAGGTACATGCCTTCTTCTTATATAAAGATCTAATAGTTTTACCATTGTCTTGAGCAGGAATGAGTCATAACTGCATTTCCTGCTGGTTCCCTTCATCCATCTGGTGACTTAAGGACCTATTCTCTTTCAAAAACTTTTTTTTTTGACTTTTTTTATAGCTTTGGATATTCAAAAAATATCCCCCAAAAGGGGTTTTTCGAAAACTCGAATTAGTTTAGGAGATATAGTCCTTTTAGTGACCCAATGTGACCTAAATTCCCAAGCAACTGCAAACTTAAAGCGCGTTTATCTCGAAACCACGTTTTTCGAGCTGGCGGCCACGATTCCCAGTTCTACTGAACCGATTTTGGATTAAACAAAGTTTAATCGACGTAGAATTTTCACCATTCTGGACCGTAGTAAAATAAAAATTTTGCGATTTTTTTTACTATTTTTTTTTTACACTAAACTACAAAAAAATGGGTCCAAATTCGATTTGTCATTTCAAGTGGCCGCCATTTTTGTCAAAAAAATCACAATTCTACGTATTAAATTTTTTCATTCGACGGTAGAACTCGGAATCGTGGCCGCCATCACCATGCCTTTTTTTTTGAGGGCCAACTTTGACGGTGCCATCATCTATGGACAGCCCGGCGAAAAAATTTTTTTATTTTCTTTTCATTCATTACTAATTTAATAAAAAAAACAAAATTTCAAATATCTTTTTGCGTTTTCAAATGAGAATTTTTTCAAAAGAGGTCCAAAAACAGAAGAAAAAATAGGGGCTGTAAACATGAAACATCGTGTTATCGCATTTCTGCTGGAGATATATGGGCTTAAGCAGCAGCTCCTTTGATTTTCTTAGGGTATACTCACTTGCCTTTATGATTTTTGTTACTCGGCAATGCCTTTTGGCCTAGCCTCTGTGTCATTATGACTTCCTTGCGTGTGCCTGGTCGCCTGGCTTGTCCTCTAGTCGATTTACATGAGTTGCAATTAGTGCGCTCTCCAGCCGAATCCCTGGTAGCTTTGACAACACACCCATTTAGGGTTTTTGGACCATTGTTTGCGGTATGCTTTTGTGTGTGGCTCAAATGTGTTGGAAAGTGTGTGTGCCCCTACCGTCTTGCATGTGTAACTCTTGCCTATCAACTGCATCCGGCCGGCACATCCGTTTGGTAACAGCTTTCGGCTTTTATGGCTTTTAAATAGTTGCAGCCAGCAGGTTCCCTTTTTTGACAGGATCTCTGGGCAGGCGCCAAATTTATGACTGTATTAAAGAGTTTTGCTTCAGCGCCTTTTTTGCTGAAGTTGCCAGCTCTGGCCAAGTGGGCGTGGCGTGGCTGCTGAATCTTTGAAGAAAACTGCTTCAAATTGAGCTTAAAAACTTGCTCCTCATCAATTCTAAGTGTAAGTGAGGGGGTGGAGGGGAGAGGGGTCCAACTGCAGTTTTGCGGTGTCCTCACACACACACACACACGTGCAAAAGTTTGCTCAGCTGTGGATGAGGTTGCTGCTGCTGTCCTTGCGCTCGCCCACAGCAGCAACACATTACAATTGAGGGCGCAGGCGGTGGGCGGGGCCAACTATTTAAATGTTGTTTTAAGCTTTATTGTGGGCTGTCTCCTTCTCGGACAGAGTTTGTCCTGCATGTTGCTGATTTCCTGTTGCAGGATGTGTCGAAGGATATGGCCGAGAGTGCTGCTGCCACAGTTTGCCTGCCACTGAATGTTGTACATTGTGTTTGCTATGTTGCATCTCCTGATTGCCGCAATGATACTTGATGTCCGTCCGCTCTGCCCGCTCCCCCCCCCCTCTCTACCAACGCCAGCTCGCACTTCATTTGCCTCTTGAAGAGCGCTGATAATGCACGCACATTATGTTGTTGGTTTTTTTTTTTGTATTTTGTTTCTACAGCAGCAACCAGCACGCCAGCAACAGCCAACTTTGTTGTATTTTTAGTGTACAACATTAAGGACATGCCATCCGCTTCCCCCCCCCCATCCGTTGAGGCATTGTGTTGTTGAAGCTTAGCCAACTTCAAGTCGAGAGTTAGTTTATGGCCAGCAGCTCATCTGTGTTGTTGTTGCTGCTGCTGCTGCTGGTGTTGCTGCGGTGTTGCCGTTGTCGTCTCAAGTTCTTATGTGAAGTGCACTCTTTATGTTAATAGTTGACACTAATTAGGTATGTTTGCACAACAAAGCGCTACACACACACACACTCGCACACACTCACATACACGGGGCATTAGCATGCATATTAGTGTGTGTTGTGTAAATGTGAGCCTGGCTGGGCTCGGGTATTCGAGTTGAATTTACAAAAACATCACACAAAAGACTTTGTTAGTGGCGCCTTTATGGTACAGCCTTTCAAGTACAGGTGTCACTCGCTAAGTGAGTTGAACTATGAGGAAGGTGAACACTCGATAACACAGCATCGTCAGCTGGGGAAGATATTGTCAGAAATGAAAGCGAAGCACCCAAAAACCTAGAAAACGATACCCCATTTCATTTTTTAGACTTTAACCCCTTTGAATTTTTGTTTTTTCTTTGAATAAACTTTACACCCGGTCACCCCTCTTTGCTGTTGGCTCCAGTTTTGTAGTAATTAGCCATAAAAAGCTTCTCAAAACTGCCGTTCGAATTCGGCGTTAAACTGTAGGTCCCTTTCTCTTGTGCGAAAATTGGAAGCGCACAAGCCAAGAGATTGAGAGAAGCTCGGCTTTGGTCCTTTGGTATGGTTGGTCCCCATACAAACTTATATGAAAGGAACTCCGCTTAGTACGTTTCCGCTTTTAGCGACAAACCGCTTATACAGACGAGATTTTTCACAATTCAACCGGATATTGCGACGTGCCGAAAAAAAATACAGCGAAATAATGCCAACAAATTTAAGCATCAAACGACGCTGTTAGAAATGTATGTATCTATCAGTGATCGGCACCCTTGCTTGTGTGTGTAGCAGCGACTCTACTCCAGGGTTCCCCAAGAAGAGAGGCTTTCTGACGCTCTCTGACTCTCTCTAACACACACTGATACATTACTTTGGCAAGCATTCGGTGTGAATTTCCGAGTGTGTTCGGCCCCCCGGGGCATGGCTGGGGAACACTGCTCTACTCTCTCTTAGTTTTAGTTGTCGCCTTAGCAACGCTGCTGAGAGAAAGAGAGAGAGAGTCGAAGTGCAATACCAACGTCACACAAATGTTTACAGCGTGCGTGTGCAGACCTCATAGCCTATTCCATGAGATGTCCCGTTATATTTCTAGTTTTTTCTGATTTTTTTCAAGTAAAACTGAATGCGTAAATTCACCAAATGTGAGTTAATGCGCAAAATGCGCCATAGTGAGCTCATTCAGTTTAAGCTCGAGACTTGTGCATTACACCCGCAAAATGTCTTTAAAACGAAAGTGCTTCTCCGTTGAAGATATGCTAATATGCTTCTAAATATGCATATGTATACGACTAAAAACCTATGTTATTGAATTGAATTTATTAAATTTTTTGTTTTGATTAAAAAATTAATTTGTTTTATTTTAAAACCTATTACAAACATGGCAACCCTAAAATAAACAAAAAAAATTTTTTTTGCTCCTTTTGGTTAATGCGTCTTCCGGGTATAACGACGTAAAATCGTCGGTCCCTTGAAAGTCGCTATAACCGGATTTACTGTATATAGGCAGAAAGCTAGTATAAAAACTTGGCCTTTAACTCATGTGTACTACCTAAATGAGGCGGCAACAGTAGTTTTTCTTGGTTAAAGGCTTCTTCCAACATTGTGAACTTGGTCGGGATAGCAAGGTAAAGTAAATTGTATGATGTTTTGGTCCGTGTTTACACGTTGAAGTTTGCTTCAAGAAGAAAGCTTTTCTACGATTTTAGTGGGTATGTTTTCTTAGTTTAGGGTCTATGGGGACGAGACAGGCGGTGTCCGCTCTCTGGTCAATCTATATATGTGGATATCCAAATGAGATTCTCAGTCTTGGGTAGATCAAACTATCTTGTGCAGTTACGAAACAGTACAAAAAGTCCTTCAAGTTGCGGTATAAGATTTCCATATAAGTACTTCTTGGAATTTGTCTGTGAGCAAGCGGGGTATTCTTGCAACTGACTTAAGGGAGTTGCTTAAGTCGCAATGCTTTCCCCAAGTAGCTGCTCTGGTCATTTATCAACCACTTCTGGCGTGGCGACCGTGATGATAATTTTTTTTAAGTTTCTGAAATTTGTTTCTAAGCCTTATAAAAGTTTGCAAAGATCTTAAGGGGGTCTTCTCATTCAAAACCCGTTTTTTGGACCCTTTTTAAAAAAAATTCTTATTTGAAAACGCAAAGAATAATTGAAAACTTGTTTTATTTATTGTATTACAAAAGGTTCAAAATAAATAAAAAAATTTTTTTTTGCCTCGATACGAGGGCTGTTCAAAAAGTAATGAGACTTCAAAGTTGGTGGTGAAAAAAAAAGTGTCGTCACGGCGGCCACGATTCCGGGTCTCCGGAGCGTCCGAAACCGAAACCGAAAACGGGGTTATAATCAGTATAGATGTAATTCTCGGGTGAACCACAAACTTAATTTTGTGATTTTTTTTTGACAAAATGGCGGCCATTAAAAAAAAAATTTCAATTTCGGGCTTTTTTTTTGTAGTTTAGTGTAAAAAAAAATAGTAAAAAATTTTTAAAAAATTATGGTCGAGGTTCACCCGAGAATGGTGACAATTCTGCGTCGATTCCACTTTGTTTCATGAAAATCGGTTCAGTTGAACTGGAGATATCATGGCCGCCAGTTCGAAAAACGTGGTTTCGAGATAAACGCGTTTTAAGTTTGCAGTAATGTTTGGGAAAAAAAAAATCAAAAAGTTTAAATGCAGTTTTAAAGAGTTTTAAAGAACAATTCTCCGTCGAATTCACTTTGTTTCATCAAAAATCGGTCCGTTAGAACCGGGAAAACTTAACGCATAGGTCAAAATACGAGGGTTTAAAAAAAGTTGCTCAATGAGAAGACCCCCTTATCAACCACTTCTGGCGTGGCGACCGTGATATAATTTTTTTAAGTTTAAATTTGCTCACTTATGAAGAAGACCCTTAAAATGCTGCTTTTGTATGTTTTTTTTTGTTTATATGGTCCCAAACTTTCTGTCGCCTCTATAAGACTTATGGTAACTTAATTTAATTTTGGGTAGATTTTTGCATGTCTCTCAAAATTCTTCAATTTATACCAGTTTGTTTTTGAAAAGTATGGAAATGTTGAAAGCCAAAATTGTTCGAATGGAAGCAAGATTTGTACAATTTAAGCTTATCGAGTTACATTTCCGTTTAGCCATTTTGCCCTGTACCTTCTTGGGTATGATTCACATCCTTGTTTCTGTTATTGTTGCTCCACATAATACGGTGTTAAGCAGAGGGCACAACTATTACTTAATCATTTTAACCTGTTTAAGCGGCTTAATGTGTGTAAGTGTGTGTGTGTGTGTGTGTGTTTTGAGTATAGGTTTCCAGTCCCGTCCTCAAGTGCCACACGAGCATCTTAAAAGTCACTCGAAACTTTATCCTCCGTCCCGCCCCCTGCAGTCATTTGTAGTAGTTGTTCCACAAAGTGTAAAACTAGCCGTGGCTTTGTGACAGCTGCTGCTCCTGCTTCTGCTCCTCCATTGTCTACCGAATTTAACGCTGCTTCCGTGGCCTCCTGCTCTAAGCCCAAGCTCATAGTTATGCATGTATACATTTGAGTATGTATTTGTGATTGTATGTGTGTGTGTGTGTATGTAGGTAGTTGTGGACGCCCACCAATCATGCATCCGTTTTTGTTGCTTTTAATGAAATTTTAATTTGCTGCGGATATGCGCAGTCAGTGTGTTTGCGAACTTCGTCAGACGGCGCTGCGTCAGCAACGGGAACATATCGAGTACTGAGTAGTGCTAGAGGGGGGGCTAGGTATGAGGGGAGGGACATACAGTTCAGCCAGCTGGCCAGCAGCAGCAGCTTCTCTATGCGCCACACACAATTACTTAGACTTATGTATGATTTATGTCTATGGCTCTTTGGCTTTGAGTGCACTGAAAGAAAAGCTTATCAATATTTTACTTCACTTTCGGTCAATTACTTTTCTTGATGGTGCTATTCGCTCTGATACTACATCTGGAGCAGCAGGGGTGAGCAATGTTAGCAGAGACATTGGCAGAATTTCAGCCGCTGCATTAGAATTTGGAAGTCAAACAACGAGCTTTGAAGCTGGGCCAGCCAAATAGAGAGGACAGCAAAAGGTGGAGTGGGCAGGCGGCCAGGTCCGACTTACGCTCTCGTGCCACTTGTTCTGCTTTCTAGTTCTACTTACCTTCTAGTACTTTTTCCTGCTGAGCCTGAACCCCATCCCTTCATAGCGAACCTTTAGCGAACATTTAGCGAATTTTTGCATTGAAATTTGATTCATTGTCCGCAAAGGGTTAATTTTTCAGTATAATAGCGAATACTAAGCCCATCATTACTTAAAGCTCGTGTTTTTCCGACTTCGCACTAAAAATCAACAATGTGTTTTCCTTTTTTGTCCATCTATTAGAGAGAAATAACGCTTCTGTGCCTGAGAGCGAATATTAAGCGAACATTTAGCGAATGTTTTGATTAAACTTTATTTGAATGCCCTCATAAGCTTTGTTTTAAAGTACCATAGCGAATGATTACTTACTGCTCGTGTCTTGCGAACGATTAGCGAATGTTCGTTTGGGAAAATTTCGACTTCGCACTCAATAATCTTAGGAATGGGCGCTAAAAACAATTATGTGTTCTCCTTTAACTCCATCTATTTGAGAGAAAAGATGTTTCTGAGACTGTAAGCGAACATTTAGCGAATTAAGATTAAGATAAATTTGTCTTTTGCGAACGTTTAGCGAATGTTCAGACTCCATACTACAATCTAAAGAAAGAGCGCTAAAGCAACAAAAGGGGTTTCCGTATTTTTTTTCACTTATTTGAGAGAAATAACGTTTCTGGGCCTATGAGCGAACATTTAGCGAACATTTGACGAAGGTTTTTTGCTTGAAGTTTGATTTATTGCTCGCTAAATATTGAGAATTCCAAAGCAGCATGCACGCAAAGCACTCGAAAGACAGCCTAAGCAGAACAGTAGCCCTTGTGTGTGTCTGTGTGCCTTCTATGGTCTTCGTCGTATTATCGTGAAAGCCAATACTTTCCGCTTCTAAGGCGATGTCCAAAACATGACCTCGAGCTGGCTAAAAACTGCAGGTTTTTCCAAGTATAAAGGTCATAAAAATAGTTGTTGTTCGAAACTTAACAAAAAAGTTTCATTTATAACAACAAAATATTCCTGTTTGTGCAAAAGTGTACGCAGCAGTTCTTCTGAGGCGCCTGACAACATGGGTAGAAGAAAATAAGCTCCTAAGCGAGTACCAAGCGGGTTTCAGGAAGGGATACAGCACTATTGACTCCATCTTTGTACTAACCACAATTGCGAAATCATACCTGGAACGGAAAAAGAAGCTCTACTTGTTTTTTGTGGACTTTAGTGCAGCTTTTGACACTGTGAATAGAGAAGCGCTCCTGCTTAAGCTAGGCAACTTGGGACTGTCAACTAAATTTATAAAGTCGATTAAAATCTTATACGACAATAATACCACGTCAGTTTGGGATGGCAGCAAATGCTCGGGGTGGTTTCAAACAAACACTGGAGTCAAACAGGGATGTATTTTGAGCCCGCTATTGTTTGCACTATATATTGATGACCTACATACAGAGCTACCAGGCGGTGCGGTCATAGGTGACACAACATGTAAAATCCTTATGTATGCGGATGATATGGTGCTGATGGCGGAATCCCCTGGAGAACAACAACTCATGATAGACAAGACTGCAGACTTCTGCGACAAATGGAGACTCCGAATAAACTGTGAAAAGTCAAAAATTCTCGTTGTGCGAGATGGCAGGGGTCGAAAATCAAAACAAGAAAACTGGTTCCTTAAGGACGAGCAACTCGAGGTTGTACAGGAATATAAATATCTAGGCGTGACTCTCACTCAAAATATGGATATGGAAAGGCACCTCACCAACAAACGCAAAGAAGCCACAAGGGCAATAAATAGTACATGGAAATCTTTTCACGGGAAACAGCAAATAAAAGCAAGCGCCAAATATAAACTTTTTGAGGCCACATCGGGTGCTATTATGTTTTATGCGTCAGAGGTATGGGGACTAAAAAGAGTATGAGGAAGTTGAAAAACTAAGTCGCATGTTTTTGAAAAAAATATTTAAACTCCCGCAGAACACTCCCAATTACGCTCTGCACTTGGAAACCGGCTTACCCACTCTTCATCACTCTACACTCAGCAGGCATTTTAAATATATGGCAAAACTAATGCAGCTCCCAGATCAAAGACTTCCAAAGATTATGGCAAAGCACCTCCTTGCGGAGAAGTCACAATGTTTTGCAGTATGGCAATCGCTTTTTGTTGAATACGGAGAGGGAAACAACATCGACAAAATCGAAAACTGGCGAATATCACATGAGACAGTTTTGTCCAATATGGATGCAGAACATAGAGTCCGATGTGAGAATAAGGCCCGGAGCAGTGATGTTAGGCTCATATACAAAAATTTGGATTACAATCTGGGTGAAAATAATTATTTCAGTGACAACTTCGGGACCAACACAATAAGCATCATATTTAAAGCTAGATGCGAGATGCTGCAACTGGGCTATAAGCGCCACATTAGTGATGATCCCTGTACCCTCTGCAATTTAGGCGAACGAGAAGACGTGCTGCACTTTATTGCTGAATGCCCGATACTAAAAGAGATGAGGTTCCGCTACTTCGGTACATACACCCTGACAGCTGAATCAGCTGTCAATCTGCTAAATGGCCCAAACTGGTCGCTGCTTGGCTCTTACATAAGCGAAATTTTTAAGTACAGGCGTCAAATAATAACAGAAGATTTTTAATTTTAAAAGCTATTATAAATAAAACACTAAAAATGTTTACATGTAAAACACTTACAAGAATGGCTAACGGCATGGCATTGCCAAGCCAAATAATTTTGAAATAAATACTACTACTACTACTACTATTCCTGTTTGTGGCCAATTTGCATGCGATCAATTAGAAATCAGCAACAAATCAGATTAAGGATACTCAGACAGAATCAGTTTCGTCCGGAACCACTCTTCAGTGAGATTTTAATCGCTTTACACACCAACAGCCATTAGCAATTACCAATTTAAGAGCACTCTGAGCTGAATAAAGACTTGCGAATCATAAGTCAAGTTTGGGTTCACTTGCGTCTATTAGTAGCTACAGCTTCAGCCGAAGTAATTGCAATGGTGTTGGGGGCAGGGTCCAAATGTCATATGTGTGTTTTTGTTGTTTTTATACAACTTTATCGGAGGTGACACCCTTGTATGTGAAGTGACAAGTATATCTTAGGTTCAGATCAGATGCTGAATGTAAAGTCTAAATCAACTTGGCCTTGAACAGTCGGTTTCAATTCGCTCAACTTTCGTCATTTTATCTAGTAACCAAGCATTTTTCTGTAACTTCAAGGTCCGAAACTGAACCCCTTTGGAACCTTCTAAAGTTTCCAAAAAACTAAAACAAAGTTACGCTGAAATCAACGTCACTCAGCTGCTCGTATATTTTCCCCCATTCCTGTAGTCAGCAAACATTTTTATTCAGTATACATTTTATCATTCGACCGAACACATCGTTCCGCCTAGCTTATTCCAAATTCTAAATTTATTTTTATTATAAATTTCTTTTTTATAAAAACACTTTTGTACAATCATTATGTGCAGTTCGCATCTTAGTGTGGGACGCGGCTTCCTGCGTCAAGCTTTTAGCGTTGCACGGCCAACACGCATTTTTCTGCGCGTGTCATCTAATGATGCTGGTTGCCAGATTAGTATGAAGGACCGGTGTAAGATAACAAAATTTCCCTGCGGCAAACCCGAGCTGCAAGCCCCTAAACAACCCGAGAAGAAGCCGATGAAACCCAAATTCAAATCCATGTGGCTGAATCCCTTCTGCGATGCGGATGAGCCGCACTGCCCCTTCAACCCGCGATTCGATGACATCTACTATGTGGAGTCGGACAAGGCTAAACGCAAGTATTGGCAAACCTGGGTCGCCTGTCCGCCTATGGCCATCAAGCCGAAGAAGATCTGTTGTTATGAGAAGGCCAAGCAGCCGCCACTACAGCGACGCAAGCACAGCAAACCTAAAACCGCCTGCCCACCGCCGGTAGAAGAATGCAAGGACGAATATAGGGGTTGTCCTCGCTTTAAGCGACGCTGCCATCGCGCTGGCCGCATACCCCCAAAATGTCATAGGATCATGGTGCCCTCAAATTGCAGCAAACCACTGACACCGTATCCATCATTCTCGGAGTGTCGACGCCTAAAGCCAGGTGCTTTGCCGCTCAGCGAATGTATCTGCTGGAATCGGCCGATGTTGTGCGAGATCTGGGCCGAGTTTCGTAAACGTACCATGAAAAACAAGCTGAAATAGGTGAGCTCCATGGATGCTACACCTAAACATACCTGGATGAAGAAGCTCAAATAGTCCACTTCATGGATGCTACCCGTAAACGTTCCATTATCAAGAAGCTCATAGTCCGCCATAAACGTTCCATGATCAAGAAGCTCAAATGGTCTGCTCCATGGATGCTACCCATAAAAGTTCCATTATCAAGAAGCTCTAATAGTCTGCTCCATGGATGCTACCCGTGATCAAGAAGCTCAAATAGTCCGCTCCATGGATGCTACCCATAAACGTTCCATTATCAAGAAGCTCAAGTAGACTGCTCCGTGGATGCTACACTTAAACGTACCATGACAAGATAGCTAGCTCCATGGATGCTACCCGTGTATCAAGAAGCTCAAGAGTCTGCTCCATTCGTTACCCATAAACGTTCCATTATCAAGAAGCTCAAATAGTCTGCTCCATGGATGCTACCCATGAACGTTCCATTATCAAGAAGCTCTAATAGTCTACTCCATGGATGCTACCCGTGATCAAGAAGCTCAAATAGTCCGCTCCATGGATGCTACCCATAAACGTTCCATGATCAAGAAGCTCAAGTAGACTGCTCCGTGGATGCTACACTTAAACGTACCATGATTAAGAAGCTCCACTAGTCCATAGATGCTACTCTTGGCTAGATCGGGATTATGGAAGAAGCAAAGTTTATTTTTTATTTGAGAGCGTGCAGCTATCATAAGATTATACGCATCGGACCTTAACACAAGTGGTTTTTTTTTTTTGTAACATTTCAGTAGGAGGTTTTTGGGCTACAATTGTTATAGATTCTCAGACAGTCGGCTCACAGTTTCACTGTACCATAGGCTCATACGTACTTTGTTTGCTTTAAAGCTCTCGACTCGGCCTTTATATTCAGCGTCGGCAGCGGCCTAGCAAAAAAGCTTTTGAAAGCTTTTGGTACGCTTTCTGTATAGTAATATTTTCTCAGCTGCCAATGCTTCGATATTTCTTTCGATATTGAAAATGAATCATTTGGGATTCGGAAGGTTATATATGTACATACGTCATGTATTCCTAGTGGCAACTTTTCTGCTCACATTGCCGACCTCTGATCTAGTGCCTAGAAATTGTTCTCTAATCTTTTGAATGGTAATGCCAGTTCAACTTCCTTTCTTTCGTGTATTCAAATATGCTGATGTTCTGTGCCATTGGCACACACACCGAATACATGTTGGGCATCATCATCATCATCAAGTCGTGCATTGGACTCGCGCATTTGTGAAATAGTGTGCGTGCCTGAGTGTGTGTGTGCGTTTGCTTGTATTTGTATATTTCAGTTTCTGTTGAACGCTGAAAATCTCGCGCTGCATGTGGACAACAACAATGGAGGAGAGCTTGTCGATATTTAGCCTAATTTGTAGTGCTTCCACATGGCAGAGAGGAGGAGGCACATGAAGTTCTTCTGCTTTTTGGCAGCGTAATTTTTTAACTCGCAGGCGGCTTTGATGTGCTGCTACCGTGTTGATTGATGGCATGTGCAAAGTTTGATTGAAAACTGAAGGAGGGAGGGGGTGGGCGGGAGAACGGTAAATCATCGAGGAAATTGAATTTTGAAAGTTCCTGATGGGTTGGCTAATGTGAGAAGTGTCTGAATCGGAATGGCAGCGCATACAATTCCACAAATTCAGTTTGTTTTTTTGAATATGAATTTTTTATCGCCGTTTTTGTGCCACGTAATGGTAAATGGTAAATGGTAAGAGGTAAATGGCAAAATGGCAAATGAAAAACATAAACAATTTATAAACGTGAATTATCACAAAAACGTAAAAATGATAAGGCAAAAATGCCATCACTCAGGACAGCTCGGGACAAGGACAGGAGCTGGCGGCAAACCATGACAGACTGACATGACAGGGGGGGGAGAGGATAGCGATTTGTATAAAGTTTTTCCATCTTTTCTCTTTTGCTGTTGTGGGGCAGCGGGGGCGGAGGCGGAGGCTGGAGGCGTGTGCGTTACAAGACAATAATTGTGGCTGGAAGCGAATTCTCTGTCGCAAGTCGCAAGTCTCGAGTGTCGCAAATAAATGTGATTACATTGCCTGCAGAGGGTGGCATTTGTACAGGCCTGGATTCGGGATTCGGTAGAGAGTAACCACCAAATCTGCTAGCAGTGATTTGTCACTTTGAGGACTCATCCTCTTCGTTGTTGTTGTGTTTTTTTTTTAGCCTCTGCAGTGTAGGGCAAGTCAAGTGGGTTAGTGAATGTATCTCAGGTAAGCTTGTTTCCATCCACTGGACAAAGTAGGCAACAAAAGGTGCAAGCTACTAAAGTTCGCAGGAGTTCGAATTGTGAATGCTTTAACTAGGTATTTTGGTTGTAACGTTTTGGATTTTTACACGGAGCTAGGTTTTGATTTGCGGAAAGCCTCTCTATTCTTTCTTTGCTAAAATCTTAGCTTAAAAATACCTCAAGCTTAGCTTAAACTAAGCTCAACCGTTGCTCAAACATTGCACAACAGTAGACGAAAACTTGATCTAACCTTGACTAATCCTTGGCCAAACCTTAGCTCAACCTGAGCTCAAACTTGGCTAAATCTTGGATAAGCCTTGGCTAAGCCTTGGCTCAACCTTGGCACAACCTTAGCTCAATCATGGCTAAACCATGTGTAAACCTTGGCTAAACCTTGTCCAAACCTAAGTTAAGCCTTGGCCAAACCTTAGCAGAACCTTGGCTAAGCCATACCTCAACCTTGGCGCAACCTTGGCACAACCTTGGCAGAACCTTGGCTTAACCTTGGCTCAACATTGGCTAAACCTTGGCTAAGCCTTATTTAAACCTAGGCTAAACCTTGGCTACACCTTGGATAAACCTTGGCTAAGCCTTGACTCAACCTTAGCTCAACCTGGGCTCAACCTTAGATTAAACATGGTTAAACCACGGGTAAACCTTGGCTAAAACTTAACTGCACCTTGGCTAAACCTTGGCGAAACCTTGTCGAAGCCAAGGCTCGACCTTGACTCAACCTTGGCTCAACTTTGGCTTAAGGGGTCTTCATTCAAAACCCGTTTTTGGACCCTTTGGTAAAAAATTCTTATTTGAAAACGCAAACTTTTTTTTATTGTATTACAAAGGTTCAAAGTAATAAAAAATTTCTCGAAGTGTGCAAAGTAATGAACTTAGTTGGTGGTGAAAGGTGTCGTAGGGCCACGTTCGGCTGGGCGCCGAAAAAAAAACGGGTTATAATCAGTATGATGTAATTCTTGGTAACTCAAACTTAATTTTTTTTTTTTGACAAAATGGCGGCCATTAAAAAAATTAATTTCGGGCTTTTTTGTACTTTAGTGTAAACCAATAAAAAATTTCTAAAATATGCGAGGCTAAACCTAGAATGGTGACAATCTTTGTCGTTCAACTTTGTGTTCATAACCGGTTCAGTTGAACTGGAGAATCATGGCGCCACCAAAAACTGGTTGAGATAAACTTTTTTTTTTGGGATTTAGGTACATTTCACTAAAGGACTATATCTCTAAACTAATTCGGTTTTCGAAAATCCTTTTGGGGGATATTTTTGAAACAGCTACATATGAAAAAAAGTTAAAAAAAGTTGCTCAATGAGAAGACCCCTTAACCTTGGCTAAACCTTGGCTAAACCTTGGCAAAACCTTGGCTCAACATTAGCTAAACCTTGGCTTAGCCTTGTCTAAACCTTATCTAAGCCCAGGCTAAACCTTGGCTAAGCCATGGCTCAACCTTGGCTCAACCTTGGCTCAACTTTAGCACAACCATAGCTCAACCATGGCTAAACCTTGGCTACACCTTGGCTAAACCTTGTCTAAGCCTAGGCTAAACCTTGGCTAAACCATGTCTAAGCCAAGGCTAAAGCTTGGCAAAACCTTGGCCAAACCTTGGCAGAACCTTGGCTAAGCCATGGCTCAACCTTGGCTCAACCTTGGCTCAACCTTAGCTCAACCAAAGCTCAACCTTAGCTCAATCTTTGCTCAACCTTAGCCTAACCTGAGCTTTGGCTACACCTTGGCTAAGCCTTGGCTAAAAATTGGCTAGTCCTTGGTTAAAACATGGTTAAACCCTGGATTTTAGTTGCCTACGTTTCTCGATGTGTTGCTATGTCGTATCGCTAATCCAAGGTTTGCGTCTGCTTTGATAACGTCCCAAAGTGGAGACTGCTGCTTGCTGAAAAGCCTTTAGTATTCCCTTCCAGGTGGGTTGGTTTTCCAGGCATTCTTTGTTTGCAGCAAGCGTACTCTGATAGTTTTCGGTTGAACTTGAATTTTTCAGATTCTCTAAGAATACGGACTGTGCTAGTCGTTTCCCGGTTTTGATCCCTTCGGGTCTCAGGCGGAGTTGATCTATCTACTACTAGGTTGTGGTCGCTGTATATGTGGGCTCCTCTGCAAGTGCGAAGATCTAGTAGAAAGAATGGAAGAACTTTGATTGAATCAAAGAAGATCGTTAATATTAATGGAATGAGAACCAACGTTCGGGAATGAAGATCTTTTCGTACTTACAGTAAGGCAAAAAATTGTAGGAAACGGATCATCCATGAAGGCTGACCTAGCCAAAGCCTAAATGTTCTAGCCATTTTCCTCAAAAAGCTAGATTTTCTATCGAATAGCTACCGAAATCAACAAAGTCAACAACAGGAACTGCTGTTTGTCAGTGGCGTTGCCATGGGTGGAGAGGAATGGGAGAAGTCTTAGCAGAGTAGTAGAAGTTTATGGCCCCCCTTCTTTGAAAACTGACTACGCCCATGGGTTGTGTATGGCCGAAGTAAACGGAAATTTTTCTTTCTATCTAATAGAATATTATTTATCGCATGAAAGCATATGAGGAGAGACTGGTTTGCCTCCCCAATTGGCCAAGTTAAAACCAACCAAATGAAATTAACACAGCGCGCAAATAATTTAACAAACTTTTGTAAATGCAAGTGACTCGCCTGCAATTTACAAATGTTCTAATGCGACCAAAGCGTCGCTGGCGACTGCGCTGCTGCGAGTGAGCTTGAGAGAGCGACTGCGCAGCTGCAATGTCTAAGTATAGAACAGGTGAGGGAGAAATATGTATAACATGAGCAAGTATCAAAGCAAACAAACATAATTTGGTGGCTGATGGCCATTGATTTGATTGACATTAATTATAGGTTCTTGCCCGAACAGCATACCTAAAACTGGCTGCAACATGATGGGTCAACCATAAGAGCATGCTGCTGGACATATGAAAGGCGAACGTTGACTCACAATTGCAAATCTTGACCAGTTCTCGATAGAATTTCCACTGCTGCGCATAAATAATACTTAAATTTCACCTTTATTTAATCAGCCTCCCTTCAAAATGCCAAAAACAAAAAACCTTTTAAAACTCAAGTTGAACAAATCAAAATGTCTGAAACTTTCCAAAGTTGTTAAATTCATTTTAAAAACGAAAAAAAAAAAATACAAATTGTCCATCTTCCAGCAACTTCATCATAAGTTGATTATGCCTCAAATTCCCTGCCAGCTTCGGCTGTTTGTGCCTGCGGCTGAAATATAACTGTTCATAAATTTGGCGCCCATGAAAATCTGTAATATAAAAATTGTCTATTATCTGCTTTACTTCTTCTGCAATGTTTTTATGTTTCTTCTGCTGCTTAATACAACAAATATTGAAACAACCCCCCCGCCGGACGACGGGGGATGGTTTCATCTGCTTCGTGTTGGGTAATGGGCATTTCATAGACCATTGACCACTGACCAAACGGTAGCCACCAGCTGATTAATTGGGTTTCATTCCAAACGGTGTACAGACGGTCACGTTTCTGTCCGTGTCCCTGTCCTGGGCATATCCTGTACGGCTGCTCACTTGCATGCGTGTTTAATACGTTTATTAATTACATTCTGGGGGGGGGCCGGCAAAAAATCGGTTTGCAAGAGGTTCAGCAAAGTGTAAGTAATTGTGAGAGAGCGAGAGCGAATGGTGGGGGATTACCTCGGTGACAATTCTGCTTCTTGCCCATGTCCTTTCTCCACTCGCGTATTTGCGCCAATTAATTTGTTAAATAAACGCATTTGTCCTGTCTGCGTGTGTGTGTGTGTGTGTGGAGTGTGTGCGTTAATATTCCTTTGGCTGCTGCTGTACTGGAATTCATGTTGTTAGTTACGGTTAAGGCAGCGTAATTGCATAACAGTTCCCCCATCACCCATACATATATCAGCGCCTTTAGTCCAGGACATTTTCTTATTAATTGATTGGCCATTGTGCGCAATGCTGGCTGTGATCCTGCTCCTGCCGCCGCGTTGGCTACTTCTTTTTAATTGAATTCCATTCTGCATTTTTCATAAATCAATTTTAATTGTAGGTAATTATTGGCTTTTTTTTCCCCCCGCCTCTTCAATTTGTTTGGCATCATTAATTATGCTGAAATTATTATCATAATCGCTTTATTTCCAGTTTGCTGCTCTTTTTATGCATTCCCCTAGGCCAGGGGGTAGCGACATTTTCACAACTTGTTTGTCGTTTCAGTTCCAATTGTGAGTAAATGTGGCACCCAGCTTAAGCTTGTTGTTAAAATCACTCTCTGGCTCCTAGCGTCACGCATCATGCGTAACTTATCAACTTCTTAAGGTGATTTAAGTGCAAATTTGACTTCGATATCGCTGAACAAGCCAAGCACACTTATAGCAGGTTTGTTTCCTTATTAATTTCTACGCGTCACGCATCATGCGTAACTAAACAATTTGTAAGGGTATTTTTTCTCACAAATTCGGCTTAGAAATCATTTCAGCTGAGAATATTTTGCGCTCCCTTCTCAAGCTAAGCCCATTTTGACCTTAAGGGGGTCTTCTCATTCAAAACCCGTTTTTTGGATCAAAAAAATTCTTATTTGAAAACGCAAAGAATAATTGAAAACTTTTTTATTTATTGTATTACAAAAGGTTCAAAGTAAATAAAAAAATTTTTTTTTGCCTCGATACGAGGGCTGTTCAAAAAGTAATGAGACTTCAAAGTTGGTGGTGAAAAAAAAGGTGTCGTCACGGCGGCCACGATTCCGGGTCTCCGGAGCGTCCGAAATGAAAAAAAAAACGGGGTTATAATCAGTATAGATGTAATTCTCGGCTGAACCTCAAACTTAATTTTGTGATTTTTTTTTGACAAAATGGCGGCCATTCAAAAAAAAAAATTTCAATTTCGGGCTTTTTTTTGTAGTTTAGTGTAAAAAAAAAATAGTAAAAAATTTTTTAAAATTATGGTCGAGGTTCAGCCGAGAATGGTGACAATTCTGCGTCGATTCCACTTTGTTTCATGAAAATCGGTTCAGTTGAACTGGAGATATCATGGCCGCCAGTTCGAAAAACGTGGTTTCGAGATAAACGCGCTTTAAGTTTGCAGTTGCTTGGGAATTTAGGTCACATTGGGTCACTAAAAGGACTATATCTCCTAAACTAATTCGAGTTTTCGAAAATCCTTTTGGGGGGATATTTTTGAATATCCAAGCTATAAATAAATGCAAAAAAAAAAGTCGAAAAAAAAAGTTGCTCAATGAGAAGACCCCCTTAAGCAGAAGAAACAAACTTATCCTAACAAAAATTCTTAGCTTGATTTGCAATCTCTACTCTAACAACATACTAAGTTACCGTGTGGAATGGAGAACAGCTCGCAGATTGGTTTGGCAACAACACCGGTGTTAAACAAGGAAGCCTACTCAGTCTTTCTTTTTTCGATTTATATCGACGATTTATATCTTTTTCCAGGTGGCATCACCTTTGCCTATCATACGATTAAAGGGATGGCAAACTCGCCTCTTGGAACCAACAAACTTTGGAACTTCCATCCATGATGGAAGAGCAACCAGAGTTGACATTTAAATGGAGAACGCCTGGGGGTCGTAAAAGAATTTAAATACCTCAAAGTAAGGTTAACTTAAAATGTAAATTACATCAGATAGCTGCAGCGGAAACTATCGGATTCAAAAGTCGCCCTAAATAGCACTTGAAATTCCTTTCTCGGCAGACAAAATTATAAGCTTTTTAAGGCTTCTGTGCGTTATGTTATGTTGTATATTGTACCATTATCCTTTGGTGAGAACTGTTAACTTTATTTGAAACTGAAGACTATAATGTTGTATTTTGGTAGCTGCGATCAAAACAATTGTTTTGAAATGCGTTTTTCAAAAGAAAAAATCTTAAAATAAACAACTTCTCGGTTGCCATTGGGAGACGATTCTTTCTCCTCTTCATCAGATTCATCATCGCTCTCCTCGGTCTTAGTTTCCGAATCAATCGGCAATTTCTCCTGTGAAAACATCAACTCCCAGCTCGAAATCGTGTGGTTAGATGGCCTAATAAGTTAGCGGATTAACAGAAACTCTTTAAAATCATATTTAATAAACTTACATTGACATCAGAGAAGTTGGGATCATCATTGTCATCGGGAAGAACGATCTTCAAAAAAAGGAAACAATTGATAAAATATGTCATCTTCGATTTTTCCCATCAATCTAGCATTTCTCTCAATATCCTTGGGCTGGATCCAGTCGATGCTGCAACCTTGACATTTATAGATCTCTATCCCGTCTAACGATTTCGGTTCTTTTGAATTGGGTATACAGTTCAAAAAGTAATTCTTGGTCAAAACGAAATTTGTAAAGTTGTAAAGTGTAAAGTTGGTTTTAAAGTGTAAAGTTGGTATAGATTGTATATCCACGAGAACAGAAGTTTTTCAATAATGAATATGCTGCATATCTCCTTCAATGCGATGCAGATTTAAGCCAAATGGTAGACGCCAACAATGTAGCTGGCTGGCGAGATGCAGGCGAATGGGAGCTCCTGCTGGGCATCGAGCTTAGCAACCACTGACTTGAGACTTGCTTTGCGTTGGTGTGAACTCCTCCGTAAGCACTTTCAAAGCTTGATGCATCAGATTAAGCTCTGCTCAGGTTTGGTCAAGGAGTCGGCCAAACAATACTACATGTCGTGTCAACTGCTTGCTAAGCTGTGGCACTATAAGCGTTTCCTCCTCCACCTGAGCTTACCTCCACTTCCTCCGGTTCCGGTGGTATCTGAGAAATCCTTGTCTCTCTGCATCCGTCTCTACGTCTCAACTGACCATTTGCCATTGTCATACCCTCAAGCTTGGCCTGCTCTTCACTCAGTTTGCCCACTGCAAGGGTAGTCTTCTCCTTTTCACAGTATATCACTATGGCCCCCACTGTTAGTCACTCACTCATAGTGGTCTCTCAGTTTCTCTCGTACCTAAGGCAAAGTGTTCCAGCAGATAGGACCAGCTCCAGAAGACCACACCATTCACATCGGCAGCCACTGAAAGGAAAGTAATCAATACAGATGTACATTAGGGTGGAGTGAAATGTGACAACACCATGGTACATTCTTCTTAACACTCATGATGAAGTTGCTCTGAAGATGAAGTTCTCAGACCAATCTCAGAGAGTATGTGAATTGGGAAGGATCCGAGAATGTTAATCAACATTTATGTTGGATACAAATAGAAGATTTTCTTAGAGAACGCATTCAAAATTTGATTTTTGGAAACACAAAATTTTGGACTTGGCGACCGTGAATCGTCAAGCACTTGTTTCTCTGTCATTACTCCGTTTTGAATTCAAATTCAGGTGAATGCACCACTAATCAAGGTTCTACACTAGAATCCAGTCAGTATATGACATATCAAACTGCTCGCATCCTAATGCTTCCTTACCTTAAGCCAGTAAGAAGCTCTGCTGCACATCATCCTTTTGAGGCTCTGGTTGGTATACGCTGCGCAAGTCGTATGGTGTGCGACAACGCTTCTCCACCATTTTGTCCATAATGGCCAACATGGCCTTGTCATGAATTTCACCTCCTCATCGAATTGACCCGACTTCAGGCCAGGCCTTGAGCAAATACCCAAAGCGCCCAGCGACATGTGCACTAGAGCAAAGATTGGCTTTAGAGTGGATTTTTCTTCTTAATTAAAACAAAACTTCAAACTTACATTGTACCCATTTGCCCGTTTGGGGATTATGGAAATTTGGAAAGTGACGCTTCGCAATCTCCTTGAACACCAGGCGTATGGTCTGCATGCGTTCGCGATACAAAGGCTTCCCGGTGATGTCACTTAGAAAGGCAAACTCCAGATGAAGGGTACCAAATTCGTACCGTATGGAGCTGCCACCCAAAGCCCAGCCATAGATTTTGGCCATACCCGTTTTGAAATTCACCAGGGCCACTGAAAGGAAAGGAATCAATAAAGATGTACATAGAGTTGATGCACACTTACCATTTGGCATAAAGCGTCCGTTCACCAATCTGTTTATATGCAAACTATCCAGAAAACGACCTGGAAATGATCTGACAACGCTTGAATAGAGCAGCGAAGCCCAATGCCTGCCGTCTGGCTGGCCTGAATCAAAGGTGGATACGTGCTGCACTTGGTTTGATGTGCCTTCTGCTAACCACATGAAAAACAGTCAATGGATGTCCCATCGCTGATAGATTCTATCATCTTGGGCCTGGGAAACAGTTGGCCTGTGCCACGCTGCGACTTAAGCGATGCATCCAGGCAGTAGACAAATGTTCAACTTCGGGAAAAGGTATGGGTTGACACCAAAGCATCACTGGGTATTCCTTAGCACACCACCAAAGCAAAAGTATAGTCTGATTGTCCAAACCAGTTACCATTGAATCTCGCCATAGATACTCAGCAGCAGATCGGTGCTGTTCCTAATAATCGGTGGTCTCTATCAGGCGTTGATTGTTAAACCCATCCAGAAATAGTTGCCCCCGAATCCGACTCATCGACAAGGTGTTCTTCTTGCTCCTCAGCAGCCAACTGACCGTTTGTCATGGTTATACCTCATGCTAGGCCCTCCAATAGCCCGCCACTCTAGCCTGTTTTTAACTTAGTTTAACCACCGCCACCAAGGTAGTCTCACGCTGAGCACTATGGTCTCCACTTTCAACCATTTACTTTCTGTCTCTTCGCCGGTGTCGAAAGGCATATTAGTCCAGCTCCATAGTTTAAGTTTCACTACCAAAGACCTCACTATTCTCATACATGCATATCGAGTCTTCTTTAGCCACTGAAAGGAAAGGAATTAATAGAGATGTACATTAAGTTGATGCTATTTGACATACAGCGATCGTTTACCAATCTGTTTAGACGCAAACCATCCAGAAAACGCCCTGGAAATGAAGCAGCGAAGACCAATGCTTGCCGTCTGACTGGCCTGAATCAAAGTTGGATACGCGCTACCCTCTGTTTGATGTGACTTTTGCTAGCCACATGAAAAAAGGTCGATGGATGTCTCTTCGCTGATAAATTTTATCTTCTTGGGCCGGGGACATTGTTGGCCTGCGGCTTAAGCGATGGATCCAGGCAGCAGACGAACGTCCATCTTCGGAAAAAGGTTTGGGTTGACACCACAGCATCACTGGGTATTCCTTAGCACACCACCAATCGTCTGATTGTCCAAACCAGGGTACCATTGAATCACGCCATATATACTCAACAGCGGATCATGCAGTTCGGCCGTCTTGATAAAGCCAACCAACCATAGAAGGCTCGAACATAATGTGAACATGCATGGTGAAACAAACCATCTCGATGCTGCTGTAGTA
This sequence comes from Lordiphosa collinella, assembly GCA_018904265.1. Taxonomy (NCBI): domain Eukaryota; kingdom Metazoa; phylum Arthropoda; class Insecta; order Diptera; family Drosophilidae; genus Lordiphosa; species Lordiphosa collinella. The sequence continues at coordinate 19,597 of JAEIFV010000289.1, read as the reverse complement.
CAGAAAGTCCCGTCTAGCTAAAGCAAAAGGAATAGGAACCGGGAAGGGGTTAGGTGCATAGCAGCAGTTTATAAAAAAGAAAGGGTTCTATTATCGCTCAAATCCTGAACTTATCTATGACTTGAAACTAAAGGAGGCTGAAAGAAAGTACAGCCGTTTCAAGACCCACCACAGGTCTTTCCTGAGCGACCTTTTTCCGCTCGAGCTGCTTTGGAATTCCCAAGCAGTTAAGGGGGTCTTCTCATTCAAAACCTTTTTTGGACCTTTTTTTTTTATTTGGAAACCATTAAGAATATAATAAAACTTTTTTATTTATTGGAAAAAAGGTTAGAAGTATATAAAAAATTTCTTTGACCCAAAGTGAGCCGATTTGCCTAAAACTGATGAAACTTTAAACGCTTTGTCGCGAAAAAAGGTTTTCGAGCTGGCGGCCACGATTCCGCAGGTCTACGGAGCTCCGATTTGGATGAAACAAACGTTATAATCGACGTAGAATTGTCACCATTCTGCCCGAAAAATAAATTTTGTGATTTTTTTGACAAAATTTTGGAAAAACTACAAAAAAAATGGTCCAATTTCGGTTGTTTTTTTCAAGTAGTTTCCAGTTTGTCAAAAAAAAAATAGCAAAAAAATTTTTAAAATTATGGTCGAGGTTCAGCCGAGAATGGTGACATCTATGCTGATCGATTCCCCTTTGTTTTTTGAAAATCGGTTCAGTTGCACCTGAGATATCTGGCCAGTTCGGAATACGTGGTTGCGAGATACATGCCTTTAATTTTTGAAGAAAAAAAAAAAATGCTAAATAGTTTTAAGAGCTGACAATTCTCCGTCTATTTGTTTCATCAAAATCGCCGGTAGAACCGGAAAACTTATCGCATAGGTCAAAATACATTGTTTAAAAAAGTTGCTCATTTAAGTTTGCAGTTACTGGAATTTTGTCAATAAAAAGACTAAATCTCAAAATCTTTTTCGCGTTTTCAAATGAAATTTTGTATTTTTGAATATCCAAGCTATAAATAAATGCAAAAAAAGGAGAATAAAGACCCTGCTTAAGGCATCGCAGGCATGGAGAGACAACTGCTGAACTGACAGGCTTCTGCCTGTTTTGGCGCTGTCTTTTTGAAGTCAGTTTTTACGCTCATGCTGCTTTGAAATTCCCAAGCAGTTTTGGCATTGCTTAGAAGACTGCCGATGAGAGACTTTGGTGGGTTTTCAAACAGCTGTACAGCTATTTCTGTTTAAGGTTAGCAATGAAAATTGAAATATTTTCTTCCAGCGCTTTCCTTCCCTGCCTCTGGTCTGGCTCCTGCCCATTATCAAATGTTTAATTATTTGCCATTTCTTTTTTGCCATTTATGTGTTGCATACTTCTGGGTAACTTTCATTCAAATTGCTTTGCTGGCCGTCGCCGCCGGCTCCCTGCTTTGTGCATTTATAATCATTTTTCATAAATGTCTGACCATTGGCCACGAGATACAGGAGCCAGGAGCCCAGTCACATTTACTGTGACAGCTCTCAAAGGATTAGACGTGTTTCACATTTTAAATTGTCCCAAGTCCAGAGATGATGACCATGATGATGATGACAACGTCCAGCAGCTGGCTTTTGTCTCTAAACGGTCTAGGCGCCGATTGCTCAACTCGTTAGAGACACACACACACCACGCCCGGCCCTTCCTTTCCAATTGCCATTTGTTGCTCGCTTATTTTTTTACTCTCTGCTGTTGTTGCTGCTGCTGCTTTTTGACTTTTGCGCTGCGGCAAAACTGATTTAAGCCGCTTACTCCTCTTCCTGCTTTAACCGCCCCCGCCCTACCCATAAGCTGGACGCTTTCAAATGCCAATTCTGCGTGTTGGTTCGGTTGCCTTTGGCTCCTTTTCCATGTGGTTTGGGTAATTGACGTTGATGGAGATTATGCAGACGTCGACGGCGCAGTCAGCGAGGCTGGCAGCGCAAAGTTCGCGTCATGGATAGCACCCATTGATAACACGGGGGGGAATACAAAAGTTGGCCATAACTTTAAATGGTTCAATGATACTCGCAAATGCAATTGAGAAAGTTTTTCTATGTGATTTTTCAATCAAAATTGGTTGCTATGCATAGTGGGTGCCGTGATTGCTCACGGTGCAGAGTAAGGAGAAGAAGGAGGACCTTGGTGCTATCGATTTCCTATTGTATCGAGTAACTTCAGACGAAAGCTGTCAAAATTGTAAATAGTGACTGAGTGGCCCAGTGTTTTAGGCCTTATATATATATTTGGCTTGACACAGCTCAAAGGGCCTTGTGTGCTTCTAATTTTCTAAGACTAACACCGAATTCGAACGGGCTGCTTGAAAAGCTTTTTCAGGGCTATAAAAAAAGGGGTATACATTAAAAAAAAAAAAAACAAAAATAAAAAAAAATACCCAATTAAAATAATAAAAAATTATTTAAAAAAATAAAAACACAAACCCTGGAATAAAAAAAAAAAAAAATAAAAAATAAAATAAAAAAAAAAATAAAAATAAAAAAAATATTAAAAAAAATTAAAATAATAAAAAAAAAAAAAATAAACAAACAAAAAAAAAAAAAAATAAAAAATAAAAAATAAAAAAAAAAAAAAAAAATAAAAAAAAAAAAAAAAACAAACAAAAATAAAACCCCGGAAAAAAAAATACCAAATAATAAAAAAAAAAAAAAAAAAATATATATATAAAATAAATAAATAAAAAATTAAAAAAAAATAAAAAAAAAAAAAAAAAAAAAAAAGAGAGGTTAAAACCCCATGAATATGAAATTTTAAAAAAAAAAATATTAACCCCGGGTAAACGCGTTAGGAGGACTTTCTCCTAGACAGTAAGGGGGGGTCACCAAAAAAAGAGCCAAGCGGTCCACGATTGGAGTGTACAACAAAAGCCACCAAGGCAGTCACTACTCACGGCCAATAGTCCTGCTGGCAACGCTGGACGTGAAAAACGCTTTTAATAGCGCAAAATGGACGGATAACGCCATCGAGGCTCTCCGCAAAAGCGCTTCCGAATACCGGGGTATCTGCTGCGTATATACCAGCTATCTCGAAAACCGAAAGCTGTTGTACCAGACCATAGCTGGTGAAAAACGTATTCCAGTAACAGCAGGAGCTGCGCAGGGATCCATACTTGGGCCGGACCTCTGGAATATCAGCTATGACGAGGTGCTCCCGCATAGAAATGCCCGACGACGCATTCCTGGTAGGATACGCAGACGACATTGTGGCAGCATCACTGCGCGTAATACAGAATACGCACAACGTACACTCACGCAGGTGATGATCCGGGTCAAAACTTGGTTGAACTCACACGGACTGCAGCTAGCAGCAGAAAAAACAGAGCTACTGCTCATCACGAGAAGGCAAATCCCACTAGAAATGGACATGAGAATACACGATAGCATTATCCGCACTCAGAAAGGTGATAAATTACTTTGGGAGTCAGGCTTGACTCGAAGCTGTCGTTCCAAGCTCATATCAGCACGTAGTAACGAAGTCTACCACTGCGACAGGCTCGTAAGCAGACTAATGGCGAATGTGGCGGACCGGTGCAAGGTAGGCGGAAGTTACTAATGGAGGTGAACAACGCCATTCTTCTATATGGATGCGACATCTGGGCAGACGCTCTAAACGCAAAATGCCGAGCAAAACAACTTTTATCGCTAAAAAGAAAGTGCGAGAATAATAAGTGCATATCGGACAGTATCAGGATTAGCAGCGATGGTCATCGCAGGTGCTATGATCGACATTAGCCAGAGAACGAAGCCAAATATACGGATTGCGCCAAGCAGGATAATTCTCAAGGCAAACGGCTGAATCGATTAAAAGAAGAAACCCTCACCGTGTGGCAAGAAAGATGGGCAATCGAAACAAAGGGCAGATGGACAAGAAGGTTGATTCCTGAGATCAAAAGTTGAAGCTGAAAACGCACGGAGACGCCGATTTCTCACGTAACACAGATGACGATGACACGGCTACTTTAGCGCATTCCTACACTCAATTGGGAAAAAGCTCAGAGCATAGTGCGTGTATGGTGACGCAGAAATAGATAGTGTGGAACACACTGTGATACACTGCGAACGATGGGCCGCTAGGCGAGGCAACCTAACACGATGTGTAGGAAATATCACAGCAGACAACATCGTATCGAAGATGATCTCGAGCGAAGAGCAGTGGAGATTGATCGCAAGTTTTGTTGGCGAAATTCTGCGAATCAAGAAAAAGACCTGGACGAGAGGACATAGTGGGGTATCTGGACGCAGATAATAGATGAGAGCGCGTAGCGCGTAAAGGGCCCCACTTCGAAGTAATGCGAAAGCTTTTCCGAAGTGGATACAGGCCTGAGAGAGAGGGGGTTTTAGTAGGTGCGAGTCCTACTTACCCTTTCTGCGACGGCAGACTAGGAAATGCATAAGGCATTTTCCACTCGCCCAAAAAAAAAAAAAAAAAAAAAAAGGTGGGAGTCTCCAAAATGGTCACAGCCACGACCAACTTGGAGCCCATGTCATAGTAGTCAAGTCAAATACCTGAGTAAGCCTTAACGTTGCCACGATGAGCGCTTCTTGGAACAGAAGGCGATGAAGCCATGACGGGGCACTGAGAATTTACAACGAGACAAGTCGTCTGTTAACTTCAGCGTTATACAAGCTGCTGTGGTAAAAGGTGACCTACACCAAACTTCACCTCAAAAACCTTTACAAGTGGCAAAAAGCCGCCTGACTGGGTACAACAGAAGCCCTGCCATTCAACACCCAAGCGGTACTGCGGTAGGTAATTCTGAACCTGGAAACAGTAGACACTTGAGAACTGAAACTCCTCAAAGCATCTACCTCAGATCCTACTGAAAGTAGGACAAAAATGCTGAGGCTAAGAGAAGCGACTACTGTAGACCAGTTCACAAATGGAAAAACAATTTTAAAAGAGGAAACCCCCAACAGGGAGAACGGACTTACCATCTAAAAAAACTGCCAGTTCGAGCAGGTATGAGAGCTCAAGAGCTGGTAGCTAGAGTAGCGCTTTTCAACCAACGTCAAGGAACACATTAAGCTGCACCAAACCATTCCAATATTAAGAACATGCCAGTCTCAGTCTTGCCCCACTGCATCAATACCTCCGCTAAACCTGCAGGAAGGAGAAGAGAGAAAGAATTCATTATGCTGGTGAGCAACACTTTCTTTGAATCACTTACCCCATTTACCCAACCACCAATATTCGTGTGACAGTCAGTGAAAGTGTTAAAAACAAACTAAATTTAAACTTTAACTCCGAAAAAAATATGAAAACTAAAATTTTGAAAAACAAAAAGTAAAATTTTACGTAAAAAAGAAACTAAAAATCTTACTACGTGTACCTGTTGTGTTGTTGTTGTCTGTGGCTGTTTCCCTGTCAGTGTTTTCTGGTGAATGTTCTGACACGGGTGGGGTATTATTTGGTGTCTCGGCGGGAGTAACGTTTTCGGGGGTATTAGTGGGTTGAACATCGGTGGGTTGAACATCGGTAGGTTGAGCATCAGTGGATTGAGCATTAGTGGATTGAGCATCAGTGGACTGAGCATCGGTAGACTGAGCATCGGTGGTTTGTGCATCGGAGGCTTGGGCATCGGAGGTTTGGGCATCGCTGGCGGCGGCGTCAGCAGAAGTATTGGCCAATGAATCTTCCGATGGCGGAGGAGTAGACCTCCTCGCGCGTTTCTTCTGCCAGGTCTGTTCTGTTCTTTCAACAATTGTATATGCATTGCTTCTCGTGCGTTTTCTGGGCAGCTGGGCTTGACCAGAGCTGCACGGTGTCTCTTCTGGCATAACACCCGTCAGCCGTGCCAGTGCCAATGCCCGCCTGGCACGGGCCATAGACCTAGTTTCCATTCTTCGCGGAGGCGCCAATTCAGGAGGAGGCACCAATTCAGGAGATGCGTCTCGTGGCGATTTGTTGTTGTCTTCACTGTTGTCTTTGTCCATTGTCTTTGTCTTGTTTCTAAAGAAAGAAAAAAAAACAGAAAGGAAAAAATTGAAAAATTATAAAAAAAAATTTGTTTTTTTATTTGATTTTTTTACGTTTTAACTTGTTACGATAGATGTACTCCCGACCGAGTTTGTTTTTGGAATGAGAAAAAACTGTAGGGGTATATCCAGTATATCTCTAATGTCAAATCGCAGGCCTACTTTGATAGTTTTAACCAAAAACATTTCATTAAATATTTTCAAAGCCTATTAATTTCCAAAAATGTTTTCTTCTTGTATAATTTACTAACAACTGGACAATTATAACACAGTACGACACCACAAAAAAAAGACCCGGAATGAGAAGGGACTTCTGTAAGCATCATCTCATACCTAGTTTTCGCATTCTATGGGTACTTTTGTACTAGCAACACTTAAATGTTAATGCTTCAAGATAAAAATCTAAAAAATTCAGTAAACACGGACAGGGTCATTGGAAATGGAATATCAAGAGATTGCGCTTATCGTACAAATGGTTAAGGTACCTCCAGAAGGGGTTGAAGCTAAATTCTTGAATAACTTTAAAACCGCACGGTAGAGTTTTATTAAAATCTAAATTTATGATGGCATAATGGGCTATTGCATGTCCCTAAGTGATGGAGTACCATTTTAAGATTCACCCACGAACTACTCCATATACATAGGTCATAAAATTTTTATAGGTCTTGTTTATTCAAAAATATTTTGCCCCCTTTTTCGAAAACAATTTATTTAGGAGATAAGTCCTTTTAGTGACCCAATGTGACCTAAATTCCCAAAACTGCAAACTTAAGGGTTTTTCCTTTTGAGCAAAATTTTAAACCGTATTTTGACCATGCGTTATTTCCGGTACCGGATTTTGATGAACAATGTCGGGGAATTGTGCTCTTTAAAACTGCATTTAAACATTTTTGATTTGGATTTTTTTCCAAAATTACTGCAAACTTTAAACGCGTTTATCTCGAAACTACGTTTTTTGAACTGGCGGCCATGATATCTCCAGTTCAACTGAACCGATTTTCATGAAACAAAGTGGAATCGACGCAGAATTGTCACCATTCTCGGCTGAACCTCGACCATAATTTTAAAAAATTTTTACTATTTTTTTTTTTTACACTAAACTACAAAAATGTAAATTTGTAATTTTTTTTGAATGGCCGCCATTTTGTCAAAAAAATCACAAAATTAAGTTTGAGGTTCAGCCGAGAATTACATCTATACTGATTATAACCCCGTTTTTTTTTTCATTTCGGACGCTCCGAGACCCGGAATCGTGGCCGCCGTGACGACACCTTTTTTTTCACCACCAACTTTGAAGTCTCATTACTTTTTGAACAGACCTCGTATCGAGGCAAAAAAATTTTTTTATTTACTTTGAACCTTTTGTAATACAATAAATAAAAAAAGTTTTCAATTATTCTTTGCGTTTTCAAATAAGAATTTTTAAAAGGGTGCCAAAAAAAGAAGAAAGACCTAAGCGAAATTAAAAAAAACCACTCCATTATATTTCCAGAGTGTAGGTCATAAAGAAGACGGAAAAGTAGACCAAACTGCTTTCTCATTCACCAACGAAGCCTTGGTTCACGGATTATGGACATTTTTGAATAATTTGTTGATAGATACTGTCTTCTTAATTAAGTTCATTGCGTATACATAATAAGTTCATAGTATACATTTCTTACATTATACAAGTGATCTGACTGGATCAGATATTAGGAACTAATGAAAAGCGATGAATTTACAACTGTGCTCACAAACAATCACCGGAAAGCATGGGACGCTCTTAAAGCTGTGATTCAGAACGTTTAAGTATAGCATCGAGCAGAGACAGACGAGATTGAGAAATTAGTGACAACAATGCTGAAATATTTTTAAAATAAATTGAACATTAAAATGGCAATTTGTGCATCATTATCTTTATGTTTTTTTGGCAACAAGTGCCCACCGAATCGGACGAACAAAGGGAACGGTTCTACCAGATTACCAGGCCAATGGAAAGCTGGATGCAATACTCTCGAAGGTTTGTTGGTGGAGCCACAAGGTAAGCCAGTATGAGGATGAAGGCGGGGAAAATCCAGAAGACACTGGATATACTGAGCACACAGAAAGAGATGTGCCTTTAGATTCTCTTTCTAGTTCTCGAAGTAACTACTCGGTAACTCTTTGTTTATCTTTGCCTTGCCGAAAATAGTTCTACAAAGTCAACCGCGTTTGGTCTAAAATCAAGTTGCATTTTCCCTAAAGAAAGTTTCCAGGAATTAGCTTGGAGTTAACTTAACATTTTGGCGCCCCCGGGTGGACACATTGCGGAAGTTTCCAGAAATTAGCTTGGAGTTAGCTAAACATGTGATAAGGTATGTTTTTTGAGTGCTACGGTTGCAATGGTGAGGCTATTGAAGAACCAGAATCCTTTTGGAAGCCTAAAAATGGAAAAAAGTAAAAGCTGAATTCCCTTCTGCTTCTTAGATAAGCGTGAGTTACTTAACGAGTTCATGCGTATTCCAACTTTCAAAGTCAAAAGAAATCGTCCAACAAGTATAATCTTAAGAAACACAATATTAAACTAAGTTAGACCGACCCTTCGAGGCTTATTTTCCAAAATTACTGAAAGCGATAGGCACTGAAATGTAACGGAATAACTGATAAACAAGTTTTCTTTTGATTTATTGTCAAAACAAAAACATCCAATTTTTAAAAACTATAATGAATTCCAATTACCATTCTCTCCCTTTTCCCAAGCCCCTTGCGTAACTCCAATATTTATTCGGCGGGGCGACGAAGCGAGCTCCAATTTCCATTTGGTTAAAGGAGACTACAAAATTGGCGGACGACCACCGCAACTGCAAGTGCTGCTAATGAGTGGCCACACCAAGTTCGAATGCAGGTGTCCCCTGTAGCCACCGACCGCATTGCACTAATTGAAACAATGTGCCACACCTAAGCAGCGCAACAGAGACAGAAGCTAAACGAAAACAGTTGCAAAGTGGCCATCGGGAGGTCGGCAGTCATTTGATGAGCTCCCCCGGCTGCCTCCCTCCATTCATTGCTCCATTCAAATGATGAAGGCAGCAGCAGCCTGGCGGCAAGTGTTTGCCAAAGCAATGAAATGGCCAGCAGACAGTGGAGAGGAGAGGTGAGGCGGCTGGAGGATAAGGCAAATGACTTTGAGTGCATCAACAGAAGCAGCAGCCGATTATGCTTAAGGATTGTGTCTGCTGCTGCTGCTGCTGCTGCTGCAGGTAAATGGGTTTTCCCTGGTGCAGGCCGAGGCAAAATCTTAAATCAATTAGCTGATGGTTTCAAGTGAATTGATGATGTGCTGATGAAAGAGTTCCACAAGGCTGTTAAATAGCAAATAACTAATCCAATTAGGTGAACTCGAGTGAATTAAAGACTCAGAATGCATCAATGACAACCAGTTAAGTGGCAGCAGATGCAAAGGATTTCTTGGGGAAATTCCGTTTGGCAAAGAAAGAAAAAGAGATCAAAAATAAAGTGAATGAAACAAAAACTAAACTACATTCAATATATGCGGCCCTGTTCCGAACTCCGATTCTGTTTTGGAGTAAACGGAGTCTACTTAAACCATTTAGAGGAATCCACAAAAAGAGCCAGGTCTTTTAGGGGCTTGTATACTTTAAATGATATTCGTTAATTGAATTAGAACTCATTACGCAAAAATGTATATTCAATCCACTCATTTGTATAGTTACAAGTTTCCAACCATTCAGCACTCCAAACATAAACAGTCAAGCTTAATATTCGATCGTCACGGTCGCCACAGTTCGATAGCGGCTTATCTTTAATCTGTGTTAAGCTGCAATTCCTACTCTGTTTCCATGTTCCTATGAAAATATTGCTTCAATCCAATGAAATGTGATAATGTTGACTTCTACTTAGCATTCCTGCACTTTCAATTCTCCATTTTCCCTTCATTTCTCTAATCTGTTTATCCAAGCAACGAAGCCAATTTCCACACACACACACACTGAGAAAGAGAGAGAGAAAGAAATGTGGAGAATCAAATCGAGAACTTCAATTCAATGAAAGTAAAATTATTTTATGAATGATTCGTGTTGGCTGCGAACTTTGAGGGATTAGCTTGTTGACGGTTGTCGCCGGGTCGAGTACATATTTTGACTGCCTTTTAGCCGGGGACCAAGTTTTGTTGGCCAACTTTGGATTGTAATTTGCGCTTAGCCGGCTTATGTGGGTCCGTGGCTGCTGCCCGTTGGCAGCTTCCATTTTAACATAAATAATTTATCATGCACAAATTAGCGTTAGGATTTGGGATTTATGCCACATGAGCGATGGTTACCCTTTGACAGCGACGTTGACAAAGTTTTCTCGGGGATAAAAAATAATTTTGGTCAACCGCAACAATTTTTCCCAAGTGAAACGTGCCAAAACGACAAACAACGCCACACACAAAAAAAAAGGATAAATTATGAGCAACAAAAAAAGGAACAGTAGCCAGGACAACCAATCAGCAGGCAGCCACAAGTTTTTAGTAGAAAATGTTGCCAGTTCTGGTCCTGCCGTCCTGGCCGTGTCCGTGTCCTGGCACTTCTAATGTAATCAACATCTTGTAGTTTTAATTGCATTTAGCGTTGCGAACGGCGCCTAATTCGATTGTAACGGTCAGCAGCAGCAACCAGCCCTTTGGCATCGTCCCCTCCCCCCAACACACAGACTGCTCTTCCCCAACGCTTGTAGAACTTAATGAGTCTTGAAGGTAATTGGCTGTTTTTAATGGCCACGAGTTGACTCCAACTCTGCTTCCTTCCTTCCTTCCTACCTCCCGCTAGCCTTTCTTTGCTTTTTCGGCTTCCTTCCGACTGCTCCCACTGCTCCCACTCTGCTGACACGGCTAATTATAAAATCAATGTAAGTAGCTGCATGTAGGTAGCTACTCCCTACTCCCAACGAGTGGAGCAGCAGCCTCCCAAGACACGATGCATATTGCACTAGACAAGAGACAAAGCGCACAAACAAATAGACAGCCAACAGACGGGCCAAGACACAGCGATAGATACTCGAAAAAGTTTTTCAATATGAGCACCAAACGGGCCAAATGGCAACGGCAACGAAGGAGGCGCAGGCGGGGTTAGAATGGAAGTCAGAGGTGGTTGCACTGTGGAGTGAAAATGTAAATGTGGATTTACAATTGTTAGAAAAAACCCCTACATTTATTGGAACTTAGGTCGTGGTTGAGGTGGGGGGGGTAAACACCTTTGTTAACACAAAAAATCAGAATCAATTCCGAACCCGTACAAAATTGGTTCAGAATCATACACTCCTGCCCAAATTTATACGACACCTCGGAACATTTCGCTTTTGAGACCTTCAACGTTCTCAAATTCCTTTCGGTTCTCTTTCGGTTGGTTTCAAATCTCTAGCGTTTTGGGAAGAGATTTTGCTAAATTCACCGCTAAAACTATTTTGATAAGCAAAATTAGTTTTTGGAACATGTAAGCTACATGTTTTTACTGGATAGGCTGCATCAAATAAACAACATGTTTAAGGCATTTTTTATAGCTTGGATATTCAAAAATATCCCCCAAAGAAAAACTCAATTAGTTTAGGAGATATAGTCCTTTTAGTGACCCAAGTGACCTAGAAACTTAAAGCAGCGTTTATCTCGAAACCAGTTTTTCGAACGGCGGCCATGATATCCAGTTCAACGAACCCGTTTCATGAACAAAGTGGAACGACGCAATGTCATCTCGGGTGAACCTCGACCATAATTTTTAAAAAATTTTTACAATTCTTTTTAAAAATTAAGTTTGAGGTTCACGAGAATTACACTATACTGATTATAACCCCGTTTTTTTTTCATTCGGACGCTCCGAGACCCGATCGTGGCCGCCGTGACGACACCTTTTTTCCCACCAACTTTGAAGTCTCTTACTTGAACAGCCCTCGTTTCGAGGCAAAAAAAAATTTTTTATTTACTTTGGTAATACAATAAATAAAAAAGTTTTCATTATTCTTTGCGTTCAAATAATTGTTTTTTAAAAAGGGTCAAAACGGGTTTGCGCCCGCCTCCCAGTAGCGTCATATGGGAAATTTGTCAACAACAAACGAGCCTAGGGGTTGGAAAGTGTTGCTTTATGATTGGCGCGAAAATATTTTTCAAATTTTCATTCTAATTTTGGTAAAAGGACTTTAAAATTATAATATTAGCATGAATCACTAAAACTTATGCCACAACTAACAGATTTCCGTTCAACATCAAATTAATTCAAAACCAAAATCAGGGGAAATTTTTTGCGCGTGATGCAACCCTGTTTTGTGGGATGTACAATTATTTTGAACCCAATTGAACCAATTCTCTTTCCCACTAAGAAAATGAAATCTCTCGAAGTTCTGGGACACCGACGGATTTTTCGAGCGATTTGCAAACTAACCGAAGACAAAATCTCTAGAGATTTGTTGCAGCAGCTAAACTATTTGTACAACCACACCACCATACGCCATGTATGGCTCATACCCTATATCTTGTTGTTGAGGAAGTTTTGAACAACTTAAAACAATACTCGGAAGTAGTTACTCACATCAAGGGAGTCGTGACGTTTTTTAAGCACAGTGTCCTTGCTATGGACGAGCTAAGAAAGCTTCAAACAGGAGCTAATATTTCAGAAGGATGTGCATGCACTTGACTACAAAACGTTGATACTAGATGGAACTCATCATTAGACATGATGATGTCTTTTATAAAGATGTCCGAACTTGTGTATGCGAGTAGAGCTGGGAAATGTCCGGAAATGCTTACCGAATATGAACTAAACATCACTCGAGACATAATTTAACTTTTTGCTCCCCTTCAAAGAAGCGACTGAAAAATGTAAGCGGTGAAATATATGTCACCATAAGTTTGGTAATTCCACTGACTACATTAAAGCTGCGAAAACTAGCTACAGTTAAAGTGGAAACAGAGTTGGGAGAAACAGCAAAGGAACTTTTTTAGAAAGCTGCAGAAAGACGTCTTTCACTAAGTGAGTTCAACCAGATGTTTGCAAAAGCCACGCTATTGGATCCACGCTTTAAAAAGACGTACTTTACGACAAGACTCGCTGCAGGATGATATACCCGAACACATGTAATACCAGCCAAATGAGTCAAAGGTATGTGCTTCTTTCAGATCTTGAAAACAGATGCTTTCAATTCAAATATTTTTTTTTAGACTATAACATATGCTGGTGAGGTGGTATCAGTGTGGGAGGGCACTAAAGATATCTCACTGCCCCACAAATCAGCTCTACTTATTGGCGAGCTAATATGGATGAATGGCCCAAGATGTCTGAAATCGCATTGAGATACTTAATTGCGCCTGGAAGTTCTGTACCATCTGAATGGATGGCATCCGCAATCAAACTATTGGTTTCCAACACCCGCAGCAGAATGACTGGGGAACACATTAAGCAGCGGGTTTTCTTAAAGTCATTGGCCAAACCACTATTGGTAAATAGCAATCCACAATCTATATGAGAATCAATCTGTCACTTTATAATTTTAGGATTTTAAGGGTCGATTTCTCATTTTCTAGATAGCTGCTAGTTGTCAGATAAACTCACAATTTACTCTGTTATTTGTTAGTTTATGTGACAGTTAGCTCTATATGGAAGATGTGAAATTGGCTCTAAATCTGTTAGTTTTTAAGGTTTAGTGGAAAAAAACTTCACTGCCAATTTACTTTGAAAATATAGTCCAATTTCACAAAAACTTAAACTAAGTCATTTTTATCTTATGCCATTGTTGGGACGGATAGAATTGCCATTGGCACCTGTTCATTAGTCGTCTGATAATGTAGGCCTTCAGTTTTTCTGTAAGCTTTTCACTATTTTCCAAATTAAATTTAAAGTTTACACTCCTTAGAAATACTAATCTCATACTTTTACGCTAAATCAATGGTGAATATAGTAAATATTAAAAATATCAGAGCATTTTTCACTGAGTGTTCCGTTACTTGAAAAATGTAAGATGCAATCAGAGATAAGAACAAGCAGTTTTTTTATTTCGTTTCATCATGCTTTTCATTTCTCTCTACGGGAGTCAGAACTAAAATTTTCAAGGTGTATAATTTTTGGGCAGGAGCTAAAGAGTTAAACTTATTTCTAGTTCAATATTAAAAAGGTCGCCAAACGAATTACAAAACACATTTAAGAGAAGGCACGCTCTCTTGTTCTGTAAACGTAACTAACAAAAGTTTCATGTAACAACACAAATGCTGTTTGAATCTTGCATTTAAGCTTTCACTAAGAAACTTTAGCCTGAAAGCTTAAGCTGGAACACCAGAAAGTTAACTTGATGTATCGTTTGTCTACTTGCAGTTCCCAACTGCTTATTGGAAAGGTAGTAACAATCACAGTCTTTAGCGAACGCCAACTGAAGATTGGACTTGGACTTCGAGAAAACAAATTGTATTGGCAATCTGCTCGATTTAGTTTATTAATGGGCGTATTCAGCAGATAAATTTTACGATTTCTGATTTACGATTGCGATTGCTTATAATTTTCTGCTGAATGACAATGATTGCTAAGTTTAGGTTATTTTCTGGCTTTAGTATATTTGGTCGAAAATACATTCACACCATAAAAAATTTGGCTTTGGTATTAAATACATTTGACATTTGGAAATGGATGTCGCACGTTGAGATTAAGTAAGAAATTTGGAATGAGTTTATAAGGACTTATACTCTTGACTTATATAAGGTCAACAGTCAGAACTTTCGGAACATACGTCTTGAAAAATAACCGATTGACCTTGCTTTCTGTTGTAGTAAAATCTTGGCACCCATCCGAATTGCCCCAAGGGGCACCAATGCGATTTTTGTTTAAATATTTGTAGCAGAAAAAGCTTGCTGGGAGTCATTTGGCCAATTCACATATGTAGGCATTAGCCTCGATAGAGTCCCCTGTTATGTTGTAAAATATTTGGTGGCCTGAACTTGTTGGAATGTCGAATCGATCGCCAACAGACGAGAAAGATTCCTGCTTACTTAGCAGCCAAATTGAAAAAAAAAGCATCTTCTTTGAAAAACATACATTTGCAATTGTTACATTCTCTGTTAGTGACGTTGCATTTGCTGTTACACCAAGAAGTTCCTGGAAAAAGTATTTCATATATGAACCTCAAAAGTTGTGCGTGACATCCTAAAATGCGCCTTGAATTGGTCCATTCTGTACCTGGGAACTGTGTCCTCGTAGAATGATTTAGAGCGAATGAGATTCTTTTTGATTTTTCGATTGCCACAATAGCAGCTACGAATGGGTTGCTCATTGACCAGATCAGCAATTATACCCATACTAAATTCATCCCAACCGTCCCAATTAAATTCATATTTCCCCAATTTTTTTTATACATTTTTTTTGAGGTTTTAAATTTTTTTTTTTTTTGGAGTTAACAGTTGGCCTTGCAATCGTTAAACGGTCTCACAAATATTTGTTTCAATCTCAGCAATCATGTCAGATTTTTTTAACCTCGAGCCAGCTGAACTCATTACTTATAATGGAAAACTTTTCTGTAATACAATGCAAGCGTTTCTTAACCATTCTTAACTTAACCATTTTCTTAACCATTATTTTCATTCATTATGATTGGCTTGAATGATAATTTTTAATTCACCTCCCGTCCTTATACATATTAAACTGCACCATCGCAAACGCGATTAGTAGCGGGGAGCATGGTCTCTCACACTAGTTCGATAAGGCCATAGGAGGCATACATACACAAAGGCTTCTGTCCGTTTTAGGCTGTCTTTCGAGATTTTGCGCGCATGCAGCTTTGGAATTCCCAAACAGTTTTAGCAACGCATGCATGAAGAGACTGCTGTTTGAGCGGCTAAGATTAGGCAATGATCGCTGATGATTGAGGGTGGTTCCTCATGAAACAGCTGTACGATTTACCAGCCTCCATTGTGGTGCTGTGTTTCTTCGTTTAAAGTTAAAGCATAACATGACCTCGAGCCGGCTTAAAACTGCACGATTACTTAGTATAAAGGTTGTAAAAATAATCACATGAAAACTTTTTGAGTTTATTTGAAAACTTTTCTAAGTAACAGAGCAATATTTTCTATGAGTTTAGTAGACACGACTGTGATACCTTACCAGATTGTAGAGCAAATGCAACATTGAGCCGGATTCTGCTCTATTACAAGCCTTAATGTCTCAAGTATATGTTGACCCTGGCTTCTGGAGGAACTCTCTGGCTAGTCTTGGTTTAAAATTGAGTGTTTAAGTGACTTCTAATGGGTGGCTAATTGAAGCTTAAATTAATCCTCTGGCAGCTGCTTCGTATCACACAACTAGACTAAAGTTCCTGCCCATGGTAGACGCCACCTTCTCATTCTCCTCCTCCCTCCTCCTCCTCCTCCTCCTGCTCGTTGTCGTCGTTGTCTGCTGGTCTGTGACAACAAGGAGACACTGGGAGACACATATTTATTTTCTTGTTCCATTTAAAAACTTTATTTATTGACGCTGATAGGAATCTAGTCATCTATCTGTGCGTTTTGCCTTTTTCCCACAAAAGTCCCGCCCCCGAAATGGGGGCGGAGCGGAGGGATTTCTGATTATTTTTACTGTCTTTTGCATGTTTGCAGTTCGAAGCAATAAAATCAAGATGCAGGAAGAGCGAAAGAGAGCGGGAGCAAAAGACAAACAAAATGTTGAGATAAACATGGACTAAAAAAGTGACCACAAAAGCTGGACGAAGCAGCAGGCATGATGCATTTTGCAGGCGTGTGAAACTACCAAAAAGAGGGGGTGGGGGGCGGGCTGAAGTGGACTTAGTTCACATCCATTGATGTCGCCAATAAAGTGAATGAGAGCAGAAACAAAACACAAATAAATACCAACGAGAGTCTGCGGTAAATGTCTGTTGGTTTACACTGAGAGAAAATATGTGGAAAACAGTAACGAGCTTAGCTGGCTCGAGGTCAAGAAGAGCGTGGATACCTTGACAGCTGTTTCATGGATGTCCAATCCGAAATGCCTTCTGATGATAGGATTAGACTTCCATGAAACAGCTGTAAAGTTATCCACGCTCTTTTTGGACAGAAATTCTTACTTGAATAGGCCAAATTAAGTATTTTTCCAGCATCAACAAATGCTTTTTGGTTCTTTGTCATTAAATTTTGTCCAGTGTCCACAAATGTTTGTCTACCACACATGGAGTTGGAGTTGCCCACTGAAGCTGGAGAGGATTGTAGAGCCGTCATAATCTAAAAATCTTGCCGCCGGCCCTGCCAACAAACAAACAAACAAACCGAAAACCGAAAACCAAAAACCGTTTGTAGTTCTCAAACCAAAAGTAACACAAAGGACAAAGACTTGTCCAGCTACTGCCTGCACCCTTCCTCTGGCCAAGCGACAATGCAATTTTCATTACGCACTTGCCAATATTAAGCCAGACTGTGTCGAAACACACACACACTGCGTCATGTTGTGGTCGTGGGTTTAGTGGCTGCTTTTGGCCACGCCCACTGCCAAGGTAATAAAGCAAAAGTTCTGATAACACATGAGCCCCAAAACAACAAACTGAAACTGTGAGAGCTGCCGAACAGCCGATGATGATGATGATGATGATGATGATGAGAGCGAGCAGAAAGGATGAAGTGGAACAACAGAGGAAGCGGAAATGAGCTGGCCAAGTTGTCTCTGAAGTGTGTGGGTGTTTTGTTATATACAAGAGTGTCTGTGTGGAAGTCCCTTTTAATAGTCATACAAATCAGTTGAGATCTAATGACTTGGCTGCAATTTTGATTATTTAATTGTTAGCAATTTACAAATTTATGAATCACTTAACTGATATCTTATTAACTTGAACAAATGATGCTTAAGCACTTTTATAAAAGGAGGAATAAGAGTTTTCTTTGCACTTCACTTGGCTGCACTCATGCACTAACTATTCAAGGTAAAATGGCAAAGCTTACTGAGCATTTTTGACGTTGCCAAATGTTACGAATCGTGCGGGTGGTGACAGATCGCATGCTTTGGAAACTCACTAAACGATTGAAGCGGCAAGTGGCTCCAAGTCCTGGGCTAAGACACCCCAGAACCAAGTGGAAGCTTTTGCCCTGAACTTAGAACTTAGGCTGTTCCAGCCAAACAACTAGCCTCAGTTGCCCTCGATAGTCCACTCCAAATGGCCCTACCACTTACACTAATCATCTTCCCTGAGATGAAAGGGAAAATCAAGAATCTCAGGCATTGACAACTGAACAATGAAGCTCCTGCCACACAAAGCCATATTGTTCTTGGTGCTTATATTCTGAAAGGGGCAGGGGGGGAAAAAATCCGGGGAATTCCTTAACGCAGCTCTGAGACTAAAAAACTATTTTCCATCACCCTGAAGAAAGCCTGCAATAGAGTGGCTGCTTATAAAAAAATGGCTTCTATCCACCCTTGGAAAGATCTTCCGAGCGCTGTAACCTTTGAAGAATGCTCGGTGTACGATCTATTCGTAAAGCCATACCCGATTTCCAGTTTGGCTTCCGACTGAGCCTTGGAATCTCCGAACAATTACATCGAGTGGTCAACTACATCTTCGAAGGGTATGACGGGAAACATTATGTAGTGCCAGCTTACCTTGACATTCAGCTGGCCTTCGAGAGAGTGTGGCACGTTCGCTCTCGAATATACAGAAACTCCTTCCGCTCCAACTGTACCTGCTTATCAAGAGCTTCCTGACGCACAGAACTTTTGAGGTAGTTAGCACAGGACGGAGCGACACCCCAAACAAAAACCACTCGACCTAGTGTACCGCAGGGTAGCCTTTGCTATGGTACTCCCTCATGATATGCCCAGAGCCTGTAGCATTTCGCTCACTAAATATAATCAACATAGGATCCTTTTAGTTCGATACCACTTCTTCCCAGCGATGTTCAACTGTGGGGCTGATACCTTTTTATAATAAGAACTGTTGAAGCTCTTGAAAATAGGCATTATCCTCGGACTCCACCTCTTCATTGTTGCCAAATCTTTTTCCTCCGAGCCATTTTTCAAGTTTGGAAATATTTTCTGGTGAGAAATAATCAGAGGGGAGCTAAGTCTGGCGAATAAGGGGCGTGAGGTAGCAATTTAAATTTTAATTCATTAATTTTCGCCATTGCAACGGGAGAGGTGTGAGGCCGGCGCATTGTCATGATGGAACAACACTTTCTGTTTCGCTAAATGCGGTCGTTTTTCCTGGATTTCATCATGTAATCGCTGCAACAAGTTCGCATAATATTCCCCGTTACTAGTTTTCCTTTTTTGAGATAGTCATCACAAATAAACCGACGCCATGACCTTGCCAGCAGATGGAACCAGTCTTCGCCTTCTTTGGTGCCGATTCTCCGCGTTCAGTACATTGTTTTGACTGTTCTTTCGTCTCAGGTGTATAGTCATGGACCCATGTTTCATCCATGGTTATAAATCGGCGCAAAACTCGGCTTTATTTTCCCTGGGGAAGTAGCAAGACATCGACGCTGTTTTTGTTCTGAAGTCAGCAAACGCGGCACCCATCTTGCGCATAACTTTTTTCATGTCCAATTTTTCGGTCAATATGCGATGTACAGATTTTTGAAATGCCTACACATTCAGCTAACTCACGAACTTGCACATTTTTTAATTTT